>PUFA01000007.1:22755000-23089884 GCA_003508835.1 Eonycteris spelaea | reverse complement strand
ATACAATTCATCTGAACCTGCCTAAGTCTGGTTCTCACTTGGCCCACATTACTTCCCACATAAAAACTTACCAACGTAGTGACCATGATCCTTCTTTAACAACCATCTTTCAACAAAGGCTTTGAAGAAGACTTTCTCATCTCAATTTATGAAGGCATAAAAAGTGGATTCAAAACACTCGGGGTTTTGAAATATGTCCACGTCTTTCTCTGATAATTTCATATTTCCCCTTTCAAGAGAATTTAGAATTACTCATCTACTTATTTATTTACTTTGTTAAAACAGTTAGTAACATTAGTATCCTTATCCATTTCTAATCTGCCTGAAATTCACTATTAACCATATTATATAATAAATTGAATGCTTATTAGTTGAAATCCACCTTCATATTTAATCTCAAATTAATCCCATAAATACATTATTCCCAATTAATAGAAAGGTCAAGGCTTACAATAGTCTATTTCGTTTGTCAAGGATGGTTTAACTAGAACGTGATGTAACTAAAAGCCACTTTCTGCTCTTTCAGTTCCACAGTACTCCTGCCTAATTTAAAAGCTCTCCAAAAGTCACAAGTCTCTGGTAAGTGTTGGACTCGTTCACCTTATGCAGAATAATAATTCTGTATTTCCGATTATATTATAATGAGAGTTTTCTGACAACGAAAGTACGTGAAGGCCAGAATGTGATCTTAAATAATAAACACTAAAACCTGAGGCATTGAGTATTGAAAGGGTCATTGGAGAGTACCTAATTTATTTCTTTGTTTTGCATCTGAAGAAACTGAGACCCAGGGAAGTAAACGTTCCCAGAATTGCACATTCAGATGGTAACAAATTTAGGATAACAATTTAAGTTTCCCATGTCCCAATCTGTTTCTTTCCCCCACATGGAATGGCTGATAATCTCCCTTACTATCTAATAATTCAATGAACCTCATTGTTTTCCACTGAGACCTGCCTTGGGAAATAAAGATGTTGAGCGATTATATCTAAAGGTATCCTATGACTTTGTCCTATAGAATTTTCTTAATGAAGGCAATAACAAAATGTAAAGATTAATGATAGAAGAATTTTTCAAGCTCCCATTTTCCAAACATATTTAGCCTGTCTCTCCCTGTATTTCCAAGCCAAACAAGTAATTAAATAGAAATGTCATAAGACGTACTCCCGCATCTCTCCAATCTCTCTGGTAGACCAAGAAGATGGTGCTGTGTTTTGCTTGCTGTTTTAGAAAAGAAATTACATCTACTCAGTCCTTCCTAACATGATGACTTTACTCAAGTGATCAGAGACCCACTATGGAAATGACTGCTCTCTATAGAATATATTTATTCTCACTATACAGTAACAGACAGAACTGGTCCCTATGACAGCTTTGGGCCAACAGTTGTTCATCTTCAGTCTGCTTTCTGACCAATGGACCACAATGGCATTTTGCCACTGGGAAATGAACATATTTCCAGTAACCTCCAGAAACATGGAAGTTTCTCTTTGGCCAGAACACATTTCTCCTGATAAATGGCCTCAGAGCCCTCAAAGAAAGGCTAGGATGAAGATCGACATCAATGTTTTTTGGTGACATCACAGAGTTCTCATTCAAAGATACCTGACAAATCCTTCATTCCAAAAGCTCTGGATGTGGAATCTATTCACATGTGGTGACTGAATGAGGAGCCATGATTTTCCTGATCTGAATCTGGTGATTCAATTCAGGCCTCTGTTCACCAACTTAGATTAATTTTTATCATCATCATCATCACCATCATCATCATGATCATCATGATCATCAGTAATCATACAAGTTTGCTTGGGCTGCAATCACAAAATGCCACGGACTGGGTGGCTTAAACAACATACATTTATAGGTTTATTTTCTCACTGTTCTGAATGCTGGGAGTCCAAGATCAAGGCAACAGTAAATAAACACAATGAGGCCTCTTTCCTGGCTTGCAGACTCTGCCTTTCCACTATGTCCTCACATGATTTTTCCTCTGTGCACATAGATAAAGTTTGGTATCCCTATAGGGACACTAGTTCTATTGCATTAGGGCCCCACCTTTATAATCTCAAGGAGTGCCAGCTAGTCCCATTCCCACTGTTCAACTTGCAAGCCTAGGTACCCAATATGTGAGTGAAGAACTTTTCAGATGATTCAACCTCAGCCACTTTCTGACCACAGCCTGCTGAGAGATGCTGTGTCAGAAGTACTTGGCTGAAATGCTCAAATTCCTGGTCCGCTGAAACCATCTGAAAGAATAAAGCGATTGCTGGTGTTTTAAGCCACTGAATTTAGAAATGATGTTTTATACTACACTAGTATCTGAAACACTGCAGTGTTTTTATGTCATCCACTGAAAAATGCATAAAATTTCAGGTCTGGAGTTAACTCAACATGCATTAAATAAACAAAGTCATTAATACTGTTAAATACACTAAGAAAATTCAATTATAAACTGAAATACGTATGAAGACAGAAAAAAATACCAGTTTGATATCGCAGTATTAAGTTGTGGGCTGACGTCTCAACAACGAAACATGTAATGCCAGAGCCTTAAAAAAATGATCTTTGTAATACAGTATTTAACACCCAAAATTTCTATAAAGCAATTGTAGACACAGAAAATACCTTATCACTTATATCAAAAACATATAGTTCACAGAGAACCAGAAAAGAATTTGTTATGTAAAATAAAACGATCTGTTCTCAAAACATGTAACATTTGTGCATTTATAAAAAGTATACCCAGAGAGTTAATTTAATGTAGGCAGAATCTGGGCTCTACTGTGATATGACTGATTTAAATATGTATTTCAACACTAGCGGAGAACATTTGATCTACATGTACAGAATGGGTTGACTAATTTAATTTTTCAGTCCAAAACTTGTTCAGAATGTACAAAATCACCTATATGCTACAATCACAGTAGGAAGTTAACAGTTCTTTTATCATAGATTTATCCTTTTATGATACATGCTCTGATTTTTACATTAATTAACAAAGTTTTTTTTACTGTTAGATTAGTAATTTTTTTTTAACAATCTGGATTTTTAATTTTAAAATGTTACATTCTTGGACTAAAGGACCAAGTTTTAAGAGGTCACATTTCTCGTAACAGGGAGGTACCATACTCCCCTAATGAGAACCTGAAATCAAACCAGAAAGAAAAAAGAAGTCCACTGAAGGATCTTAACACAGTGTGATGATCTATATAAGGGATTAAACCTATGCATTTCTCTTGCTCTCAAAGGGCTCTCACATATTCCACTTAGATAAAGACTAGTACATGTGGCGCTTTTCCGAATAGTAAGGCTAAACGATTTTTAAATGTAATCACTGATAGTAAAAGTGTTCCTTGGTTCAGTGAAAAATATAAATATCATATTCTGCATGAGAGATACAACCCTCTTCCAACTGAGACCACATATTTACTGCAAAGCTTCCTCATGGCATTTTTCATTTCTGCATTTCTCAGGGTGTAGATTAAGGGGTTTAACATAGGAGTAATGAAACTTAAAACCACAGTCACAAACTTATCCGAGGAAAGGTGAAATTGGGCCTTGCATACAGGAAGATACAAGGCACAAAGAATAAAATGACCACGGTCACGTGGGATGCGCACGTGTAAAAGGCTTTGCGTCTCCCTTCCAAACTGTGAGTCTTAAGGGAGTGTAATATGACCCCATAGGAAACTAGGAGAATGAAGAAGACGACAGTGCAAATTGCCCCTCCGTTAGCTATCATAGAAAGTCCAATGAGGTAGGTGTTGGTGCAAGCAAGTTTCAATAAGGGGTATATGTCACATGCGAAGTTGTCAATGACATTGGGGCCACAGAAAGGGAGCTGATAAATAAAGAGAAATTGAACCAGTGAATGCAGAAAACCTCCAGTCCAGGCCACGAGCAGCATGAGGACACATACCGCCGATTCATGATGATCAAATAATGAAGAGGTTTACAGATGGCTACATACCGGTCATAAGCCATCACCACCAGAAGAATGACTTCAGCACCAGCAAAGAAATGCTCTATGAAGACCTGAGTCATACAAGCATGAAAGGAAATAGTCTTTCTCTCATAGAGCAAGTCTACAATCATTTTGGGAGCAAAAGCAGTACAATAGACAGTATCTATCAGTGAGAAATAAGCCAGAAAAAAGTACATGGGCGAACCTAGTGACTGGCTGGCCATGACAGTCACCATGATAAGCAGATTGCCCACTATCGTCACAATGTAGATAAATAAGAACACAAAAGAACTTTTTGTCCGCAGGCTTTGTGTGAGTCCCAGGAGGATGAACTCAGTCACATTGTTCCTTTTTCCATGTGTTCTTCTGCAGGTGTGGAACTCAGGTGTCAGAGGCTGCAAACAAAAGGCCAATAATGAATTTGAGAGGATTGCAAGCTTTACATCAAAAATGTGATGTCTTACTCAACGATGTTTGCTCCACAGGGCCTCACACAGAATAACTCTTTAGAAAGTGAGAGGTTGGAATCTTGTCCACAATTATTCCATTCACTTTCACAAATGTCTTGTTTCAAGTACAATGATGAGACCTCAGTATTCTAACTGGGAGGCATATGGGAGTGGACATATCTGAGATGATCTATAGCACAATAGAAAAGTTGCTTTCTCCAGACTCTCTCTCACAAAGACTGTGTTTTTACAATATATATCATACTTTGTTTTCTTGAATTTTTTTAGCTTTCTGAGATCTACCATGAAAGCAATCTCATCTCTAATAGCTTTATTTATAATTTTAAATAATACCTAGTGTAGGAGCATAAAATTATAGGCTACGTAAACATTGGCTGATTTTCTGAGTTACACTACTATGAGCTCCAAAAACTGAGGAATAAGACACCCACAGCAATGAAAGAGCCAGGCATAATAGGAGTATTTATTGAATGCTTATTAAACTTTATTTAATTAAAGTCAATTTTAAACCACATAAGAGAGCATATGAGCAGAAATAAATGTATTAAATTCTTCCCAGTCAAAATAAGTATAATGAAAGCAGTGTTTCATTTGAGAATACTCAAACATATGCACACAAAAAATTGAATTAAAAGTTATTACAACCAAGATTATTGGAGAGAAAAAAATGATATATGTAAATCTAAGTGCATGAATATGACACACATTTTCTTACTTTCTAAATATTTTAGAAATGATTATTGCTAACTATAACTCATTCAGAATTCCAAATAAAACTTTCAGACAGATTATGGTATGGTAGAAAGAATTCTATACTACAAACCTGGAAATACTGTTTAATTTGGCTCAGTCACCTTGGGAAAATCACATCCCAACTCAAATTCTTATTAGAAAGGTAATAATCTTTCTAAAGTGTGTGTTTCTGAGAATTCAATGAATTCTTGTCATTGAAATGTTTATCCAAAGAGACATGCTAAAACTTTTGCTAGTAGAATATCTGTATATTAATTGGATGAATTAGCATGTATTAAAGATTACTTGATTATTAATCAATTAAAAACCAGTTATTTTTTTCATATTGTTAGTTCTTGGTTATCTGAGTCTGGGGAATACTTCATTCTCACTGAGGAAAATAAATCACCTGTTGGTCCTTTTAGATATTACCCAGGGCCAATTTTACATGTAATGTGAGCAATTTCATTTTAAAAGTATTATTTTAAACATGCCTTGTTTCAGCATCTACAGTGTAGAGCATCATTTGTGAATGGGTGAAGACTATTCTAGGAGACTTGTGCTTCTAGACAGGCAATTTGTACTCTACCATCAGTGGAAGAATAAATGTGTAGAGAAAGAAAATGAGCGATAACTGAGAATAGGCAGATGGAACCCAGCAAGGACCATAAGCTGAATGGAATATACTTAGAGATTGGTAACAGTTTGTTTTGGGGGACCTGAATGAGTTGGGAGTAGAGAAATTTCAGATTTCTGAGCTGTCAGTACTAAGACCTGCCTCTCGAACTTATACTTCTAGATCAAAATAAATGAGAAAGTCAAATTCTAAATGTTAGGGTATATCGGTAGAAGAGACAAGCTACCTCAAGGCATTCCATCTTCAGGGCTTCTGGAATTTCATTGCATATATACATAATGAAATATTTTCCCTCAGAATCATGAAGCTGTATCTCCATTTATAATGGAAAAGAAGTACTCACAATCCACGGGCGTTGTCTGCGCATTCAGTAGGGGTTCTAACACCTTGTCCTCTGGAGTGCTTACAACACTTGTTTATAGCTGTGCTTCCCCTGTCATCTGTTGGGATAGTAAACAGATCTTAATAAATCTATCTCCAGAACCTGTGATTATCCTTTATGCATTTCAAGTGATCCATAAATATTTAACTTTTAAAAATGTTCTTATTAATATAATTATTACTTTAAACTACTGAATCCTATTAATTTAACTGATACAAAATTCTATATCAATATTGTACTTTATTAAAATATACATCTATATTAAACATTTGTGAGATCTTCAAATCTCTTAACATATTCAGTGAGGACAAATACATCACTAGGAACGGTCAACACTGCAAATCCATATATTATTCCACAACAACAAGATATAAATTAAATAAATCTACATTATGCCAAATTCAACAACACAAGACAGAAAACAAACCACATACATTGTAGACAAGTGTAATATAACTGGGAAACACTATCAATAAGCAAGATATTAAAAATTATAGACTGAAATTTTGAAGTTCAGTCCAGATCCTGTTTAAAACAGGATCACAATCCATTCCTCAATATGGTCCTATTTAACTGTCTGTATAGTAAAGCCAGTTTGCCATGTTAGCAATAGCTTTTTTAAAAAGCATTGAGCAGTGACTGTAAAAATGATGCAGCAAAAATTTTCAGGTCTTAAGAAATACCTAATCTGCTTATCTGTTTTTTAAATGAAAAAACAGGTTAATTTTAAAGAAATATCACATTTTCCAAGTCAATTTCTTTAGCATAAAGAGAAAATGCACCTCTAAACTCTGAACGTGATTGAATAGACTTTGGAGACAAATATAGAAAACTGTCAAATAGGGTGCGTTTCCTATCTCACATATCGACTGGGTTACTTTTGTTTTTTGGTTTATAATCGTGCAGGGGCAGCCCTGGTTGCCTGGAGTCTACCTTATTAGATTCTAAATTCTTATTTAGAAGTTGAGCCCAAGAATCTATACCTAGCAACTCTTGGATAAATTACTCAACATCATCTGTATAATGAGACTTAAAGAGCATCTAATGTATAGTATGGTTTTAGAGATTAATAGGATGCAAAAAAAAAAACTCTGAAAATAGTCTCACAAATAATAAAAACTAAATTGAAGATATATTTACTGTTATTTAATTCCCTTGTAAATAGTGCCATATCTCTGCAGTAAGCTTTTCATAATTTCCCCAAAGTCACTCTCTTCACTAATAATCCACAAAAGCATTTCCTGAAGGATAACGAGTGACTGGATTATCGCATATGATTATAGAAGCTATACTTTCTTTACCATTTGTATTACTGCACTGAAATCCCCTTTGCTGTCTTGCTCCATATGTGATTATCCTCTTTGAAATTTATTATTAAACTATTCTGAAGGATATTCTTTGAAAACTTAAGAGGTCAATTGGTGCATAATACAATATGTCCAGTTTCATTCACAATCTTTTTAAGACCCTAAGATGAGAACATATTCACGCAATTAACTCACAGACAGAAATAGATGTTAGCATTTTCTTCATGATTCTGTAGCTCTGGTATCTAACGACATTCGTGAACGCCTTTTCTACAGCCACTAAAATTCACATTCTAACATGATATAAGTACAGGTTGATGAATCAAACACATAACTAAATTTCTCTGAAGTGATGTTTCCACATTTTAAGTTGTGAGTTTCCTTTTGAAATCAGGGGCCATTAATTTACATATAAAAATATTATTTGGGGCATATACAAAAAAGAATAAGAATCAGAGATCAAATAGATATTTGTACACAAATGTTCATTGCATGATTCCCAAGATAAAACGGTGTAAAGCAACCCAAATGTCTATCAAATACGGAATGTATAAACACAGTGTAGTATATACAGACAATGGGCTATGATTCAGCCTTAAAAAAGAAATTCTGACATGCTGCAACATGAATGAACCTTAAAGACTCTAATTTAAGTGCAGTACGCCAGAAACACAAGTCAAATATTTTGTGGTATCCCTTTTTTCAGGTACCTAGAAAAGTCCTATACAGAGAGCTAGAAAGTACAGTAATGATGACTGGGGTCAGGGGAAGAAGGAAACTGGGAGTTATTATTTAATGGTGCAGAGTTTCAGTTTAGAATAATGGAAAAGAACTAGAAATCGATATTGGTGATAGATGCACAATTAAGTGTTATGTGTATATTTCCACAATTTAAAAAATTACCAACAAAAATATCTCCACAGAACCAGAATTTTTAAAGATACCATACACAAGATAACAACTTTTAAAGAGTTATAGTAATCCTAAATATATCATTAATATATTAAGGTACAAAATAAATGACTGCTGGATTCTGCATATGAAGCAACTTTTTAAAGTATTCTAAAACGATATATCGTCATGTTTTATGGTTATGTTATGCTATGTGTTTTCTCTATTTCAATTTACATTTAAACTAACACAAATATTAAAGAAAGTTATTTGTCACTGTATTTATTCCACAATATTATATAACATAAAGAAAAATTGTAGATACTATCTTATTCTGGAGCTCCTAGCATAAAATATTTGAGATTAAATAAAAGAATTGCTTCTTATGAAATATACCTGATTTATTCTAAGTCTATTTGCCTTATTCTAATAATAGTGAAGAATTTTTTAAAAATATTACCTGGGTTTTCTATTTCCTCTTGTATCCTTTATTCCAAATCCAGGCTTCTGCAATTTTATCTTCAGTCACAGAAGAAGATGATGCCTCAGTTGATGAAGATGAATCAGGATTGTGACCACATCAATCCAGGTGTGAGTGCAGAGAAAGGATGAAGGTCACCTAGTCACTGCAGCTGGAAACACTGTCACACCCAGATATCTCTCTGTCTGCACGAAGCATGACCACATTCTTCAATTTTCATACATTTTACAGTTTGATTATGGAATTATACCTGATATCACTGATTAATCACCAAATTTGCAAGCTATTATTGAGAATAAGTATCAGGAATCAAATTTAAAACCTAATTACTATGGTTAACTGGCCAAATTAATTGAACATAACTTTAACAGCATATTTAGCCAATAATGGAAAGAGCTGGATAATCACAGAAATGGGCTTTGTTTTGAATGTATTTAAAGGATTCATATGACTGTTTTATATGGTTCATGTCTAGCAAAATACTAGCTTTTATTTTACATCTTGACGGTTGCATTAATACCCAAAGAGAAATCTTCTCCTGAGTAAAGGAAGATATAACTTGGCACTTAATCATAGTAAATCACTTCACTGAGTTGTTCAAACAGTTGTCCCCAAGGCTGCCTATTCAAAAGTCAATTCTCTGAGGAATCAAGCTCTACAGAACTGAGATCTTCCAGGTGATACTTCCAGTGCATTTTAGAGGCTCCTGCTTGCCAATTACATTAGAAAAATCAAGTAAAAAGTAGCAATCTAACAACAAAGAGCAAGTCACATATTAACAGCAAAAACAATTGCATGAACACCCCTTAAACCTCTGGAATCCGAACCAAAAATGGAGTAGCTTTAGTGCTTTACATACTGGTTCCTGACTGGATAATCTCAGTGACCTGTGACTTCAATTTCATTGATGCCTTCTTCCAATAGCTCATATCTATTGCTGAGACATTTTTGTAAATCTTTCAACTCTAGAACTTATTTTGTTCTTTTTCATTCATTTTCAAATTCTATATACATCATTTAGCTGTTGAGACACTCTTTTATAGTATTTTCTTTTAGAGTTTCGAACATGATTTTCTGAGTTGTCAGAATATTTTAATAGTCTTTGTTACTGATCTTACAAGTTTCCGCATTACTCAGAAGATTCTAACATAGTAAAATGATGGAATGGATGCAGAAGACTCATTGACAGTGCCACATATGATAAGAGACAACACAAGACAACATTGGTTTCATGCTCCACGATGTGGTACATACTTAAGCCAAGAGTTATACATAAATTGAGACCATCTCTCTGTAGTCAGAATGAACAAATCAGTGAATCAAATGTAAAGGTCAGAAGGACCTTCATCACCCTTACAGCGTTACACATTCTAACCTATTGAAGGTATTCTTGATTCAGGTACCTGGAAGTTTGAACTAGGATGTTTTGATGCACCTGTACCCAATGAGATATTCTTCGACTAACGAACACAGTCATTGTTCCATTAAATTTTAAATGGAAACTGTCCATAGTGATGTTGGGGTCCCATGCTGATGAAATAGGCAGAAAGATCCCTGGACTGAGTTGACACTTGATCCTAATTAACACAGGGAAATTGGGTTGCTTCACACAATGTAAGGCATGGACGGTGATGTCTGAATCCTCCTTCTACTGCTATGCTGTGTAGAGGGCAATGAGAAACTGAGGCAAACTAATGAAATGGCACCATTATAGATTTGACTCCTATGGTAATAAAGCTTTGGATCACCCAAATGGGTAAAATACTCTGCCCAGAAAAAAAAAATGGAAGAAAGTAAAAAGAATACAAAATTGGTGGTTCAAAAGTCATGAGTATTAACTTTGATCACATGACACATTTTAAAACCTTAGACTGAAGTGAATGTGTTATTCATGTAATCATTTCATTAACATTTTATTTTTTTCTTTTCTTTCCCACCTGCCGCTACATATGAAGAAAACTGGTGGATCATACTTCAATTTAGATTTGAAGTAGGAGTATATCTCGGTTAAAATCAATTGGTGATATGGAAGCTAAAGGGACTTTGAAGGTTCCCTGTATTCAGGACAGAGTTTTACTTCCTGCCAATGTCAAGAGTGTATAGTAGCAGCAAAAAGGGTTGAGTAACATGGATGTGCACATTTGCTCCTACAGATGCAACTCTAATCTTTTCCACCTTACTCTGGGCCCTAAAAAGCTGATCCAAACAAAGTATATCAACCAAGCAAATGCCTTTAAGCTGTCAGTTAGCTTCAGCCAACGGGAGGAAATAACAGGAGATCAGAGAGTGAAAAGAAAAGACATCAAGATCCTGATTCCTCTGTTACCTTTCCTCGTGTGCCATGCTTTAAAAATGGCTGTGCCCTTCTAATCAATCCATAGACAGACAAAGAAAGGTCAGCACCTCCTTTGACTGTTACAATTATTACCATGTTCTGAAGAAGAAAAATAACTCCTCCTTTTGCCCTTCATCATTAGAGTTGTAATTACTTCCCACTATTGTAAGTCTGGGTATTTCACCACTTTTTAAAATCCTTTAATTTTGCAAACTCTTTGTAAATACTTTTCAGTTGTTCTTTTAAAGAGTAATATCATATTCCTTTTAGGACAGTTACATACACGTGGGGATAATACTTTTTAGTGAATACTTTTTTTTAATGGGGAAATACCACAAGCATCCCCATTAAAGCAAATAATACATTATGGTTTCCTCTAGTCACAGTTATTATCTTATACTACTCTGTTAAATAACAATAATATAAGGAGAAATATGATATAAAATATTAGAAAAAGGTATTAGAAAGGAAAATCATTAAGATGATATCATCATGACTCAGCAATAATCCAAATGAATTATCTGAAAATCTATCATATTACATAAGAGGTCAGTAAAGGACTGGGTTGATTAAACTGATAAATATTTATTGCTAGCTCTCTTGAATACTAGCCATAATTATTTAGAAAACATTAAGAGGAAAATATATCTTTCATTACTGTAAACAAAATTAAAATATATGGAAATAAAATTTTAAAATGTGAAAACCTTAAATGATGAAAATGTACATGGTGTATTGTTGAATTGTACACATAAAACCTGTATCATTTTATTAAGCAAAGTCACCAAAATAAATTTAAATCAATCATACATAAATAAATAAGAAAAAAAAATAGTATTGCTGAAGAATCTTAAAGACCTCAATAAATACAGAAATTTTTCAAGTTCCCAGATAGAATTATTCACTGTGATCAAGATATGAATTATTTTCCAAATGAATTTGACATTTAATATATCGTAAGTAAAAATCTTTATGGATTTGTAAGACCTCTAAAATTACTTTAATACTCATACGGTAAATAATTGTTAGACACAGAAAATGTTGTTTTTAATAAAGTATTGAATGGCAGGTATCTCACCAGATATCAAGATCCATTTAAATGACCTAAAGTAATGGGGTATTGGCTAAGAAATAATCAACCAATCAAGAAAAACTGTTTAAAAATAGATATGCAAGGATTGGGCCTTTAAATATAGTAAATAGGACATATCAGATTACGGAAGTAGCTTCAATTTTCTTGAAATGTTTGAAAACCTTGGTTTTAAGTTAACAGAAAACACTTGAAAAGATTTAAAATTCTTTTACACATATGCACACACACAGGCACACAATCTCTATTTCTCTAAATCTTCCCACCACATACATCCATATATGTGTACTTAAAGCTTAAAGTGTATAAAATAAGTAAGTGAGTAGAAGAAAACATTTATGAATTTTTAATAATCTTGAGTTAAATCCCAAAACTTTGATGAAATGTAATTGACAATATTGAAATAAAGGGTATAACCATCCCACACTACAAAAATACTAACTAGAAAAAAATTTTTAATTTTGTATTATAATGTATAAAATTTCTTTATGTCAATAAAATATTTTTGAACATGCCAATTAAATTAGATAAAGTATATTACAAAGCAATTCATAAAAGAAAACCAGTGACTAAATACCTCACTATTAACAAAATTACTGCAAATTACTGATTTAAAGTGAGATATAATTTTACTTTATAAAACACAAATCTTTGTAAAATCTATTTTCAATAAGTCTGAGGGAAAGAGTAACAAAAATATATATAAGATATTTATTAAAAGATGTAAAGAACTCATGTTTTACACAATTTTCCAAAGTTTACAAACATTAAAGACATAAATGAATAAGAGCTGTACTATATTCAGGGGTTGGAAGACTCAATTGTTGATAGTTTAAATGTAATTCCAATATAAAAAATCCTAGAAGCCTTGGTTTTTTAACATGACAAGCTGTATTAATATGTAAAAAGAAAGGCAAATCACTTTTTATAATAACTGAGGTTGAGAGACTTATCCCATCAGATAGGAAAACATATTGTAAAGTTATATTAATAAACACAACTTTAGAAAAATTGATTATTTGACTAGAAAGGATAAAACAGAATTAAACTCAGATATAAATGAAAAGTCAATATGTGAAAGGATGAACTATTTGATTTGATAAAGCGGATGGGGAGCACAGCATAGGGAATGCAGGAGCATGAATAAGTTGGCTAGGTGGAGGGTCAGGGAACAGAGCAATTAGGGGATTGTTTTATGAACTATATAGATGTCTAACCAATTTACTGTATAATTGAAACTAATTAAAATAATTTTTAATAATGCTTAGACAATTGGTTATCTTCATTAAAACAAGTTTAAACAGAACATTTACTTCAACTGTACACAAATATCAATGTTCAGTGTGTTAAATTCAAAATTAAAAAACACGAATCTTCAGAAGACTATATAGAAACCTATTTTCCTGGCTCTATGATAAAAAATGACATAAATAAGACATAGAAGTGCTAAACATACTCCTAAAGACTGAGAAATCTGACTCCATTTAGAAGTTTCAATTCAATAAATAAAATGACAGATGTGTAAAAGATGGAATTTTGAAATAAATGTAAACAAATAAGGACTTACTACACATGATATTAAAGAACTCCAACGAACTGACAAAACAGAAAGAAAATAAAAAGGCCAGAAGGAAACGATAGTGAAAGACACAAATAGACATTTTATGGAAGATGGTAAAAAAACAATGTTCAATAATCATGAAAATATGCTCAACTTCAATAATAATTAGAACTGCAAAGTAAACACATCAATAAAGTCGTAGTCTTATACTCAATAGATTTGCAAAAAATATCAAACATATTGACAATATCAAGTGTCGGGAGGGATGTAGAGTGATACAGCTGTTATACACTGCACCCAAAGTGTGTAACTGCTAATACAACTCGAGGAGAAAATTGTAACCACCTGTAAAACATGGTGACATGTTAAAACAGCTGTACACAAAAAAATCTATCAGATGTCCTCAGCAACACTCTATGCCATATAAATAAAAGAAAGCAATCCAAATGACCAATGACTGATCGGATACATAACGTGTTATAAAGTCAAAAAATGGAATAAATATACATCAGGGAAATTGATGTACCAGAGAAACATGCACCATCATAAATCTTAGACAGTTATCACTGTAGATATAGTAAGATTCAAAAAACTATGTCCGGGAGATTTGGAAGAAATTTGACACAGTGAGAGATCTAAATATCCCACTGTCAGATATGGACAAATCATCCAAATAGAAAATCAATAAGAGAGAACAACCTTAAGTGATTGATTAGACCAACTGGACATAATTGACATATACAGAGCCTTTCATCCCAAAACAGTTGCTTTACATTCTCCTCTAGTGCACATGGAACATTCTCAAGGACCGACCACATACTGAGACATAAAGTCTCAACAAATATAAGAGGGTTGAAATCATACCAAACCATATTCTCTGATCATAGTGCTTTGAAACTAGAGATCAACTGCAAAAAGAATGTGAGAAGAACCAAAAATACATGGAGATTAAACAACATGCTACTGAAGAATAATTGGGTCAGGCAAGAAAAAAAAAAGAGAGATCAAGAGATACATGGAAACAAATGATATGATAATATAAAATATCAAAATTTTGGGGATATGGCAAAGCAGTCATAAGAGGAAAGTTCATACCATTACAGGCCCAAAAACAAGAATGAGCCCAAATAAACAACCTAATGCCTCATCTTAGAAATGGATGAACAATGAAGCCTAAGGTCCGCAGAAGGAAAGAAATAATCAAAATTAAAGGAGAAATCAATGAAATTGAAAACAAAACAAACAAAAACAACAGAAAAAATAAATACAACAGAGGGCTGGTTCTTTGAAAAGGTTAATAAGATTGACAAACTCCTGGCTAGACTCACTTAAAAAAAAAAAGAGAAAGAACATAAATAAACAAAATGAGAGATGAAAGCAGGGAAATTATAACTGACATTGCAGAAATACAAAGGATCATACAAGAATACTATGAAAAAGTATATAACACCAAATTTAACACCCTAGAAGAAATGTACAATACTTCCTAGACTGAATCTTCCTAGACTAAATCAAGAACTGGAAAATCTAAATAGACCGATCAGCAGTATGGAAATGCAAAAAAATCATCAAAAAGTAAAAGTCCAGGACCAGATGTCTTCACCAGTGAATTCTACCAAACATTCAAAGAAGATTTAATATCATTCTCCTCAAACTCTTCCAAAATATTGAATGGAAGGCAATACTTCCAAACTCATTTATGAGGCCAATATTACTGAGACCAAAAACTGGTAAAGGTAACACAAGAAAAGAAAACTACAGACCAATATCTCTCATGAACACAGATGCAAACATCCTCAACAAGATACTAGCAATCTGAATACAGCAACGTATGAAAAACGATTATACACCACGATCAAGTGGGCTTCATCCAGAGGCACAAGGATGGTTCAACACACACAAATTGATTAATGTGATACACCACAGATTAACAAATTAAAACATAAGAAGCACATGATCATATCTATAGATGCAGAAAGAGCCTTCGACAAGATACAGCATCAATTTATGATCAAAACACTTAATAAAATTGGTATATAAGGAAAGTAACTTAACATAATAAAAGCCATATATGTCAGACCTTTAGCCAACATTATACTTAATGGTGAAAAACTAAAAACCTTCCCTCTAAGATCAGGAACAAGGCAAGGCTGTCCACTATCGCCACTCTTATTAATATAACATTGGCAGTCCTAGCAAGTGTAATCAGACAAGAGAAAGATATAAAAGCATCCAAATGGGAAATGAAAAAGACGAACTGTCCCTATTTGCAGATGACACGATTCTCTATATAGAATCTCTATATAGACACCACAATAACACTACTAGAAAAAATAAGCAAATACAGTTAAGTTTCTGGATACAAAATCAATGTTCGAAAACCCATAGCATTCCTATACTCTAATAATGAAGCATCAGAAAAAGAAGTGGAAAAAATAATTCCTTTTGCAATTGCAACAAAAATAATAAAATACCTAGGAATAAATTTAACAAAATATGTGAAGGATCTATATAATGAAAACTATAAGACCCTATTAAAGAAATTGAAAAAGATACAAAGAAATGGAAAGATATTCTGTGTTCTTGAATTAGAAGAACTGACATAGTGAAAATGACCATCTTACCTAAAGCATTATACAGATTTAACGCAATCCCCATCAAAATCCCATTGGCATTTTTAAAGAAATAGAACAAAAATCATCAGATTTGAATGGAGACACAAAAGACCCCTGAATTGCCAAAGCCAACCTCAGAAATGACGAGGCTGGAGGCATCACTCTGCTCAACTTCAAATTATACTACAAAGCAACAGTAATCAAAAAGGTATATATTGGCAGCAAAAAGACACACAGACCAGTGGAACAGAATCAGAGAGTCGAGAAATAAACCATATTTATATGTGCAAATGATTTTCGACAAAAAAGCCAAAAACATACAGTGGAGAAAGGAAAGCCTCTTCAATAAATGGTGCTGGAAAAACTGGAAAGCTCCTGCAAAAAAATGAAACTAGACTGTTGTCTATCACCACACTACAAAATTAACTCAAAATTGATTAAGGACCTGAATATGAGACTTGAAACAATAAAATGCATAGAAGAAAACATGGGTTTGAAACTCAAGGACCTTGGACTTAAAGAGGATTTTATGAATTTGTTCTCAAAGGCAAGGAAAGTAAAAGCTAAAATAAATGAATGACTACAGCAAACTAAAAAGCTTCTGCTCAGCAAAAGAAATCAACAACAAGGTAAAGAGAACCATGTGAATGGGAAAATATATTTGCAAGCAACACCTCCGATAAGAGCCTAATATCCAAAATATACAAATAACTCATACAGCTCAATAACAAGAAAAGATAAAGGATCCAGTCAAAAAATGGGCAGAGGACCTGAACAGACACTTCTCCCTAGAGGACATAAAATGGCCAACAAATATATGAAAAATACTCAACATCGCTAGCTGTTAGGGAAATACAAATCAAAACCACAATGAGATACCATCTCACATCTGTTATAATACCTATAATCAACAAAACAAGTAATAACAAATGCTGGAGAGGATGCAGAGTAAAAAGAACCCTCATTCACTGCTGGAGGGACTGCAAATTGGTACAGCCACTATGGAAAACAGTATGAAGGTTCCTCAAAAAAACTAAGCATTGATCTACCACAGGATCCAGAAATCCCTCTACTGAGCACTTACCCCAAAGACTTGAAAACCCATATCCGAAACGATATTTGCATGCTGATGTTCATAGCAGCATTATTCACAGTGGCCAGGACATGGAAACAACGGAAGTGTCCTACGATAAATGATTGGCCAAAGAAGCTGTGGTACGTATATACAATGGAATATTACTCAGCCATAAGAAGAGATGAAATACTGCCATTTGCAACAACATGGATGGACATCGAGATAGTCATGCTAAGCAAAATAAGTCAGACAGAAAAAGTTAAAAATCACGTATCACTTATATGTGGGATATAAACCTAAAACCAACAAATGAACAGGACAAATAAACAGAGACTCACGGACATGGACTATAGACTAGTGGTTACCAGAGGGTAAAGGGCAAGGAGGAGGGGAGAGAAAGATGGGGTACAGGGAGTCAAATATGTGGTGACGGAAAGGAATCTAACTATGGAAAGTGAACATAGTATAAATATAGACATGCCTTACTGTTAAAGTGTACAGCTGAAGCTTACTGGATTTCATTAACCAATGTCACCATAAAAAAAATAAAGAACTTTTAAAATCTTAAAAAACACCAAACTCCAAAATAATTAACTAATAAAAAAAATAAAACTATGTCCAACGTTGCATAATTGTAATGAAGGTAAGAAATATGACAATGGTGAATGACATATTTTAAGAATATGTACATAAGTACTTAAACCATTTGTAACTATGATTGACAACACATTCAGTGCTGTGATTGCTCCAGAAAGAGGCAGAAAAGAGATTAGGGAAGTTTAGCAAACACAGGTAGTTTCCATGAGACTGATCATATGTTAGGTAACGGGCTACAGAATTTAGAAATAAACAACATATGTTTTGTATGCATGAAAAAATGCATAAGATTTTTTTTAATATATAAAGTTCAAATCTTTATTAATTAGGAAAGAAAAACTCTTACAAAGCACAGATGATGTTCCGTATTACAATGACAGCAATTCAATATTCTTCCTAGTTTGTGATGTTCCAAGATGGGCTATAGACTGAGAAAAACCTGTTTTCAACATACATTTGAAAAAACAAAGTTTTGTTATACCAAAAACAAATCATTAATAAGTCTATAATTTAAAAATATTTCAGTAGAATTAAACGTGTAGAGATAATGTTGCTATACAAAATACACATTTTCTTATCCATATCTTCAGTATCATGAAGACAAAATAAGATTTATCTTCTCTTTGAAGAATGGCAAAAATGCACATAAAAACTACAGAGCTAAAGCACAAAAATATTGGATTAGTACAGTTTTCTATCCTTCAATAAAGAACTAGAACCTATTTTCATCATCAACTATACCATACAAGTCATGGCAACCTGTGAATCCATCCTACATCCAATATAACAAAACTGCTCATTAATATGTCTTTACCAAAGACTGTATCATCTCCCATTTCAATATCTTGACCTGCAAACTCATGGACTCTGGCCTGAGAAGTAATCTTGCACGACGCAGCTGCAGAAAGCTGCAGCGCGACATGAACAATGACCATTACAATTTAAAACTACATTTGCAGCTCCAGAAAATTGTTGTAAATATTAACCAAATATCTTTCTCACTAATTTTGGTAAAAATAAATTTCAAAGTTACCTTGTTTATCACATTAAAAAAAAAATCCTTCTCTAAAGATCCATTTTAATCTAAACTGAGAAAAAGTTACAAAGTGAATCGATTTTATTTTTTCTTCTAATAAGACAAATGTTTGTATCTTTTGTTTATCCTCCAAAATATCTCTGTTAAATTGATCCTAATCTCAAAGGGCATTTTCTTTATACAAAGACATTTAAAATGCCTTTAAAGTCTTTGTATACAGAAAAAACCCTTAGAGAATACATTTGAATTGATTAAATCATCCCTTGTTAGAATTCACTGCCTGTTTGTTGCTTCAGAATTAGGAACAGATGTATTTAGTATGTCTGATACATCCTTATTATAGCTCCAGTTAACTTTTTACAAAAGAGATTTTTCATAGCATATTTTCATCTCCAAATTTCTCAGGCTGTATATTAAAGGATTCAGCATGGAGTGATAACCGTATAAAACACAGTTATAAATTTATCAATGGGGTAGTTGGAAACAGGTCTAACGTATACGAAAATACAGGGGACAAAAAACAGGACAACCACCACGATGTGAGAACTGCAGGTAGATAGGGCTTTGATCTTCCCTTCCTGACTGTGACTTTTAAGAGAATTTAAGATGACTCCGTAGGAGATTACAAGAAGGATAAAGATAAGAATACACATTGCACCACCATTGGCAACCACCATGAGTCCTACAAAGTAGGTGTCAGTGCAGGCGAGTTCCAGTAAATGGGTTACATGTCACAGTAAGAGTGGTCAATGACAATTGGGACCACAGAAGGGAGGCTGTACACAACAAGAATTT
The DNA here is from genome assembly GCA_003508835.1 of Eonycteris spelaea. NCBI lineage: Eukaryota > Metazoa > Chordata > Mammalia > Chiroptera > Pteropodidae > Eonycteris > Eonycteris spelaea. The sequence goes on along the minus strand of PUFA01000007.1, from coordinate 23,069,916 downwards.
GAAATGTAGAGTGTATAAAACCTCCAACCAGGCCATCACCAAACAGCAGAATGCAAACCTGTCTATTCATGATGGGTTAGATAGTGCAGCGGCTTACAGATAAGCCACATATCGATCCGTAGGCCATCACCACTAGAAGGGAGATCTCAGCGCCGCAAATAAGTGGTCAGAAAGAGCTGTCCCATGCAAGCTGAAAGGAAATTGTCTTTTCAACACTGAGTAAATCTATAGTCAATTTCAGTGAAATGGCAGTGGAAATAAACCACATCTATGAGTGACAGAGAGCAAGGAAGAGGTACATGGGGGAGCCCAGGGAAGGGCTGGCATAATAGTCATTACGATGAGCAGGTTTCCCACCACTGTCACAATGTAGACGAGTAAAAAATATGACAAATAATGCTTTTGCCCCTCAGGATCCTGAGTGAGGCCCAGGAGCACAAATTCTGTCACATTGTTAACATGTCCCATTGACTCTTCTTATAAGGGCTGGTTCATGGATGAGAGGTCAGGAGATGGGACCTGTAATGAAATCATGAACATGACTATGAACACATCCATTATGCTCTGGATACAACTTCATAATTAAATCTTCTACAGCGGTTTACACACAATAAACATTTAGTAATATCTATGAATAATTCTTCCCAAAGAGCTCATTATGTTCCCTTGATTCAATTTCTCTTCAGAAGATTTTTACTGGTGCTTCAAGTAAGAGGTTTCTACTCTAAGTCTAGTGGATTCTCCACAGAGAAGAGTAATCAAAGGCCCAACATTAGTCACGCGTTTTCATAGAGCTTCTAAAAACCATTTCAGTCCGTGGACAGAAATCAGCAGTGATAAACCGGGAAAGGGTTCCAGCCCTTCAGACACTACGATCGTACTCACTCTCTGCGGTGGCAAAACAACTGCAAATACACTGGCAAAGAGAAGTCCCCTGAGTTGGTAGCACTTGCGGTGAGACCCTTTACAACACAATCGATGTCCCACTTAAAGTAAAGTTACCTCCATAAAAACTCAACATGGTGATGATCCATAATCAGAGGTTCAGTCCTCTATGACTTGAAGGATGTTCACTCTTCATGATATCTCATTAAATTTCATCATTTCTTTTGAACTGTATTCAAATAACTACAAAATTATTTAGCAAATCATTCTGCCAATTACTTGGTTGACTCTGTAATTGCCATGTTTTTTTTCTCTGTTTACCTTTTTAAGGAGTTTTAGTTTTGTCCACTTAATCCTGCAAGCCCACAATTCTTAAACACACATATACTATTAGATTTTTCAGAAAGTACTTTTCAAACTCAACTGAATTACATTAGAAGCCAGTATTCTTTTCTTCAAAAACTCTTGTGGGAACACTAGGTAATGAGAGAGGAGAACATAGATACTGAAAAGGGAGATAGAGGAAAAGGAAGAATGGTGTTATTTTTTAATGCTTTTTAGGTGCTGAGAGAGATGAAAAACAAAGGCTTCAGGGTCCAGATTCCAAAAGGCAGTATACTCAAGGGGAAAAGTCCAAGCTCAGAGTAGGAAGGCATGGGTTTGAGCCATTTAAAATGTAATTGCATGTCTATCTTATTGGAAAATTAAGGGCTTGAACTAAAAAACCTTAGAAACCTTGCAGTCTAAGTATCTATAACACTTTTTTTGTAGCCCCAACTTATTCTATTCTGATGATATCTTTTATATCTTTATAATTAAAGAAAATATGATCCATGCACCTTAAGAACACCTAAATAGTGGAAAATGAAAGGAATGAACAAATGAGGAAGGAGAAATTATATTTAAGAAAATGAATATCTACAAGTAATAAGAATATTAATGTGATAATTAAGTGATCCTAGTATTCCTTTAAAATCTTTAAAAAGACTTCCTTGAATGAGGAAGTTGCTGAAGGCCCAATCCCCTCGGTCTTCCAGGGGTTACTCAGGAGGCCTCTTGAGAAGCCAATAACAAAAATACACGTAATACGTCTTAGTAAAAAGGAAATTGCAAAAGAAAAAAAAAGAAAACCTGATTGCTCCGATTTTCTGCTTATTGATAAGAAGGACAAGGTTAAACAAGACAAAAGAACTGCACAGCTAGAGATACAAACCCAAATTCTTTGCTTATTCACTGCTGAGGAAAATTACAGATTACTAAAACTCAAATGGAGAAGCTGAATCCATCCACACAATTTGGGCAGGGGGAGGAAAGGGAGGACTGTGCCGAACAAGCCTGAGCTTTCTGTGAGAGCCATGTGTGATGAAACACTCTACATGCCTCATTCACATCGCTGCTCCAGTTCATTCAGGCATTCTATCATTTTTATTGCCACTGACTGACAAAGAAAGGTACACACACTGAAGCACATAAAGGTATAAGACCATCTCTAGCCAACTCTTTCCCACTTTTTTACTCTCTGCAGGATCTGTTAGTGCCTTACACTTATTAATCATCAGTGTTGCGTTTCACCAGGATATATCTTCTATTAGCCAATTAATTATTCAAGAGATAAAGTAGGTACCTATTCTGTCATCTAAGTCATCAATGAGCCTATGCTATAAAAACTGAAAGAAGGTGTTACTGGATTTTCAATTTTAAACCACTAAGTTAGCACTTCTCTACTTTAAAATCATCTTTTAACATACATGCTTAAATATACACCTTTTTAAAAAGTAAATAAACTATTTGATTTACAGTTTTATGAATCTCAATAAATGAGAGTAAGGGAGGTGTTCCCCGAGCAGAGGTTTCTTTATGTATATGTAGAAATAGGAGTTCGGTGATCATTTTAAAAAAGTTCACACATATCAACCTTCCACATGAGAATCTGAAAATCTCATATGAAACTTCCATATCGGAATCTAAAATCCCATATGAAGCTTTCAGATTAGAACATGCATTTTATTACTTATATTTACAAACAGCAACGTACACAATTTTCAGTTCTCCAGTATAAAAATTTTAAAGGAATTGTAAATGTTAATATATTTTGTAAAATATAATCACCCAAGAGCCACAATTATAATTCCATTAATTCATTAGAGTTGCATTACATGTTTCTCTTTGCTATTTGGCAAAAATGGATAATAAACACATGTCAGGCTGAATATTAAAACCAAATACATTTTGTATATTCTGGTTTTACTTCTGTGTTATACCAACTTAATTTTATCAGTCCAGACTTCCTTCCATAAAAAAAAATATTTAAGACATTAGCTATATTTAAATATATTGCATGAATTTTCAATGAGCATCCCTTGTTGGTTGTTTTAAGAACTCACCCTAGGTCTTTGCCTTAGTCTTTAGATCAGTGCTTCTTTCACTGAGAGTAACTATAGATACATTAGGTTTCTGTGTGTGACCACAGAAAACACAATAATGAATAGCTCTACAGACAATTTCACATGGCCACACTTTCCATATTTCCATGCAGATGCCCCATCACCTCAGTCCTTCAGATAAGTAAAACGTATCCAATGTGAATGTCTACCATAAGAATACCTTAAGTAAAACATTTACGTACAAAAATAGTAGAAGAGTCTCACCTGGGAAAATTTTTCAGAGAAAGCAAAGCTGCTATGATCACATGGCTACAATAAACTATACTAATTATTAGAAATACCTTGGCCAAGTTTGTTTTTCCAACACAGAAATCCCCCACTTTTAAACACTAAAATTAATATTTGAATGTGCCTCGTGTTAGCCAATTATGTGAGGCAACCAAAAAGTACTTTACTTTGGGATTTAGGATAGCATTCACTTCTCTGGCCAAAAAAATGACTCTCTGTACCTAAGGAGACAAATGCTGGGATTTATCTTCCTGAAATAGCCAATGAACAGTATTCTCACGGGGGTGATGGTAGAACTTGTTAGCCTTTCAGTCATTCCTTATTCCTAAGGAAACTGTTTTTCTAATTAAAAATGATCTACCTCTTTCTACCGCTTCATCGTAGAAAATTTAGACCTTCCACAGTTTCTACAAAACAATGAGCGATATCAATGCGAAGTGAAGTACAACAAGAAAAACGTCTCTAGAGCAGCGGTCCTCAATCTTTTTGGCACCAGGTTATAGCGCTGCTCCTATGAGAATTTAATGCCTGAACGATCTGTGGTGGAGCGAGGCAGTGATAATAGTGCTGGGAGCAGCTGCAAATACACATCAAGCTTCTTTAGCTGCCTACATTCACCTCCTGCTTTGTGGTCCAGCTTCCCATAGGCCACACGTGGTACCAGTCCCTAGACCAGGACTAGAGGACTAGACAGACGGATATCTAGTCCCTCTAGATCGGGACGCCAGATTTAGAGGACTAGATGTCAGTTAAAGAGAGATTCCAGCCTCAGCAGAAATTAAGTTTCAGAAATCTCTCAGGGATTTCCATCAGAAAAACTCGTTGTTCCATTTATATGTACAGACAGAGCCTCTGGCTTTTAAATCATTACTGTTTTAAAGGAAAGAGAATGTAGGTCATTAGAGATTACTTATTTGAATACTTAGAACAAATTCAAATACAGAAATTTCTCTGAACAGTGTACTTCCCTAGAGCAATCACTAGAGAAAAAAAAAAATTTGAGTCTGGCCAAGAAAGAGTAACAGACAGCCCAAAATATGAAAAGCCTCATATTTGAAAGAAAATTAATAACGTGAATACGAATTTTATGAGCATCAAATTAAGAAAATCTTTAGGTAAGGCAAATAAAAGACACCCAGGCTCAGGATCCCTGACTCAACCATATTCCTACAAAAGGAGGTCCTTCTCCAGCTGCTAGTCTCTTGCTCTAGAGGCCCTGAAGCTCGGAGTGGAGAGACTTGGGGCTCAGGAAGTTATTGAAGTTGATGTTTCAATTCTTGAAAAGACCAGTATTCACAGTTGTATAGTTTGAATGCCTCAATCTAAGTCAGCTGAAAACTTAAGGATTTTCAGTCAAATAATGCAGTTCCTTAATTTCAGTCCAGTATCAAGTGAGTAACATTTCTGCAGGAAAAGAATTATTTCCCATGACCTTGCCTCTACATAAGTCTCTGAGAGTGTCCAGTGTTATTTCCTTAACGTGTCTTATGGGCTTCATTTAACATTGTACCTTCATATATATTTAATTTAGTATTGTGTTCTAGATAAGAGCCTAAGTAAAGACGCGTTAAATACATCTGAACACGCTGAAGGTTTTAATTATATGCGGAACCACCAAAAGTTGGTGGGTTTTCAGCTACCTAGGAAACAGATTAAATTTACAAACCCAAAACGTTACATGTATTACTCCTGAAATTAAAAGAATACACTTAAACATTGCTCTTCTTTCAATGGTAAGTGCAGAAAGAAAGAGAGGTTATGTGGCAGAAGAGTTATGTTTAATTTAGAAGAACTATCTGATATGATCAAGGTTACTTTGGACTCAATTATGACTCAGAACTGGAGTACTAATATATGCATAGGTTTAATGCTCTATTTGCTTTCAAGATGAATTCGAAAGGCCTAATAATAATGCTTTCTGCTTTATTTATCCAAATAAAGTAAAAGAATTTGCTAGATCAGTCGATTTTCCAACATTCAGAAGCTGGAATTTATATGCTCCATTAAAATAATACACTGAAAATATTAACTAATACAGGTGTAGCCTCGGATATGCAGTAATCCACAGTAATTCCCTGCAAACCGCAATCTATTGCCATAGTTTCTGGAAATGAAGTTTAGATATGAACATACTCAAAATAAATTAATTGATTACATGATAACATTATACTAGAAGAAGAAACTTGGGAGGATATGGATCTCTGGTAAATCTCATTCCAATATGATGGATCTCTCCAGCCAAACAAAGCCTAAACCAGTTAGACAAATTTCTTGGAATAAAATTGTCCATGACCATTACAGACAAGCCAACAAATCCTACCCAATTCATTACTATCTCTTTCACGTCCCAAACAAGAAAGAAATGACACTGACTTCAAGAGATTTATAATGCAGTTATTCATGTGATGTCATTGGGGATCCCATAACCTTGGTGCTCAGATGTTTCTTTGGAAGTACCTACTACGTGAATTTTGCAGACTGGAGACTTTGGCAGAAGCCTTAATCCCACCACCCTGCCTGAACACTAGGATTTGGAATTCAATAAGTCCCTGATTACAATGGCCCCATGCAGTTCGTTTGAAAGACAACCAGAAGTAATTGGATTTCATTAGAGACACAATTTAATGGCAATGCAAGTGCACTTTGTGTCATAGGTGATATCAGAGGGTCACTCCCAAAAAGATGGAGTAGCAAAACTAACCTCCCTAATGAAATAGTTAATAGTTTATAGAAATATTATAGGAGACATAATAAAGATAAGATTTTTAAAATCAAATAAAATAGACACACAAAATAGAGAAATCAAAACAGCCAAAACCTCTAGGAAGAGCAAAACGGAGGAAAGGGAAATCCAAATTACCAATCTCGGAAATAAATGCAGATAAATATTATACATTTCCCTTATACTTTAAAAAAATATAATGGTTCTTAAAAAAAAATCCCAGTGAATTTAAATAACTTAGATAAAATGGGGGAAATATAGGGAAAACACAACCTTCTGAAATAACTTCTAAGACAATGAAAAGTTAAATACCTCTATATCCTCTTTTTTGCAGATAGGATTGATGTCATAGGTAACCCAAAGGAATCAACAGATATTACCAGAAAAATAAGTGAATTTAGCAAGTTTGTAGGATACCAGTTTTAAATATTATTGATATCTATATATTAATTAATAACAATTGGAAAACAACCATTTAAGCACCTTCTACAATGGATCTGAAAATATAAATACTTAGGAAAAGATGAGCAAGATCCCTACACTATATATACAAATCTTTTCAGATTTAAAAGTTTTAAAACACTAAATAAATAGATATATCATGTTCAGAATCTAGACAATTCAAATAGTTAACATGTTACTCATCCACAAATTTAAATTATTTAACTGAATCTTTTAAAATTATTTTAATTAAACTTATTGGAGTGGCATTGGTTAATAATATTACATAGCTATCGAGTATACAATTCAACAATACGTCATGTGTCTATTGCATTGTTTGTTCACCACCCAAATCAATTGTATACTGTCCCCTTATATTTGACCCTTTTATCCTCATCTGCCTTCCCCCTATCCCTTTTTCTCTCGTAACCACTAAACTGTTGTCTGTTTCTATGAGTTTTTGTTTGTTGTGTTCGTTTGTTGCTTTAAGTTTCATATCTCACATATGAATGAAATCATATGGCTCCCAGATATTTCTGTCTGACTTACTTCCCTTAGTATGATAATCTCAAGATCCATTCATGTTGTCAAAATGGCAGTATTTCATCTTTCTTTGGCTCAGTCATATCCACTGTATATATGGACATCTTTATCCATCATCCTTTGCTGTCTTTTTCTATACTCATTATTCTCTTTCAAATTTCTTATTAAAACTAATCTATGAGATCTACTTTTTAAGAATTAAGAGGTTTATGGGGTGCATAATGTGATCTGTTTAGATTTATTCATATATTTTAAGACCCTAAAGGCAGAAAAAATCCACACGATTAACTCACCAACAGAAATGATGTTGGCATTTCTTTCATGATTCTATAGCTCTTCTATCTAACAACATTCATGAATTCTACTTCCACAGACACTAAAATTCACTTTCTAACATGGTTTAAGTACCGGTTGATGAATCTAACAATAACTAAATTTCTATGAACTCGTTTCCACATTTTAAATTGTGAGTTTCCCTTTGTAACCAAGGGCTATTAATTTACATATCAAAATGTTATTTGGTGTATATACAGGGTATATACATATAAGTTAGGAACTAAAGACTCAAGCAGATATGTAGACACAAACACTCATTGCAACATGATTCGCAATAGCCAAAAGGTGGAAAAGAACCCAAATGTCTATCATACTGAATGTATGAACACATAGTGGTATATACATACAATGGAATATGAATCAGCCTTAAAAGTAAATTCTGATACGTACTACAACATGGAAGAACTTTAAAGATATTATGCTAAGAGCAATACGCCAGACAAAAAGGGCCAAAATTTTGTTGTTTTTTTTTTTTGAGGTACATAAGATTATGAATACAGAGCTAGATACTACAATAATGATACCAAGGACAAGGAGAGAGGGAAATGGGGAATTATTGCTTAATGGGTGCAGAGATTCAGTTTGGTATAATGGAAAATCCTAGAAATTGATAGTAGTGCTAGAGACACCATAATGTGTTATGTATTTAACACAATAAAAAAAATTACCAACAGATATAAAGCATCTACACAGAACCAGAACATTTAAAGATAGCATACTCACGTTAACTTATAACGAACCAGAGTAAACCTTACTATTATCATCAATATATTAAAATAAAAAATAAATAAATGTTGGATTCGACATATGGAGCACTCTCAAAAGTTATTCTAAGGATCATATAAATGTCATGCTAGATTGTTATGTTATGCTTTGTGTTTCTTTATTTCAGTTTGCATAAAACAACTATAAATCAAAATGTTAAAGAAAATTATTTGTCACTGTACTTATTCTATAATATTACGTAAAATAGAGAAAATGCAGTTACTATCTTGTTTCTGGAGCTCCAGGAATGAATCACATGAGATCAAATGCAAAAAAAAAAAAAAAAACAAAAAAACCTGCCTCATAAGAAAAATACATAATTTTTTCCAAGTATATTTTGCCCTATTCTTATAGCAGTAAAAGTTTCTGTGCAATATGTTACCTAGTTTTTTTTTTTACTTTTTGTTGTGTGTGTGTGTGTGTGTGTGTGTGTGTGTGTGTGTGTGTGTTTTGTGTCTTTTCTTCTAAATCCAGGCTCCTTTGGTCAATGAAGATGATACCTCACTTTGATGAAGATAAGTCAGGATTGCGAAACATCAATGCAGGTGTGTGGGCAGAGAAAGGAGGAAGATATACCTAGTCACTGCAACTGGAAACACTTGTCACCCCAGATATATCTCTCTTTGTCTGCAGGCATGATCACATTCTTCAATTTTCAGAAACATTTTACAGTTCGATTACAGAATTATGCATGGATATCACTGATGAATCACCAAATTTGAAAGCTGCCTTGAGAATAAGTATCAAGAATCAAATTTAAAACCTAATTACTATGGTTAACTGACCAAATTAATTGAACACAACTTTAACAGCATATTTAGTCAATAATGCAGAGAGCTGGATATCACCAAAATGGGCTTTGCTTTGAACATTTTTAAAGCATTCATATGACTGTTTTAATATGGTTTCTGCAAGAGTACTGGTTTTTATTTTACATCCTGACAGTTGCATTAACACCCAAGGAGAGTTTCTACAAGTAAAGGAAAATATAACAGGGCACTTAATCAACAATGAATAGTAAATCACTTCACTGAGTTCCTCAAACTGTTGTTCCCAAAGTGACTTTTTCAAAATAAAACTCACTGTGGAATCATACACTAGAACTAAGAGCTTCCAAGAGGTTATTCCAGTGTATTCCATATTTTAGAGGCTTCTCCTGACCAATCACTTTAGGGGAATTAAGTTAAAAATATAGAGAGAGAGATTACTGGGAAACATGGCATAGTGAGAGACATCCTCAAATCTCTCTCCCCTTGAAACAACAATAAGTTGAATATCTAAAACTCAACAAAAAACACTCAAACTGCACACCAGCATGCCTGAGTGTGGGGACCTGTGCATAAGAGCTACCACAGGTCTGAACCTCGGTATCAGGCGGTGGCCTGGTTAAAATAAAGAAGATGCCTCTCCCAGCCTCCCAAGCTCCCTACAGGAGGAAGGAGAGGGGAGAAAGAGCAGCGACTTCCCTGAACAGCCCTGCCTGAAAGTGTTGCATCCCACGCAGCCAGCAGCAGGGCCCAGTCATCAGGGCGGAAAGCAGAGAAGCAATAAGGGTGCAGAGAAACAACAGTTGATTTTGACCGGCCTTGCTTGCAAAACTGAAGCAGAGCCACAGCCTCAACTCCCAACTCAAAGGGCCCTTTCCTTCATATTATCCGAGGCAATCACCACAGCGTCTCAGGGGAATCTGAGCAAACACTGCCCAGACTGTAGCTGATACTGACAAGGACTGAAACTGAGGGAGGTGAGCATGATTAAATATCTACAAGAAAATTAAAAAGGCATTATTTAGGCTTTATAGAAAGCAAAGATCCATGAGGCTTAGTCGCCACCTACTGGAAACCAAAAGAAAAGTGCCTTCTTTGCAGCAGGGTAAGAGAGGCCTTTATATAATTAAATCTTCTTTCTGGAAAAACAGCAGAATACATTTCCATTAATGTCCAAGACGAAGAATAGTCCATTAAACACCATGAACAAGCAAGGTGACAAGGCATCTTAGAAAGAAAGAGAAAATCTCCAGAAAATAAGCTTACAGACATAGAAATATGCAATCTAAATGACAGAGAATTTAGGATGGCACCTTAGAAAAAACTCAGTGAAGTCTGAAATTAGTCATATCAACAATTTCAGGAATTGAAAAAACAACTATATGAGCAGAATAAATTACTTAGCAAGGAGATTGAAACCCTAAAAAGCAGAGAATACATCTTCTGAAGATAAAGAACACACTCTGAGAGTTGAAAAATGAAATAGCAAGCTTGAGAAATAGAGTCAACCAAATGGAGGAAAAGATAAGTGATACTGAAGACAGACATCTAGAAAAAAAAAAGAAGGAAACAGAGAGAAACCGAAGAATGAAAAATAATGAAAGAGAAACAAGAACTAGCTGATACCATTAGGAGAGGAAACATAAGAATAATGGACATTATCGAAGGTGAGGAAAAGGAGCAGGGACTAGAAAGCATTTTTAGACAAATAATGAACAAGAATTTCCCAAATCTAAAGAATGAGCTGGAGCTTGGAATTCAAGAAGTCAACACAACACCCAATTATCTCAACACAAAATGGCTTTGAGCAAGACACATCGTATTAAAGTTATCAAAATCATCGACAAAGATAGAATTCTCAGGGTAGCCAGGGAGAAGAAAACAGTAACCTATAAAAGAAAATGCTTTAGATTATCCTCGGACTTCTCAGCCCAGACCTTTCAAGCCTGAAGGGAATGGAAACAAATATTTAAACTATTAAGTGAAAGGAACTACCAGCCTAGAATAATGTATCCAACTAAGCTCTCCTTTAGATATGAAGGAGGAATTAATACCTTTCCAGACAACCAATAAAGGGAATCTCCATTATGCTGCCTGCACTACAGAAAATAAAAAGCGGTCAGCTCATCTAAAACAAAAGGAAAAAAATTTAATCAGGCAAAGAGAAGCAGAGGAGTGCAACCCTTACTAAGGATGGCATTAAAAGCTTAAATAATAAGAAGAGAATTGCTATAGCAAGATAGTAATGAACATTCTCCATACATAGGGATATCTCCATATAGGGATATCTCCATACATTGAGATAACAGTGACTGAAAGGGGGAGGATTCAAAGATCCAAATTAGCAATGGGGAATGGAGATAAGGCACGTGTAGAAGAAAATGGTGACTGTATATACATAACTATCCTTTTCATATCGGTAATGGTAACCACACACCAAAGATTCAGAATGGAAGCTATAACATAAAACAAGAAGAACCAGAGGAAACACTTACAAAAGCCAATCAAAAAATAAAAACCAGGAACACAAGGACAGGAAGCAATGGAAAATCAAGCTACCAGACAGCAAAACATAAAATGGCAATAAGACCTCATATCTCAAAAATCACCATAAATGTGAATGGAGTGAATGGACTGAACTCACCAATGAAAAGCACAGAGTTGCAGAATGGATCAAAAACCAAAACCTAATATGCTGCTCCGGGAACACATCTCCGCTCCAAAGACAAACTCAAAAAAAAAAAAAAAAAAAAAAAGGGTGGAAAATGATATTTCAAGCAAATGGCATCCAGAGAAAAGCAAGAGTAGCAGTACTAATATCAGAGGAAATAGATGTCAAGATAAAAAAAGGAAAAGATACTGAAGGACATTTCATAATGATAAAGGGAATCATGCACCAAGAATACATAACACTTATTTATAACTATGATCTCAATCAGGAACCTCAACATAGGTATAACAATTATTAATGAAACTAAAGGGAGAAACAGATCAAAACACTATTGTAGTAGGGGACTAAATTCTCCACTATCAGATATGGACAGATCATCCGAACAGAAAAATCAATAAGGAAATAACATCCTGAAATGAAATATTAGGCCAACTGGGCATAATTGACATCTACAGAGCCTTCCATCCCAAACAGCTGGTTTTACATTCTTCTCTAGTTCACGTACTGAAATACAGAGAAAGCCTCAACACATATAAGAGGGTTGAAATCATAACAACCATATTCTTGATTCATAATGCTTTTGAAATGAGAGATCAGCTGCAAACAGAAATCAGAAAGAACCACAAATACATGGAGATTAAACAACATGGTACTGAAGAATAACTGTGTCAGAGAAAAAATAACAAACGATCAAGGGATACATAGAAAAATGATAATGATATTATAAATACAAAAATTTGGGAACATGACAAAAGCAGTCATGAGAAAATTTCATGTCATTACTGACCTACTCCAAAAACAAGAATGAGCCCAAATGAACCACTTCATGCTTCATCCTAAAAAAGTAGAAAAGGAAGAAAAAATGAGACCTAAAGTTAGCAGCAGAAAAAAATAATCAAAATAGAGCAGAAATAAATGAAACTGAAACAAACACAAACAAACAAAAAGAAAAAAAATGCAACAAAGAGCTGGTTTTGAGAAGGTTAATAAAATTGACAAACCCTGGCTAGACTCACTAAAGAAAAAAAGTAAGGACACATATAAACAAAATCAGGGATGAAAAAGGTGAAATTACAATTGACATCGCAGAAATACAAAGGATCATACAAGAATACTATTTTTAAAAAACTATAATAATGCCAAATATAATAACTGGAAGAAATGGACAGTATTTAGAAAATACTATCATCCTAGACTAAATCAAAAAGATCTGGAAAATCTAAATAGACTGATCAGCAGTATGGAAATTGAAATGATGATCAAAACCCTACCAAAAACTAAAAGTCCAGGGCCAGATGCTCACCGGTGAATTCTGCAAAACATTCAAAGATTTAATATCTATTCTCCTCAAACTCTTCCAAGAAATCGAAGAGGAAGCAATACTTCCCAACTCATTTTATGAGGCGCATATTACTCTGATACCAAAACCTGGTAACACAAGAATAAAAACTACAGACCAATATCTCTCATGAACATAGATGCAAACCTCCTAAATAAGATACTAGCGAACTAAATACAGCACATATTAAAAAGATTATACACCATCATCAAGTAAGCTTTATCCAGAGGCACAGGAGTGGTTCAACATAAGCAAATTGATTAATGTGATACATACATAAACAAATTAAAAAATAAGAATCATATGATCATATCATTAGATGCCAAAAGAGCCTTCGACAAGATACAGCATCGATTTATGATCAAAACACTTAACAAAAATGGTATAGGAGGAAAGTACCTTAACATAATACAGGCCAGATATGACAAGCCTCAGCCAACATTATACTTAATAATGAACACTAATAGCCTACCTCTAAGATCAGAAACAAAGCAAGGCTGTCCACTATCATCTTCTTATTCAATATAACATTGGAGGCCCGGCGACTGCAACCACACAAGGGAAAGATATAAAAGGCATCCAAATGGGAAGCAAAGAAATCAAACTGTCACTATTTGCAGATGACATGATCCTCTATATAGAAAACCCTAAAGACTCCACAAGAACACTACTAGAAACATAATCAAATACTTTAAAGTTTCCGATACTCTAATAATGAAGTGTCAGAAAAGAAGTAGAAAAAAATAATTCCCTTTGCAATTACAACAAAAAGAAAGAAACAACTGGAATAAATCTAATGAAACATGTGAATGACCAATAAAATGAAAACTATAAGACCCTGTTAAAGAAACCAAAGAAGATAGAAAGAATGGAAAGATATTCCATGTTCTTGGATTGGAAGAATCAACATAGTTAAAATGACCATATTACCTAAAGCATTATACAGATTTAATGCATCCCATCAAATCCCAATCCATCGGCATTTTTTAAAGAAATACACAACAACAAAATCACCAGATTTGTACAGAAGCAGAAAAGACCCCAAATTGCCAAGCCATTCTGAGAAAAATAATGAGGCTGGTGGCATCACTATGCCAACTTCAAATTATACTACAAAGCGACAGTAGTCAAAATGACATGATATTGGTAGAAAAACAGACACACAGAGCAGTGAAACAGAATCGAGAGTCTGGAAGTGAACCCATATTTATATGGGCAAATAATCTGCGACAAAAAAAAAAAAAAGCAAAAACAAAGTGGAGAAAGGAAAGCCTCTTCAATAAATGGTGCTGGGAAAACTGGATAGATTGTTGTCTATCACATGCCAAAATTAACTCAAAATGGATTAAGGACCTGAATATAAGACCTGAAACAATAAAATCCATAGGAGAAAACACAGAAATGAAACTCAAGGACCTTGGACTTAAAGAGGATTTTAAGAATTGGACCTCAAGGCAAAGGAAGTAAAAGCAAAAAGGAATGGGACTACATCAAACTAAAAGCTTCTGCTCAGCCAAACAAATCCTCAACAAGGTAAAGAGTCAACCATCCAAATGGAAAACTATATTTGCAAGCAACGCCTCTGATAAGGGCCTAATATCCAAAATATACAAAGAACTCATACGGCTCAATAACAACAAAAAAAAAAATGATCCAAAAAAAATAGGCAGAGGACTCAAACAGACACTTCTCCCTAGAGGACATACAAATGGCCTACAAATATATGAAAAAAAGCTCAACATTACTAGCTGTTAGGGAAATGCAAATCAAAACCAGTGAGATACCATCTCACACCTGTTAGAATAGCTATAAGCAACAGGACAAGTAATAACAAATGTTGGAGAGGATGCAGAGAAAAGAAACCCTCATACACTGCTGGTGGGACTGCAAATTGGTACAGCCACTATGGAAAACAGTATGGAGGTTCCTCAAAAAGCTAAGAATTGATCTACCATGGATCCAGCAATCTCTCTACTGGGTATTTACCCCCAAAGACGTTGAAAATCATATCCAGAAGATATTTACACACCAGTGTTCACAGTAACATTATTCACGGTGGCCAGGACATGGAAGCAACTGAAGCGTCCTATGATAGATGATTGCTACATATGAAGAGGAAATTTGGGGAATTTAATTAAAAACTAATCATCTTTCTGTTTCTGTAAATATGCTTCCTTTCTGCAAATAAGCTTATTGCATGCAAAGGCTCTGGCAAATGCTCCCTTGCACTCTGTTCGACTTGCAAATATAACTGTTTGTGCCTTTGCTCCATGAATATAACTGTTTTTACATGTAGCTCAGGCTTTCTGTAACAATTTGTACCTGTAGGCACCCTGTGACAACATCCCACCTTACCAATGTAAGTACTTGTAGTCTCCATAGCAACCCCTGTCATTTGAAAAGGTTGGAGTTCAAACTGACCAATTAGCTTGTGTAAGAATTCTGGTATAAGCAATATTTCAAATGATCCCACTGCCCAGATTTTCAGAACACTAGCTTGTCTGGAACCACGCATAATAAATTTGAATTCTCCTTCTCTTCAAGTTACTGCTTGGTTTTTAATTGGGCTGGGTTTTGGAGCTTTGGGGATATTTTTCCATAACGCATATATACAATGAAATATTACTCAGCCATACGAAGAGATGAAATACTGCTATTTGCAACAATATAGGTGGACCTTGAGATATCATGCTAAGTGAAATAAGCCAGACAGAAAAAGTTGAAAAAACATATCACTTAAAAGTGAGATATAAACCAAAAGCAACAAATGAACAGGACAAAAAGAGACTCATAGATGTGGACAATGGCCTAGTGGTTACCAATGGGAAAAGGAAAGGGAGAAGCAGACAGGGAAAAAAAATTTTAATGTGCATTCTTTTCCAAATTAATTTGACATTTAATATATTGTAAGAAAAATGTTCATAAATTTATAATATCTGAAATAATTTTAATATTTATGTAACAAGTAATTCTTTGAAACAGAAAATATTGTTTTGAATAGGAGTATTGAGTGGTATAGGTCTCATCACTTCTCAAGATCCAATTAAATGACATAAAGTAATAGGTTATTAGCTTAGAAATATTTCACCAATCAAAGGAAAATAGTCTAAAAATAGATACACAAGTATTGAGACTTTAAATATAGTAAATATAATATTCCCATTAGGGAAATAGATTCAATTTTTTTAAAAAAAAATGTGTTGAAAAGCTTAGTTTTAAGGCAACAGATAGCCAGATGAAAAGGATCTAAATTTTTTACACATATGATCTCACACACAAAAAAGCACATACTCCTGTTCTCTAAAACCTCCTCCACATACATCAATATGTGTGTACTCAAAGCTTTAAACATATAAAATAAATGAACTAAAAGACAATTTATGAATTTTTATGTAATCTTGATTAAAAATGCAGAAAATCTGATGAATATAATTGACATTAAAATAGTATAACCATCCCACACTACGAAACACTATCTTGAAAAAATTTTGTTTTTCATTAAAATGTATCAATCTCTTCATATCAGTAAAATAATTTGACATGCCAATTAGATTAAAGTATATTAAAAGGCAATTCATAAAATAAGCACCAACAACTAAATAAATCACTATTAACGAAGTTAATACAAATTACTGATTTAAAGTGAGATATAAATTTATTTTGTAAAAAATATATATTTATAAAATGTATTTTCAGTAAGTCTGTGGAAAAGAGTTCCATATATATATATATGGAAGAAATTTATTGAAAGATGTAAAGAACACATTTTTTTATACAATTTTTATACAGTTCTCAAAAGTTTACAAGCATTAAAGACCTAAATGAACTAAAAGTATTATATTCAGGGAGTGGAAGATTCAGTTATCAATAGCTTAAATGCAATTCCAATATAAAATCCCTGAAGTTTTGGTTTTTTAACATGACAAGCTGAATTAATATGTACATGCAGAGAAAGGCCCAAGGTAGCCAAGTCACTTTTCTATAACTGAGGTTGAGAGACTTGTCCCACCAGATAGGAAAACATATTATAAAATTATATTAATGAACGTGACTTTAGAAATAATTAATTACTTGACAGGAACAGATAAATCAGAATTAAACTCAGACATAAATGAACACTCAGTGTGTAAAAGGTGAACTATTTGATAAATGATGCTTAGACAATTAGTTATCAATATTAGAACAAAAATTAAACATAACATTTACTTAACAGTGTACACGAATATCAATTTCAATAGATTAAAATTGAAAATTGAAAAACACAACATTTGAAATCTTCAGCAGACTATATAGAATGCTATTTTTCTGGCTACATGATAGAAAATGAATCATTAAGTAAGACATAGAAGTGCTAACCATACTCATATAGAGAAATCTGACCCATTTAGATGTTTCTGTTCACAAATAAAGTGACATGTGAAAAGGATAGAACCTTGAAATACATAGAAAAAAATAAGGAATTAATATACACGACATCGAAAGAACTTTGACAAATTAATAACAAACAGAAAAAAAAATCCAAGTAGGAAAAAACACCAAAACACACATTGTGTCTAGTACTCATGGCTGAGTAACACACATTTTATAGAAGATGGTAAAAAATAAATGTCCATGCTTAGAAAATATGCTCAACCTAATAGTAATTAGAATTGCAAAGTAAAGCCACAATGAAGCCATAGTCTTATACTCATTATATTTAAAAATATCAACATCTTACAATACCAAGTGTTGGAGGATGTACAGTGATAGAGCTGTTATACACCGCTCACAGGTGTGTAACTTTTTTTTTTTAACTGATAACACAGATTCAGAAAATTGTAACCATCTATAAAAATGAAATGTAAACTGCTGTAAACAAGTTCAGGATCTCCACAATAACGTTCTGAGCAATACAAAAAATGGAAGCAATCCAAATGACGACTGACTGAGCAGATACATAATCTGTGATACAGTAAGAAATGGGAAAATGGTGAGACCAGAAAACATGCAGCACCATAAATCTTAGACAGATATCATTGTTGATAAAATTAAGATTCAGAAAAATATCTCCATTGCAGGATAATGTTAATGAAGGTTAAAAATATGACAATGGTGAATGACATATTTCAAGAATATACACATACTTAGTTAAACTATTTTCGATTATGATTGACAACACATTCAGTGCTGAGATTGCCTCTGGGAAGGGGCAGAGAAATCAGATGATGGAAGTATAGCATACACAGGTAGTTTTCAATGATGCTGATCATATGTTAGGTAATAGGCTACAAAATTTATGCGTAAACTGCATATAGTAAAGTGTGCCAGGAAAAAATCATCATAAAATTTTTAAATAAAAAAGTTCAAAATCTTTTACACTTAGAAAAGAAAACTCTTATAAAGCATAGATGTTGTTCCATATTACAATGACAGCAATTCAATATTTTTCCTAGTTTCTGTAGTTCCTAGAGAGGCTATGGACTGAGAAAAACCTATGTTTTTAACATAAAATGGGAAAACAAAATTTTGTTTTACCAAAAAAAAAAAAAAACCATTCGTACCTCTGTATTAAAAGTATTTAAGTTGATTTCAACTTGTAGAGAATATGTTTCTGTGCAAAATACACATTTCCTCCCTGTATCTTCAGTATCATGAAGACAAAATAAGAAGCTTTTACTCTTTGAAGATTTGTAAAAATAAACATAAATACAACTGAGCTAAAGCACAAAAATGTGTTTACAATGCAGATTAGTATGGTTTTCTATCTTTAATCAAGACCTAAAATCTGTTTTCATCATCAACCGCCCTGTAGAAGTTCACGCAAACCTGGGAATATATCCAACACCCTATCTAATGAACCTGCTCACATATACTCTCTATAACAAAATATGATATCATCTCCCATTTTACATCTAGACCTGCAAATTCATGGACACAACCTGAGAAACAGAAGTCATCTCAAAGACAAAATGCATGATGTAGCTGCGAAAGCTACTGTGTGGAGAGAACAATAAATATTCAAATTTAAAACTTCTCTTGTAGCTCCAGAATTTGTTCTAAATATTTAACAAATTGCTTTTTCAGTAATTTGGGTGAAAGTGATCGTTCAAAGGTGCCTTGTTTACACTGTTAAAAAAAAAATATCTTCCTTCTAACATCCCATTCAAATGTAAATAGAGAAAAATAAAGTTACACAGTGAACTTAGCTTACTTTTTCAGGTACTAGGACAAATACCTATATGTTGAATTTATTCTCCAAAATTGCTCTGATATATTGAATCTAAACTCAAAGGATTCCACATTTTTTATACCTTTGTGTAATAAAGTAGGCATCACTAAAGAATCTATTGACTAAACTAAATCATCCATTGTTAGAATTTACTACCTATTTGTTGCCTCAGAATTAGGAACAAATGTGTTTAGTATGGCTGACACATCCTTATTATAGCTACAGTTAATTTTTACAAAAGAGATTTTTCATAGCATTTTTCATCTCCAAATTTCTCAGGGTGTATATTAAAGGATTCAACATGGGAGTGATAACCCATAAAACACAGTTATAAATTTATCAATGGGGAAGTTGGAAACAGGTCTAACATAAATGAAAATACAGGGAACGAAAAAGAGGACAACGACCATGACATGAGAACTGCAGGTGGACAGGGCTTTGCGTCTCCCTTCCTGACTGTGACTTTTAAGGGACTTTAGGATGACCCCGTAGGAGATTAGTAAAAACAAAGGTGATGATACAGATTACACCACCATTAACACCACCATGAGGCCTACAAAGTAGGTGTCAGTGCAGGCCAATTCCAACAATGGAAACATGTCACAGATGAAGTGGTCAATGACATTGGGACCACAGAAGGGAAGGCTGTACACAACGAGAATTTGAAATACAGTGTGCATAAAACCTCCAACCCAGGCCACCACCAACACAGCACGATGCACACCTGTCTATTCATGATGGTTAGGTAGTGCAGTGGCTTACAGATAGCCACATATCGATCGTAGGCCATCACCACCAATAGGAAGACCTCAGTGCCACCAAATAAGTGGTCCAGAAAGAGCTGTCCCATGCAAGCGGAGAAGGAAATTGTCTTTTCAACACTGAGTAAATCTACAGCCAATTTCAGTGAAACAGCAGTGGAATAAACCACATCTATGAGTGACAGACAGGCAAGGAAGAGGTACATGGGGGAGCCCAGGGAAGGGCTGGCAAAAACAGTCACCAAAATGAGCAGGTTGCCCACCACTGTCACAATGTAGATGAGTAAAAATATGACAAATAATGCTCTTCGCCCTCAGGATCCTGAGTGAGACCAGAAGAATAAATTCTGTCACATTGTTAGTCTGTCCCATTGACTCTTCTATAAGGGCTGGTTCATGAATGGGGTCAGGAGACGGGACCTGCAATGAAATCGTGAACATGACTATGACGCATCCATTATGCTCTGGATACAACTTCATATTAAATCTTCTACAGCAGTTTACACACAATAAACATTTAGTAAATATCAATGATAATTCTTCCAAAGAGCTCATTATGTTCCCTTGATTCAATTTCTCTTCAGAAGATTTTACTGGTGCTCAAGTAAGAGGTTCTACTCTAAGTCTTAGTGGATTCTCCACAGAGAAGAGTAATCAAAGGCCCAACATTAGTCACGCGTTTCATAGAGCCTTCTAAAACCATTTCAGTCCGTGGACAGAAGTCAGCAGTGATAAACTGGGAAAGGGTTCCAGCCCTTCAGAAACTCACTCTCTGCTGGTGGCAAAACGACTGCAAATACACTGGCAAAGAGAAGTCCTGAGTTGGTACCACTTGTGGTGAGACCCTTTACAACATGATCAATGTCCCACCAAAAGTAAAGTTAAATCTGTAATAACAATGTGGTGATGATCCATGATTAGAAGTTCAGTCCTCCATGACTTGAAGGATGTTCGCTCTTCATGGATATCTCATTAAATTTCATCAGTCTTTGAACTGTATCAAATAACTACAAAATTATTTAGCAAATCATCTCCAATTACTTGGTTGACTCTGTGACTGTCAGAGTTTTTTCCTCTGACTGTTACTTTTCTAAGGAGTTTTCATTTTGTCCACTTAATCTCTGCCAAGCCCACAATTCTTAACACACATATACTATCAGATTTTCAGAAAGTACTTTCGAACTCAACTGAATTACATTAGAAGCTAGTATTCTTTTCTTCAGAACTCTTGCAGGAATCTCACTGAAAGGGAGATAGAGGAAAAGGGGACATGGTTTTATTTTTAATGCTTCTTAGGTGCTGAGAGAGATGAAAAACAAAGCTTCAGGGTCCAGAATTCCGAAAGGCAGTATACTCAAGGGAAAAGTCCAAGCTCAGAGTAGGAAGGCACGGGTTTGAGCCATTTAAAATGTAATTGCATGTCTGTCTCATTGGAAAATTAAGGGCTTGAACTAAAAAACCTCAGAAACTTTGCAGTCTAAGTATCTATAACTTTTTTTACAGCCCAACTTATTCTATTCTGATGACATTTTTTATATCTTTATAATTAAAAAAAACATATGATCCATGCACCTTAGGAAGACCTAAATAGTGGAAAATGAAAGAAATGAAGGATCAAATGAGGAAGAAGAAATTATATTGAAGAAATGAATATCTACAAGTAATAAGAATATTAATGTGATAATTAAGTGATCCTAGTATCCTTTAAAATCTTTAAAAAGACTTCTTGAATGAGGAAGTGCTGAAGGCCCAATCCCCTGTCTTCCAGTGTTTACTCAGGAGGCCTCTTGAGAAGCAATAACAGAAATACACGTAATACATCTTAGTAAAAACAAAGGAAAATGCAAAAAAAAAATTGCACAACTAGAGATACAAACTCAAACTCTTTGCTTATTCACTGCTGAGGAAATGACAGGATCACTAAACCTCAAATGGAGAAGCGGAATCCATCCACACAGATTTGGCAGGGAGAGGGAGAGAAGACTGTGCAGAACAAGCTGAGCTTTCTATGGGAGCCATGTGTGATGAACACTCTACATGCCTCACTCACATCGCTGCTCCAGTTCACTCAGCATTCTATCATTTTTATTGCCACTGACTGATAAAGGCACACCCACTGAAGCTCATAAAGGTATAAGACCATCTCTATCCATTTCTTTCCCACTTTTTACTCTCTGCAGGACCTGTCAGTGCCTACTCTTAATCATCAGTGTTGAACTTCACTAGGATAAATCTTCCATTAGCCAGTTAAACTATTCAAGAAAAAAATTAGGTAACCTATTCTGTTGTCTAAGTCATCAATGAGCCTATGCGATAAAACTGAAAGAAGGTATTACTGGATTTTCAATTTAAACCACTAAGTTAACACTTCTGTACTTAAAATCATCTTTTACATACATGCTTAAATATGCAACTTTTTAAAAGGATAAGTAAAGTACTTGGTATACAGTTTTATGAATCTCAATAAGTGAGAGTTAGCGAGATAGTTCCCTGACCTAGTTTTTTATGAATATGTAAAATATTGGTTGCTATGATAATTTTAAAAGGTTCATGCATATCAACCTTCCATGTGAGAACCGAAAAAATTCCATACGAAACATCCATATCAAATCCCATATGAAGCATCCATATTAGAACAGTCATTATTACTTTATATTGCAACTAATTGCAACATATACAATTTTAAGTTCTCTAGTGTAAATTTTTAAAGTAATTGTAAATATTAACATATCATGTAAATATAATATACTCAAGAACCATGATTATAGTTCAATTAGTTCATTAGTATTGCATTGCATGTTTCTCTGTTATTTAGCAAAATAGATAATAAACACATGTCAGACTGTAATATTAAAATCAATACATTTTGTATATTCTGGCTAACTTCTTTGTTTCCCAGCTTAATTTTATCAATTCAGACTTTCTTCATAAAAATAAATACTTAAGACATTGGCTATATTTAAAATATTGGCATGAATTTAATGAGCATCCCTTGTTGGTTGTTTTAAGAACTCACCTCATGTCTTTGCCTTACTCTTTAAATCAGTGCTCCCCTTTCACTGAGAGTAACTACAGATACATCAAGTATCTCTGCATGACCATAGAACACTTACTAATAGACGCTGATCAGTAGATCTACAGATAATTTCACATGGCCACACGTTCCAAATTTCCATACAGATGTCCTATCACCTCAGTCTTTCAGTATCCAATGTAGCAGTATCCAATGTGGATGTCTACCATATGAATATCCTTGAGTAAACAAATATTTACTGTACAAAAACAGTAGAACATTCTTACCTTCTGGGAAAAGTTTTTCAGAGAAAAACAAAGCTGCTATGCTCACATGACTACATAAAACCTGACTCTTTAGTGGAAATCACCTTGCCCAAGCCATTTTTGCCAACGCAAAATCCACCAAACTTTTAAACACTGAAATTAGTTATTTGAATGTACCTCTTTTCAGTCCATTATGGTGAGGCAACTTCACTTTGAGGATTTAGGATAGCATTCACACCTCTGGCCAGTACATTTCTTTGAGGATTTAGGATAGCATTCACACCTCTGGCCAGTACATTTCTCTGTACCTAACAAGACAATGCTGGGATTTATCTTCCTGAAATAGCCAATGACTCAGCTTTCTCACAGGTAATAGCAGAATTCGTTAGCCTTTCAAAATTCAAATAGGTTATCTCTAAGGACACTGTTTCCTAATTAAAAATATGCCTCTTTCTGACTTCATTCTAGAAAACTGAGAATTAGAACAAGAAAACATCTAGAGGACCAGATATCAATTAAGATACGCGCCAACCTAGGTAGAAATTTGAGTTTTCAGAAATCTCTCTGGTAATTCTATCAGAATAACCAATTATTCCATTTATATGTGAAGAAACAGCTTCTGGCATTTTATATCATCACTGTATTAAAACATAGAAAAATATGATTATCATAGATTAGTTTATTGGAATATGTAAAACTAACTCAAATGAGGTAAGCTTTTCTGGACAGTTTTCTCCCCTAGAGCAATCCCTAGAGGGGAGAAAAAAAAAAAAAAAAAAAAAGATTTGGTCTGGCCAAAAAAGAGCAGCAGACAGCCAATTGTATGAAAAGCCCCAAATTGAAAACCATAATAAATATAAGAATATGAATTTATGAGCTTCAAATTAGGAAATCTTTAGGAAAGGCAAATAATAATATTTAAGCCAAAATGAAGGGAGACCCAGTCTCAGGATCCCTGACTCAGCTCCTAGAAAAGGAGGTCTTTCTCCAGCTGCTAGTCTCTGCTCTAGAGGCGAGAGAGCTGAGGCTGAGGAAGATACTGAAGTTAATGTTTCAATTCTTGAAAAGACCAGTACTCACAGTTGTATAGTTTGAAGACCTGAGTCTGCATCAGCTGAAACTATAATGAATTTCTGCCAACATATCCTACCAAATTCATTACTATCCCTTTCACATCTCAGTAACAAGAGAGAAATGACATTGACTCTAGGAGATTTATAATGCAATGTTATTCATGTAATGTCACTGAAACCCCATAACCCTGGTGCTCAGATGTTCTCGGAAGTATCTACTACATGAACGTTTGCAGCCTGGAGATTTTGGCGGAGGCCTAATCCCACCACCTGTCAATAAACACCGGAAGTTCGGATTCAATAATTCCCTGAAATAGTGGCCCCATGCAGTTCATTTGAAAGACAACTATTGGAAGTAATTGCACGTTCAGAGAGACACAATTTAATGGCAGCACAAGTGCACTTTGTGTTCATAGGTGATATCAGAGGGTCATTCTCAAAAAGATGAGGTAGCATAACTAAGCTCCCTAATGAAACAGAAATCGTTTATGTCAAAATATGTTATAGGAGGACATAATAAAGATAAGATTATAAATCAATAGAAAGATGCATAAATAGAAATAGAGAAGAAAAATCAAAACAGCCCCAAACTGGTACTTTTTAAATAAAAATGATACAACTCTATCTCGCAAGAGTGACAGAGAAGACAGAAAATCCAGATTACCAATTTCAGATATAAATGCAGATAAATATTATACATTTCCCTTATACTTTAAAAAATAATTAATATAATGGCTGTTCGAAAAATATTCCAGTGAATTGAATAACTTAGATAAAATGGGGTAAATAGGAAAACACAAAGAAATTGAAAAGTTAAATACTTCTATACCTCCCCAAATGAACTCTTTTTTGCAGACAAGATTGTGATAAATAAATAACCCAAAGGAACCAAAAGAAATTACCAGAAATAATAAGTGAGTTCTGCAAGTTCGTAAGATTCCAAGTTTAAAAAATATTTAATTGCTATTCTATACATTATCACCAATAATAATTGGAAAAGAAAACAATTTAAGCACCTCCTACAACGGCATCTGAAAATATAAATACTTAAGAAAAGATGAGCAAGATCCCTACACTATAATCTACAAATCTTTTCAGATTTAAAAAGTTTTAAACAGCTAAATAAATGGATATATCATGTTCAGTATCTAGAAAATTCAAAGTTATTATTCACAGCAAATTTTAAATTATTTAAAAAGACATGGTACTAAACATGGTACGGAAGAAAGAAGAAAAAAGAAAGAAAGAAAGAAAGAAAAGAAAAGAAAGAAAGAAAGAAAGAAAGAGAGAAAGAGAGAAAGAGAGAAAGAGAGAAAGAGAGAAAGAGAGAAAGAGAGAAAGAGAGAAAGAGAGAAAGAGAGAAAGAGAGAAAGAGAGAAAGAGAGAAAGAGAAGAGAGAAAAGAGAGAAAGAGAGAAAGGAAAGGAAAAAGTAAAGAAAGGAAAGGAAAGGAAAGGAAAGGAAAGGAAAGGAAAGGAAAGGAAAGGAAAGGAAAGGAAAGGAAAGGAAAGGAAAGGAAAGGAAAGGAAAGGAAAGAAAGGAAAGGAAAGGAAAGGAAAGGAAAGAGAAAGGAAAGGAAAAGGGAAGGAAGAGAAGAAAGAAAGAAAGAAAGAAAGAAAGAAAGAAAGAAAGAAAAGAAAGAAAAAGAAAAGAAAGAAAAAGAAAGAAAAGAAAGAAAAGAAAGAAAGAAAGAAAAAAGCCTAAAAAAATGTTAAAGAAATTACAGTAAAGGAAAGCACCATAGCCTTAGAGAGAAAAGCCTAAAAATAAGAAATTACAGTAACACAAGACCTCCAAGAAAAGTATCTATTTTGGATATCTTGCCACCACTCCCACTCCCCCCCCCCCACCACCACCTCCTTCCACCCCACAAAAAAGAAAAAAAGTGTATGTAGGGTTGTGGAAGACGTAGCATGTTTCTAGTTCATAGAACTTTCTTTTTAATTCATAATATCTAGTATTGTTATGTTTTCTCTGTTTCATTGAGATACAATAGACACAAATGTTGTGTAATTTTACTATGTTATATGTGCAATATGCTGATTTGATACACATATATACTGCAAAATGATGAGAATGAAGTTAGTTAATACATCTGTCACCTCACATCATTACAATTTTGGGGTAGTAAGAACATTTAAGATCTATTCTCTTAGCAATGTTCAGGTATATTGTTAACAACTGTCACCACCCTGTACATTACTTAATCATCTTACAACTGGAAGTTTGTACCCTTGAACCAACATCTCCCCATTTCCCCCATCTTCCAAGCTCTGGCAACCAGCACTCTACTCTCCACTTCGATAATATTTTTTTCTATTCATCATATAAGTGAGATTTTACAATATTTATCTTTGTCCCTCTGGCATTTCAAATAGCATAATGCCTTCATAGTCCCTCCACCCAATGTTTTCACAAATGGCAGGGTTTCACTTTTTGATGGCTGAATAATATTCCATTGACCATATGTTTACCAGTCTCTTATGCATTCATCTGTCAATGGACACTTTTATAGTTTCCATGTCTTGGCTATTGAATATTTATGCAATGCACATGAAGGTGCAGACATGTCTTCTGATTTCATGTTCTTCAATATACACACAACAATGGGATAGCTGGATCACATGCTAGTCCTGTTTGTAATTTTTTGAGGAACCTGCATACTGTTTTCCATACTGGCTAAACAAATTTATATTTCCACCAACAGTGTACGGGGGGTCTGCTTTTCTGTACATCCTTGCCAGCATATGTTATTTCTTCCTTTTTTGATAGCAGTCATCCTAACAGCCGTGAGGTGATATTTCATTGTGGTTTTGATTTGCATTTCTCTGATGATTAACAATGTTGAACACCTTTCCATGTTCCTATTAGCTATTTGTAGTTCTTTGGAAAATTGTTTGTTTGTATTTACCTATTTTTTAACTGGGTTATTTTGGGGATCTTTCCTATTGAGTTATAGAAGTTCTTCATATATTTTGGTTATCAACACATTATGAAATATAGGTTTGGCAAATATTTTCACCTGTGGGGGGATTTTTCTAATTGTTGTCCCTTTGAGGTGTAGAAGGAGTCCAGGTTTAAAACTTCAGACCCTGGACTTTATGCTGTTGTCTTGATCAGATGAGATGTTTACTGGCCTGATGGCCTCTGTTTCTTCCTCTGGGAGACCTGACTTTCCATTTTACAAGTCTGACAACCTCACTGGAGAGACTTGTCTATGCACCTCTATATCTATAAGGAAAAGAAGAAGGAACCAGGAGAGCCTGGTGGTCTATCCATCCCTGCCAAGGCACCATTCATATGAGCAAAGTCACTTTGTATCTCCTTTTAAAACCCAGCAATCAGCTGAATGCTACAGGGTGACCTCAGTCCAGGCCAGAAGAATTATTAGTCAAGTTTTGCCTGAAAAAAACCAAGAGGATAAGAAAAAGCCAAAAAACTGAAACTTGTATATTTATAAAATTTGACAATAATAGAAATTTCCCAATTATTGCTGAAATTAATAATAATGTTAGCAGATTATTTTCCCTCTTTGGGGAAATAAGCTTACATATTTTTCACCATAAATAAGTTCTACATGGGTTAAAAAAAGTTAAAAAAGAAAACCAAGCTGTTAAAATTATAAAATCTTATACAGAAATGGAATTTTTCAAGAGTGATGTGATAGAAGATCAGAAAATAAAAGAATATTAAAAGATAACATATATATAACACCAATAATATATAGCATAAATAACATAAAGTAAATATGTGAGCAAATATAAAAATAATATTTTGAGCATATATTACATATATTATTAAAGAAAGGTCACCGAAATTCATCTGATAAAAATTCTCACTCAAACAGGTTATGAATTCAATAGCACAAGTAATTGACAAAGTTTAAGAGAATATTATGTCCCAGATATTGCTCAGAATATGAGAGCACAAAGACAATTAAGTAACTTTCCCTGACTTCAGCAGGCTCATAGATCAATGAATATACACAATTAACCAAAGTTTTATCTTAGTTCCTGAAATAACTATACCAACTTGAAAATTAACTAAATGTCTGTGTTAGTCTATTTGGGCTACTATAACTAGGGTAGACTACAAACGTCTCAAAGTTCTAGAAGCTGTGACAACCAAGATCAAGGTGCTGGCAGATTCAGCGTCTCATGAGGGCCGCTTCCTAGTTCACAGACAGCCTTCTTTTTGCTGTACGCTAACACGGCAGAAGAAGCAAGTGAGCTCTCAGGGTTTTCTCTTCTGAGCCCATTCATTGGGGCTTCACCTTCACGAACTAATCACATCCCAAAGACCTCACCTCCAAATACCACCACTTTATAAAGGATTTAATTTATGAATCAGGGGGACACAAACATTCAGTCTATTGCAATGTGCAAATGTGGAGAAATTAAGTATGTAATTTTGATAAAATCTAATGTTTGCTATTATTTAGTGAATAGTGTTATGTTTGAGAAGACTTTAAGAGGATAGAAGAACTCTCCATGTCATAAAACAGGAATAAAATCCATGATGTCAGCTTTTCATACAGTGTGATTGACTCTTGAAAAGCATCCATTACGCCCTAGACTCAGCCCCTTAAAAATTCAAACTAGAGAGGCAGAATCATGAGTTTCTTCACCATATGCTTCCTACCATCTTCTAGGCAAATATTTTGTTACAAGCTTGATTCGTACAGAGAATTTAATGAATGAGGTGTCTTACAAATGAAATGATATATTTTGATCTCCTTGTTATCTAACAATCTGCATTTCATCCATAAAAGAAGAATAGGATATATTGTCAACATCTTTTTAATGGTATTATCACCTATTGCATATTTAAAGCCCATGGATTATGAATTACTCTACTTTTATATATATAACACAGGGAAGGCTATGAAACACTACAGGCCAAGATGGAGATGGGACCCTAGAAATCATCCAGGGAATTATTAGATATTAAAAGCCTCTCATAACATTAATAGATCATCTTCCTTAAATCATAACATCAGATAAAGTTGATCCACATGAGGAGATAATATGATTCCCCAACCAGGAAAATACATAAGATGTAGTTATTTTTACACATAGCTGTCCTGTTTGAACAGATAATTTTTATATACATAGACTCCTCATGATTATATTAGAACTCTGAAGCATCAATTTCTGCAGCCTTAGCAAGATAAGCAACATAAAAAGGTTATATGTTCAAAGTATTCTGCAGTTACAAAAATAAGACATATACATCAAATATTAACATGAGCTATCTTTGTGTAAGAAGTAAACCAATTTTTAATTTTTATTTCTTTTTCATTTTCTCAATTATGTAATGTGCACTATTAATACTGAAAATATTACATCATTTAAAAGAAAACCATGAGCGAGTTTTACATTATCTGAAATCAATTTTTCAGTATTTACTACTGCAAACTTTTAACATAGAACATAAATATACAGTCTGAACAAAGAACTTCTACACACAATAAAATAAATCTCCTAAGAAGTTATAAAAATATTACAATATATTTTTAAAAAGTACATATATTAAATTAAAATTAGGAAAATCTTGACAATATATTTTGATCATTAACAGTACTCACATAATAAATGTTATCATCATTCTCAAGTTGTTAAACCTTAGGTGAAATTTACACAGTTAAATAATCACTCATGACATTCCTGGAAGTGACAATTCTTCACTGAAAATAAGTAATACATTTCTCTGCTGCCTCATTTTCTTTATCTGGTCCAGAGCTTTCTCATGGCACTTTTCATCTCTCCATTTCTCAGAGTATAGATTAAGGGGTTCAACATAGGGATGGCATGGTGTAAAATACAGTCATAAACTTATCAGCAGGTAAAGTATAAGCAGGTCTCACATACATAAAAATACAGGGGACAAAGAAAAGGACCACCACGGTGACATGAGAGCACAGGTGGATAAGGCTTTGCGCCTCCCTTCCTGACTGAGGTTTTTCAGGGAGTGCAGAATGACAGGGCCATCTGTGTGTCAGCTTTATGCTGTTATCATCTCTATGACACACAGATGGCCCGTCATTAGTAACCATGATGAGGCCAATAATGTAGGTGCCAGTACAGGCAAGTTTCAATAAGGGGTACATGTCACACTTGATATCTAAAATAGACAGACAGATCTAAATAATTAACAATTGAAAGACAAACAAACCAATACAAAGTGAATAAATCACATAAACAAGCAATTGAAAAATGAATATACATAAATGGCCACTAACCATAAGATAAAATGAAGAAACTACTCATAAATAGAAATTGAAATAATGGTTTGCTTACTATGGTATTACCTTGGATTTCTGAAAGTACTCACTGAAGTTCTACAGATGCTACATTACCCTCTAATTTCTAATAGATTAACAAACAATGCTTTAAGAACTAGTAATGAACCTATCATGAGATTAGATATCTGCCATCAAAACCCCAAATAGATATATTTGAAATTAATTTCCAAGAATATTGATGTTAGAAAAGGTAAATTGATTCGGACCTTTGTAATATGAAAATATTCAACAGTATTACAAACTGAATTATTCCTATATATTTTAGTAATCACAAAGGATACGTTATTTATGAGAATTGCTTCAGAGAACATTGGAAAAGACTGTGAATTTCACACCACCCATGTACTCTTGCAAAATGTAAAGCCTATTTCCTAATCTGATGTGTCCATGCACTTCCTGAGTTGCCTGCACATGAGAGAGCCATTCAATCCACATCTGGGCTGTGTCCTTCTGCCTTGTTCTTCCTGCTCTGCTGCCATCCCTGTGGACCCAGACAGCAAGATAGCACAGCATCGTCATGGGACTTCAAACTGTTTCCATGTACGCAACTCTTCCATACTTACAAATATCTGATTCATCTCTTTTTTTTTGGAAAAATGTACTTTTTAAATAGGTGGGATTTTTGAAAATGAACATGAATGTATGACTATAACAATTCAAAGAGCATTGGAAACAACACAAACATTTTTCTTACTATTCCAAAGTTTTTAAAATAATTTTTCAATTATAATGCCAAAAATAAAGATTTTAGGCAGATCATGGTACAGTAGAAAGAATCTATACAAAAAATCTGGAAATACTGTTCAATTTGGTTCAGTCATCTCGGGAAAATCACATTCCCAACTCATATTCTTCTTAGAAAGGTTATAATCATTTCTAAATGTGTGTTTCTAAATTCTTGTCATTGAAACCTTTATCCTAAATGACATGACTAACACTTTGCTGGTAGTCATCTTTACATTAAATCAGATGAATTGGCATGAGTTAAACATTATTTGATTATTAGAGTGATCAGTTTATTTTTGTTCATATTTTTACTTCTTGGTTATCTGGGCCGGTGGGGAATACAAGAAATTCATTCTTATTGTGGAAAATAAATCACATGTTGGTCCTTTTAGATATGATCTATGGTCCATTTTATATGTAATGTATGCAACTTATTTTTTTAAAATTATTTTAAATGTGCTCCATTTTCAGAGTCACATGTGTAGGTCACCATTTGTAAAGACTGGAGATTTTCTAGGACATTTGTGATTCTAGGCAAGCCCATTTATATCAAACCTCAAGGAAGAAGAAAAGTGTAGAGAGAGAAATGAGAGACAATGAGAATCGCAGATAGAAACAAGCAAAAGCCACTATTGGAAAAATATTACGCTTTGAAATAGTTAACAGTTATTGGGGGAACCTGAATAGTTGGGAGTACAGAAATTGCAGATTTCGGGAGCTGTCAGTGTGAAGGTGAACTGAAGACCACTCAGCACCAAGTACCAAGAACTGCCTCTCAGAGTCTTTATACTTCAGGATCAAAGAAAAATGAAAAATGTTCAGAGTTTAAAACACACTAATCGGCTCACTGACATTTTAAAAGTGAAAAAGAAAAAGATTAATTTTAAGAATATCACAATTCCAAGACAATTACACTAGGGAAAAGAAAAATGCTACTCTAACCTAAATTGGTTGAACAGATCTTAGGGACAAATACAAGAAACCTGTCACAGAGGGTGGACTGATTACATTGTATATCGCCTTGGTCACTTCATTTTGTTTTTTGTTATAATTTTCCAGGATGTCCTTTTTAATCTGCAGTCTACTTTATGTGAATACAGATTCTAAATTCTCATTTGGAATTGAGCCTCAGAACCTATACTTATCAACTCTATGACCTTGGGTAAATACTCAATATCATCTGTATAATGAGACATAAGAATTCTAACATGTAGGATGGTTTATGGATTAAACAGGATAATGCAAACAAAGCTCCTGAAAATAGTCTGAAAAATAATAAGCACTAAACAAATTGAAGATATTAACTGTTATTATTTCCCCATGTAACTTCAGTGCCACATCTCTGCAGTAAGTTTTTCATGTGTTTCCCCAAAGTCCAATCTCCTCTCTAAATGATTCCAAAAGGAGTATTTCCTGAGGGATGAATGGGTTGACTGGGTCATTATCACATACAGTTACTGGAAGCTGTACTATCTTTAACATTTGCATTACTGCATGAAAATTCCCTTGGCTGTCTTTTCTCTATGCCTCATTATCCTCTTTGAAATTTATTATTAAAACTAATCTGAGAGATCTTTTTGCTAAAGTAAGAAGGTCAATTGGGTGCATAATGCGATGTATCCAGTTCCATGCACAATATTTTTAAGGCCCTAAAGATGAGAAAATATCCATGCAATGGACTCACAGACAGAAGAGGATCTGGGCATTTTTTCTTTATGATCTGTAGCGCCTGTATGTAACCATTTTCGAGCTATACTTCAACAGACACACAAATTTCACTTCTAGTATGGTATAAGTACAAGAATAATGAATGTAACAAATAACTAAATTTCTCTAAACTCATCAAAACTCTTCCAAAAAAATCGAAGAGGAAGCAATACTTCCCAACTCATTTTATGAGGCCAATATCACCCTGATACCAAAACTGATAAACATAACACAAGAAAAGAAAACTACAGACCAATATCTCCATGAAACACAGATGCAAAACTCCTAAATAGTAATACTAGCGAACTGATACAGCACATATTAAAAAGATTACACGTCATGATCAAGTGGCCTTCTTCCCAAGGGCACAGGGATGGTTCAACATGCACAAATTGATTAATATGATACACCACAGAAACAAATTATAAATAAAAAGCATATATCATATCAATAGATGCGCAAAAAGCCTTCACATGTGACAGCATTCATTTATGATCAAAACCCTTAATAAAATTGGTATAGAGGAAAGTACTTTAACATAATAAAGACCATATATGACAAATCCTCAGCCGACATTATACTTAATGGTGAAACACTAAAAACCTTCCTCTAGGATCAGAAAGAAGTCATATCTGTCCACTGTCACCACTGTTATTCAATATAACATTGGAGGTCTGGCGAATGCAATCAGGCAAGAGAAAGATATAAAAGACATCCAAATAGGATATAAAGAATTCAAACTGTCACTTTTTACAGATAAATGATTCTCTATATAGAAAACCTGAAGACTATAAGAACACTACTAGAAAAGTAAGAGCAAATCAGTAAAGTTTCTGGATACAAAACCAATGTTCAAAAGTCCACAGCGTTCCTATACTCTAATATTGAAGCACCAGAAAAAGAAGTGGAAAAATAATTCTTTTGCAATTGCAAAAAAAAAAAGAATAAAATACCTAGGAATAAATTAACATAACATGTGAAGGATCTATCTGATGAAAACTATAAGACCCTAGTAAAAGAAATTGAACAAGATACAAAGAATTGGAAAACATATTCCGTGTAATTAGTTTGGAATAATCAACATAGTTAAAATGAACTTATTACCTAATGCATTATACAGATTTAATGCAATCCCCAAAAAATTCATAGTAGGCATTTTTTAAAGAATTAGGACAAAAAATCATCAGATTATATGGGAGCACAAAAGACCTCAAATCGCCAAAGACATTCTGAGAAAAAAAGAACATGGCTGAAGGCATCACTCTGTCTGACTTCAAATTATACTACAAAGCAACAGTAATCATGGCATTGGCATTGGCAGGAAAAAACCACACAGATCAATGGAAAAGAAACAAGATCCAGAAGTAAACCCATGTTTATACGGGCAAATAATTTTCAACAAAAAAGCCAAAAACATACAGTGGACAAGGAAATCCTCTTCAATAAACGGTGCTGGGAAAATTGGAAGGCCACCTGCAAAAGCATGAAATAGACTGTTGTCTATTACCACACACAAAATTACCTCAAATTGAAATAAGGACCTGAAATAAGACCAGAAATGATAAAACACATAGAAGAAAACATAGGAACTAAACTCAAGGACCTTGAACTTAGAGGATTTTATGAATTTGACCTCAAAGGCAACGGAAGTAAAAGCTAAAATAAATGAATGGGACTACCTCAAACTAAAAAGCTTCTGCTCAGCAAAAGAAACTGTCAACAGGGTAAACAGACAACCATCCAAATGGGATAATATATTGCCAGCAATTACTCTGATAAGGGCAATGTCCAAAATATACAAAAAATCATACAACTTAATAACAACAAAGAAACAATCTAATCAAAAATTAGGAAGAGGATCTGAACTGACAATTCCATCAAGATAACATACAAATGGCCAACAAATATATGAAAAACATGTTCAACATCACTCGTGTTAGGGAAATGCAAATCAAAACCACAATGAGATACCATCTCACCCCGTTAGAACAGCTACTATCATAGGACAAGTAATAACAAGTGCTGGAAAGGATGCAGAAAAAAGGAAACCCTCATACACTGCTGGTGGGACTGCAAAGTGGTACAGCCACTATGGAAAACAGTATGGAGGTTCCACAAAAAAACTAAAAGTTGATCTATCATAGGATCCAGCAATCCTCTACTGGGTATTTACCCCCAAAGACTTGAAAACTCATATTGAAAAGATATTGCACAGCAATGTTCATAACACCATTATTCACAGTGGCCAGGACATGGAAGCAACTGAAGTGTCCTACAATAGATGATTGTCTAAATAAACGTGGTACAAATATACAATGGAATATACTTCACCTATAAGAAGAGATGAAATTTACTGTCATTTGTGAACATGAATGAACCTTGAGGAAAATTCATGCTTAAGCAAAAATAAGCCAGACAGAAAAAGTTGAAAACCACATGATGTCACTTACATGTGGGATATAAACCTAAAGGCAACAAACAAGACAAACAACAGACTGATGGATGTAGACGAATAGACTAATGGTTACCAGAAGGTAGGAGGGTAGCAGGGAGGGGAAGTAGAATGGGTAAAAGGGGTCAAATACGTAGTGACAGAAATAAATCTAACAATGAGCTGTGAACACACAAATGCAACATGTATATGAACTTACTGTTGAATTGTACACCTGAAACTTATTGGATTTCATTAAATAATGTCACCATAAAATAAAATAATTTTTTTAAAAAAATAAAGAACTACTGCAAATTCTGAGATTTAGAGCTAAGAAATTAAGCCTACTTTCCTCTTAAACAATGTAATAATATATTTATTAAAATTCAATGTTGAAGATTAGCTGTTATTATTGCTAATGATTAAAAAAATAAGATTGACCGTTATAGAGGCTATGTGTTATGCAAAGCCTTTTACTGAATTATCTCTTTTTTAAAAGAGTTATATGAGCTGTAAGTTTCCTCAATCTATTTTACAGATAGGAATAATTAGACATGAATAGGAATAAGACTTGTACTCAAGACATACAATTAGTGAGGAGCAACCCAGTAGATACAATTCATCTGACTTGGCCTCAGTCTTGGTCTTGACCTTGGCCCCGAATTACTTCCCACATAAAAACTTACCAACGTAGTTGACCATGATCTTCTTTAACAACCATCTTTCAAACAAAGGCTTTGAAGAAGACTTTCTCATCTCAATTTATGAAGGCATAAAAAGTGGATTCAAAACACTCGGGGTTTTGAAATATTGTCCACGTCTTTTCTCTGATAATTTCATATTTCCCCTTTCAAGAGAATTTAGAAATTACTCATCTACTTATTTATTTACTTTGTTAAAACAGTTAGTAACATTAGTATCCTTATCCATTTCTAATCTGCCTGAAATTCACTATTAACCATATTTATATATAATTGAATGCTTATTAGTTGAAATCCACCTTCATATTTAATCTCAAATTTATAATCCCATAAATTACATTATTCCCAATTAATAGAAAGGTCAAGGCTTACAATAGTCTATTTCGTTTGTCAAGGATGGTTTAACTAGAACGTGATGTAACTAAACCACTTTCTGCTCTTTCAGTTCCACAGTACTCGCTGCTAATTTAAAAGCTCTCCAAAAGTCACAAGTCTCTGGTAAGTGTTGGACCTCGTTTCACCTTATGCAGAATAATAATTCTGTATTCCGATTATATTATAATGAGAGTTTTCTGACAACGAAAGTACGTGAAGGCAGAATGTGATCTTAAATAATAAACACTAAAACCTGAGGCATTGAGTATTGAAAGGGTCATTGGAGAGTAACCTAATTTATTTCTTTTGTTTTTGCATCTGAAGAAACTGAGACCCAGGAAGTAAACGTTCCAGAATTGCACATTAGATGGTAACAAATTTAGGATAACAATTTAAGTTTCCCATGTCCCAATCTGTTTCTTTCCCCCACATGGAATGGCTGATAATCTCCCTTACTATCTAATAATTCAATGAACCTCATTGTTTTCCATGAGACCTGCCTTGGGAAATAAAGATGTTGAGCGATTATAACTAAAAGGTATCCTATGACTTTGTCCTATAGAATTTTCTTATATGAAGGCAATAACAAAATGTAAGATTAATGATAGAAGAATTTTTCAAGCTCCCATTTTCCAAACATATTTAGCCTGTCTCTCCACTGTATTTCCAAGCCAAACAAGTAAATTAAATAGAAATGTCATAAGACGTATCCCTGCATCTCTCCAATCTCTCTGGTAGACCAAGAAGATGGTGCTGTGTTTTGCTTGCTGTTTTAGAAAGAAATTACATCTACTCAGTCCTTCCTAACATGAATGATTTACTCAATGATCAGAGACCCACTATGGAAATGACTGCTCTCTATAGAATATATTTATTCTCACTATACAGTAACAGACAGAACTGGTCCCTATGACAGCTTTGGGCCAACAGTTGTTCATCTTCAGTCTGCTTTCTGACCAATGGACCACAATGGCATTTTGCCACTGGAAATGAACATATTTCCAGTAACCTCAGAAACATGGAAGTTTCTCTTGGCCAGAACACATTTCTCCTGATAAATGGCCTCAGAGCCCTCAAAGAAAGGCTAGGATGAAGATCGACATCAATGTTTTTGCTGGTGACATCACAGAGTTCTCATTCAAAGATACCTGACAAATCCTTCATAAAAGATCTGGATGTGGAAACTATTCACATGTGGTGACTGAATGAGGAGCCATGATTCCTGGTGATATCTGGTGATTCAATTCAAGCTCTGCTCACTCAACTTAGATTAATTTTGTATCATCATCATCATCACCATCATCATTCATGATCATCATGATCATCAGTATCATCATACAAGTTTGCTTGGGCTGCAATCACAAAATGCCACGGACTGGGTGGCTTAAACAACATACATTTATAGTTTATTTTCTCACTGTTCTGAATGCTGGGAGTCCAAGATCAAGGCAACAGTAAATATACACAATGAGGCCTCTTTTCCTGGCTTGCAGACTCTGCCTTTTCCATCTGTCCTCACATGATTTTTCCTCTGTGCACATAGATAAAGGTTTGGTATCCCTATAGGGACACTAGTTTCTATTGCATAGGGTCCCACTTTATAATCTCAAGGAGTGCCAGCTAGTCCCATTCCCACTGTTCAACTTGCAAGCCTAGGTTACCCAATATGTGAGTGAAGAAAACTTTTCAGATGACTTCAACCTCAGCCACTTTCTGACCACAGCCTGCTGAGAGATGCTGTGTCAGAAGTACTTGGCTGAAATGCTCAAATTCCTGGTCCGCTGAAACCATCTGAAAGAATAAAGCGATGCTGGTGTTTTTAAGCCACTGAATTTAAGAAATGATGTTTTATACTACACTAGTATCTGAAACACTGCAGTGTTTTTATGTCATCCACTGAAAATGCATAAAATTTCAGGTCTGGAGTTAACTCAACATGCATTAAATAAACAAAGTCATTAATACTGTTAAATACACTAAAGAAAATTCAATTATAAACTGAAATACGTATGAAGACAGAAAAAAAACCATTTGATATCGCAGTATTTTAAGTTGTGGGCTGACGTCTCAACAACGAAACATGTAATGCCAGAAGCCTTAAAAAAATGATCTTTGTAATACAGTATTTACACCCAAATTTCTATAAAGCAATTGTAGACACAGAAAATACCTTAAATTATCACTTATATCAAAAACATATAGTTCACAGAGAAAAGAAAAGAATTTGTTATGTAAAATAAAACGATCTGTTTCTCAAAACATGTAACATTTGTTGCATTTATAAAAAGTATACCCAGAGAGTTAATTTAATGTAGGCAGAATCTGGGCTCTACTGTGATATGACCTGATTTAAATATGTATTTCAAAACTAGCGGAACATTTGATCTACATGTACAGAATGGGTTGACTAATTTAATTTTTCAGTCCAAAACTTGTTCAGAATGTACAAAATCACCTATATGCTACAATCACAGTAGGAAGTTAACAGTTCTTTTATCATAGATTTATCCTTTTATGATACATGCTCTGATTTTTACATTAATTAACAAAGTTTTTTTTTACTGTTAGATTAGTAATTTTTTTTTAACAATCTGGATTTTTAATTTTAAAATGTTACATTCTTGGACTAAAGGGACCAAGTTTTAAGAGGTCACATTTCTCGGTAACAGGGAGGTACCATACTCCCCTAATGAGAACCTGAAATCAAACCAGAAAGAAAAAAGAAGTCCACTGAAGGATCTTAACACAGTGTGATGATCTATATAAGGGATTAAACCTATGCATTTCTCTTGCTCTCAAAGGGATCTCACATATTCCACTTAGATAAAGACTACATGTGGCGCTTTCCGAATAGTAAGGCTAAACGATTTTTAAATGTAATCACTGATAGTAAAAGTGTTCCTTGGCTCAGGAAAAATATAAATATCACATTCTGCATGAGAGATACAACCCTCTTCCAACTGAGACCACATATTTACTACAAAGCTTCCTCATGGCATTTTTCATTTCTGCATTTCTCAGGGTGTAGATTAAGGGGTTTAACATAGGAGTAATGAAAGTTAAAACCACAGTCACAAACTTATCCGAGGGAAAGGTGAAATTGGGCCTTGCATACAGGAAGATACAAGGACAAAGAATAAAATGACCACGGTCACGTGGGATGCGCACGTGTAAAAGGCTTTGCGTCTCCCTTCCAAACTGTGAGTCTTAAGGGAGTGTAATATGACCCCATAGGAAACTAGGAGAATGAAGAAGACAACAGTGCAAATTGCCCCTCCGTTAGCTATCATAGAAAGTCCAATGAGGTAGGTGTTGGTGCAAGCAAGTTTCAATAAGGGGTATATGTCACATGCAAGTTGTCAATGACATTGGGGCCACAGAAAGGGAGCTGATAAATAAAGAGAAATTGAACCAGTGAATGCAGAAAACCTCCAGTCCAGGCCACGAGCAGCATGAGGACACATACCCGCCGATTCATGATGATCAAATAATGAAGAGGTTTACAGATAGCTACATACCGGTCATAAGCCATCACCACCAGAAGAATGACTTCAGCACCAGCGAAGAAATGCTCTATGAAGACCTGAGTCATACAAGCATGAAAGGAAATAGTCTTTCTCATAGAGCAAGTCTACAATCATTTTGGGAGCAAAAGCAGTACAATAGACAGTATCTATCAGTGAGAAATAAGCCAGAAAAAAGTACATGGGCGAACCTAGTGACTGGCTGGCCATGACAGTCACCATGATAAGCAGATTGCCCACTATCGTCACAATGTAGATAAATAAGAACACGACAAATAGAACTTTTTGTCCCGCACGGCTTTGTGTGAGTCCCAGGAGGATGAACTCAGTCACATTGTTCCTATTTTCCATGTGTTCTTCTGCAGGTGTGGAACTCAGGTGTCAGAGGCTGCAAACAAAACGGCCAATAATGAATTTGAGAGGATTGCAAGCTTTACATCAAAAATGTGATGTCTTACTCAACGATGTTTGCTCCACAGGGCCTCACACAGAATAACTCTTTAGAAAGTGAGAGGTTGGAATCTTGTCCACAATTATTCCATTCACTTTCACAAATGTCTTGTTTCAAGTACAATGATGAGACCTCAGTATTCTAACTGGGAGGCATATGGGAGTGGACATATCTGAGATGATCTATAGCACAATAGAAAAGTTGCTTTCTCCAGACTCTCTCTCACAAAGACTGTGTTTTTTACATTATATATATCATACTTTGTTTTCTTGAATTTTTTTAGCTTTGAGATCTACCATGAAAGCAATCTCATCTCTAATACCTTTATTTATAATTTTAAATAATACCTAGTGTAGGAGCATAAAATTATAGGCTACGTAAACATTGGCTGATTTTCTGAGTTACACTACTATGAGCTCCAAAAACTGAGGAATAAGACACCCACAGCAATGAAAGAGCCAGGCATAATAGGAGTATTTATTGAATGCTTATTAAACTTTATTTAATTAAAGTCAATTTTAAACCACATAAGAGAGCATATGAGCAGAAATAAATGTATTAAATTCTTCCCAGTCAAAATAAGTATAATGAAAGCAATGTTTCATTTGAGAATACTCAAACATATGCACACAAAAAATTGAATTAAAAGTTATTACAACCAAGATTATTGGAGAGAAAAAAATGATATATGTAAATCTAAGTGCATGAATATGACACACATTTTCTTACTTTCTAAAAATTTTAGAAATGATTATTGCTAACTATAACTCCATTCAGAATTCCAAAATAAAACTTTCAGACAGATTATGGTATGGTAGAAAGAATTCTATACTACAAACCTGGAAATACTGTTTAATTTGGCTCAGTCACCTTGGGAAAATCACATCCCAACTCAAATTCTTATTAGAAAGGTAATAATCTTTCTAAAGTGTGTGTTTCTGAGGAATTCAATGAATTCTTGTCATTGAAATGTTTATCCAAAGAGACATGCTAAAACTTTTGCTAGTAGAATATCGGTATATTAATTGGATGAATTAGCATGTATTAAAGATTACTTGATTATTAATCAATTAATTAAACCAGTTATTTTTTTCATATTGTTAGTTCTTGGTTATCTGAGTCTGGGGAATACTTCATTCTCACTGAGGAAAATAAATCACCTGTTGGTCCTTTTAGATATTACCCAGGGCTAATTTTACATGTAATGTGAGCAATTTCATTTTAAAAGTATTATTTTAAACATGCCTTGTTTCAGCATCTACATGTGTAGAGCATCATTTGTGAATGGGGTGAAGACTATTCTAGGAGACTTGTGCTTCTAGACAGGCAATTTGTACTCTACCATCAGTGGAAGAATAAATGTGTAGAGAAAGAAAATGAGCGATAACTGAGAATAGGCAGATGGAACCCAGCAAGGACCATAAGCTGAATGGAATATACTTAGAGATTGGTAACAGTTTGTTTTGGGGGACCTGAATGAGTTGGGAGTAGAGAAATTTCAGATTTCCTGAGCTGTCAGTACTAAGACCTGCCTCTCAGAATCTTATACTTCTAGATCAAAAATAAATGAGAAAGTCAAATTCTAAATGTTAGGGTATATTGGTAGAAGAGACAAGCTACCTCAAGGCATTCCATCTTCAGGGCTTCTGGAATTTCATTGCATATATACATAATGAAATATTTTCCCTCAGAATCATGAAGCTGTATCTCCATTTATAATGGAAAAGAAGTACTCACAATCCACGGGCGTTGTCTGCGCATTCAGTAGGGGTTCTAACACCTTGTCCTCTGGAGTGCTTACAACACTTGTTTATAGCTGTGCTTCCCCTGTCATCTGTTGGGATAGTAAACAGATCTTCTTAATAAATCTATCTCCAGAACCTGTGATTATCCTTTATGCATTTCAAGTGATCCATAAATATTTAACTTTTAAAAATGTTCTTATTAATATAATTATTACTTTAAACTACTGAATCCTATTAATTTAACTGATACAAAATTCTATATCAATATTGTACTTTATTAAAATATACACATCTATATTAAACATTTGTGAGATTCTTCAAATCTCTTAACATATTCAGTGAGGACAAATACATCACTAGGAACGGTCAACACTGCAAATCCATGATAATTATTCCACAACAACAAGATATAAATTAAATAAATCTACATTATGCCAAATTCAACAACACAAGACAGAAAACAAACCACATACATTGCAGACAAGGTGTAATATAACTGGGAAACACTATCAATAAGCAAGATATTAAAAATTATAGACTGAAATTTTGAAGTTCAGTCCAGATCCTTTTAAACAAGATCACGCATCCATGCCTCAATATGGTCCTATTTAACTGTCTGTATAGTAAAGCCAGTTTGCCATGTTAGCAATAGCTTTTTTAAAAAGCATTGAGCAGTGACTGTAAAAATGATGCAGC
This sequence comes from Eonycteris spelaea, assembly GCA_003508835.1. Taxonomy (NCBI): domain Eukaryota; kingdom Metazoa; phylum Chordata; class Mammalia; order Chiroptera; family Pteropodidae; genus Eonycteris; species Eonycteris spelaea. The sequence goes on along the minus strand of PUFA01000007.1, from coordinate 23,026,795 downwards.
AAAAATTTTCAGGTCTTAAGAAATACCTAATCTGCTTATCTGTTTTTTTAAATGAAAAAAAACAGGTTAATTTTTAAAGAAATATCACATTTCCTAGTCAATTTCTTTAGCATAAAGGGAAAATGCCACCTCTGAACTCTGAACGTGATTGAATAGACTTTGGAGACAAATATAGAAAACTGTCAAATAGGGTGCGTTTCCTATCTCACATATCGACTGGGTTACTTTTTTGTTTTTTGGTTTATAATCGTGCAGGGGCAGCCCTGGTTGCCTGGAGTCTACCTTATTAGATTCTAAATTCTTATTTAGAAGTTGAGCCCAAGAATCTATACCTAGCAACTCTTGGATAAATTACCTAACATCATCTGTATAATGAGACTTAAAAGAACATCTAATGTATAGTATGGTTTTAGAGATTAAATAGGATGCAAAAAAAAAAAAATACTCTGAAAATAGTCTCACAAATAATAAAAACTAAATTGAAGAATTATTTACTGTTATTAATTCCCTTATAAATTCGTGCCATATCTCTGGCAGTAAGTTTTTCATACATTTCCCCAAAGTCCACTCTCTTCAGTAATAATCCAACAGAGCATTTCCTGAAGGATAACGTAGTGACTGGGTCATTATCGCATATGATTATAGAAGCTATACTTTCTTTAACCAATTGTATTACTTGCACTGAAATCCCTTTGCTGTCTTGCTGCATATGTGATTATCCTCTTTGAAATTTATTATTTAAAACTATTCTGAAGGATATTCTTTGAAAAACTTAAGAGGTCAATTGGTGCATAATACAATATGTCCAGTTTCATTCACAAATCTTTTTAAGACCCTAAGGTGAGAACATATTCATGCAATGTTAACTCACAGACAGAAAATAGATGTTAGCATTTTTCTTCATGATTCTGTAGCTCTGGTATCTAACGACATTCGTGAACGCCTTTCTACAGCCACTAAAATTCACATTCTAACATGATATAAGTACAGGTTAATGAATCAAACACATAACTAAATTTCTCTGAAATGATGTTCCCACATTTTAAGTTGTGAGTTTCCTTTTGAAATCAGGGGCCATTAATTTACATATAAAATATTATTTGGGGCATGTACACAAAAGAATAAGAACCAGAGACCAAACAGATATTTGTATACAAATGTTTCATTGCAACATGATTCCCAAAAGAAAAACAGTGTAAACAACCCAAATGCTCATCAAATATGAAATGTATAAACACAGTGTAGTATATACAGACAATGGGCTATGATTCAGCCTTAAAAAAGAAATTCTGACATGCTACAACATGAATGAAACCTTAAAGAATATGTTTAAGCTCAGTACGCCAGAAACACAAGTCATCGAATATTTTAACTAATCTGTATCCATTTTCCGAGGTACCATAGAAAAAGTCCTATACAGAGAGCTAGAAAGTACAGTAATGATGACTGGGGTCAGGGGAAGAAGGAAACTGGGAGTTATGTATTAATTTAATGAGTGCAGAGTTTCAGTTTAGAGATAAGGGAAAAGAACTAGAAAATCGATATTATGGTGATAGATGCACAATAAAGTGTTATGTGTAATTTCCACAATAAAAAATTAACGACAAAAATATTCCACAGAACAGAACTTTTAAGATTTCATACACAAGATAACAATTTTAAAGAGTTATAGTAATCCTAAATATTATCATTAATATATTAAGGTGCAAATAAATGACTGGTTGCTGATTCTCCTTTGAAAGGTTATTGTTTAAAACCGATATATGTCATGATTTATGGTTATGTTATGCTATGTTTTCTCTATTTCATTTACATTTAAACTACACAAATATTATTATGTCATTGTATTTATTCCACAATATTATATAAATTAGAGAAAATTTAGATACTGTCTTATTTCTGGAGCTCCAGCATAAAATATTTGAGATTAAATAAAAGAATTTGCTTCTTAGAAATATACATGATTTATTCTGTCTATTTACCCTATTCTAATAACAGTGAAGAATTTTTTAAAAATATATTACCTGGGTTTTCTATTTCCTCATGTATCCTTTATTCCAAATTCAGGCTTCTGCAATTTTATCTTCAGTCACAGAAGAAGATGATGCCTCAGTTGATGAAGATGGTCAGGATTGTGACCACATCAATCCAGGTGTGAGTGCAGAGAAAGGATGAAGGTCCACCTAGTCACTGCAGCTGGAAACACTGTCACACCCAGATATATCTCTCTGTCTGCACGAAGCATGACCACATTCTTCAATTTTCATACATTTTACAGTTTGATTATGGAATTATACCCTGATATCACTGATTAATCACCAAATTTGCAAGCTATTATTGAGAATAAGTATCAGGAATCAAATTTAAAACCTAATTAATGGTTAACTGGCCAAATTAATTGAACATAACTTTAACAGCATATTTAGCCAATAATGGAAAGAGCTGGATAATCACAGAAATGGGCTTTGTTTTGAATGTATTTAAAGGATTCATATGACTGTTTTATATGGTTCATGTCTAGCAAAATACTAGCTTTTATTTTACATCTTGACGGTTGCATTAATACCCAAAGAGAAATCTTCTCCCGAGGAAAGGAAGATATAACTTGGCACTTAATCATAGTAAATCACTTCACTGAGTTGTTCAAACAGTTGTCCCCGAGGCTGCCTATTCAAAAGTCAATTCTCTGAGGAATCAAGCTCTACAGAACTGAGATCTTCCAGATGATACTTCCAGTGCATTTTAGAGGCTCCTGCTTGCCAATTACATTAGAAAAATCAAGTAAAAGTAGCAATCTAACAACAAAGAGCAAGTCACATATTAACAGCAAAAACAAGATTGCATGAACACCCCTTAAAACCTCTGGAATCCAAACCAAAAATGGGAGTAGCTTTTAGTGCTTTACATACTGGTTCCTGACTGGATAATCTCAGTGACCTGTGACTTCAATTTCATTGATGCCTTCTTCCAATAGCTCATATCTATTGCTGAGACGTTTTTGTAAATCTTTCAACTCTAAACTTATTTTGTTCTTTTTCATTCATTTTCAAATTCTATATACATCATTTAGCTGTTGAGACACTCTTTTATAGTATTTTCTTTTAGAGTTTCGAACATGATTTTCTGAGTTGTCAGAATATTTTAATAGTCTTTGTTACTGATCTTACAAGTTTCCTCATTATTCAGAAGATTCTAACATAGTAAAATGATGGAATGGATGCAGAAGACTCGTTGACAGTGCCACATATGATAAGAGACAAACAAGACAACATTGGTTTGTCATGCTCCACGATGTGGTACATACTTAAGCCAAGAGTTATACATAAATTGAGACCATCTCTCTGTAGTCAGAATGAACAAATCAGTGAATCAAATGTAAAGGTCAGAAGGACCTTCATCACCCTTACAGCTGTTACACATTCTAACCTATTGAAGGTATTCTTGATTCAGGTACCTGGAAGTTTGAACTTAGGATGTTTTGATGCACTGTACCCAATGAGATATGCTTCGACTAACGAACACATTGTTCCATTAAATTTTAAATGGAAACTGTCCATAGTGATGTTGGGGTCCCCATGCTGATGAAATAGGCAGAAAGATCCCTGGACTGAGTTGAACTTGATCCTAATTAACACAGGGAAATTGGGTTGCTTCACACAATGTAAGGCATGGACGGTGATATCTGAATTCTCCTTCTACTGCTATGCTGTGTAGAGGGCAATGAGAAACTGAGGCAAACTAATGAAACGGCACCATTATAGATTTGACTCCTATGGTAATAAAGCTTTGGATCACCTAAATGGGTAAAATACTCTGCCCAGAAAAAAAAAATGGAAGAAAGTAAAAAGAATACAAAATTGGTGGTTCAAAAGTCATGAGTATTAACTTTGATCACATGACACATTTTAAAACCTTAGACTGAAGTGAATGTGTTATTTCATGTAATCATTTCATTAGCATTTTTTTCTTTTCTTTCCCACCTGCTACTACATATGAAGAAAACTGGTGGATCATACTTCAATTTAGATTTGAAGTAGGAGTATATCTCGGTTAAAATCAATTGGTGATATGGAAGCTAAAGGGACTTTGAAGGTTCCCTGTATTCAGGACAGAGTTTTACTTCCTGTCCAATGTCAAGAGTGTATAGTAGCAGCAAAAAGGGTTGAGTAACATGGATGTGCCACATTTGCTCCTACAGATGCAACTCTAATCTTTTCCACCTTACTCTGGGCCCTAAAAAGCTGATCCAAACAAAGTATATCAACCAAGCAAATGCCTTTAAGCTGTCAGTTAGCTTCAGCCAACGGGAGGAAATAACAGGAGATCAGAGAGTGAAAAGAAAAGACATCAAGATCCTGATTCCTCTGTTACCTTTCCTCGTGTGCCATGCTTTAAAAATGGCTGTGCCCTTCTAATCAATCCATAGACAGACAAAGAAAGGTCAGCACCTCCTTTGACTGTTACAATTATTACCATGTTCTGAAGAAGAAAAATAACTCCTCCTTTTGCCCTTCATCATTAGAGTTGTAATTACTTCCCACTATTGTAAGTCCTGGGTATTTCACCACTTTTTAAAATCCTTTAATTTTGCAAACTCTTTGTAAATACTTTTCAGTTGTTCTTTTAAAGAGTAATATCATATTCCTTTTAGGACAGTTACATACACGTGGGGATAATACTTTTTAGTGAATACTTTTTTTTAATGGGGAAATACCACAAGCATCCCCATTAAAGCAAATAATACATTATGGTTTCCTCTAGTCACAGTTATTATCTTATACTATACTGTTAAATAACAATAATATAAGAAGGAGAAATATGATATAAAATATTAGAAAAAAGGTATTAGAAAGGAAAATCATTAAGATGATATCATCATGACTCAGCAATAATCCAAATGAATTATCTGAAAATCTATATATTACATAAGAGGTCAGTAAAGTGACTGGATTGATTAAACTGATAAATATTTATTGCTAGCTCTCTTGAATACTAGCCATAATTATTTAGAAACATTAAGAGGAAAATATTCTTTCATTACTGTAAACAAAATTAAAAATATATGGAAATAAAATTTTAAAATGTGAAAACCTTAAATGATGAAAATGTACCTATGGTGTATTGTTGAATTGTACACATAAAACCTGTATCATTTTATTAAGCAAAGTCACCAAAATAAATTTAAATCAATACATAAATAAATAAGAAAAAAAAACATAGTATTGCTGAAGAATCTTAAAGACCTCAATAAATACAGAAATTTTTCAAGTTCCCAGATAGAATTATTCACTGTGATCAAGATATGAATTTATTTCCAAATGAATTTGACATTTAATATATCGTAAGTAAAAATCTTTATGGATTTGTAAGACCTCTAAAATTACTTTAATACTCATACGGTAAATAATTGTTAGACACAGAAAATGTTGTTTTTAATAAGAGTATTGAATGGCAGGTATCTCACCAGATATCAAGATCCATTTAAATGACCTAAAGTAATGGGGTATTGGCTAAGAAATAATCAACCAATCAAAGAAAAACTGTTTAAAATAGATATGCAAGGATTGGGCCTTTAAATATAGTAAATAGGACATATCAGATTACGGAAGTAGCTTCAATTTTCTTGAAATGTGTTGAAAACCTTGGTTTTAAGTTAACAGAAAACCACTTGAAAAGATTTAAATTCTTTACGCATATGCACACACACAGGCACACAATCTCTATTTCTCTAAATCTTCCCACCACATACATCCATATATGTGTACTTAAAGCTTAAAGTGTATAAAATAAGTGAAGTAGAAGAAACATTTATGAATTTTTATATAATCTTGAGTTAAATCCAAAAACTTTGATGAATGTAATTGACAATATTGAAATAAAGGGTATAACCATCCCACACTACAAAAATACTAACTAGAAAAAAATTTTTAATTTTGTATTATAATGTATAAAATTTCTTTATGTCAATAAAATATTTTGAACATGCCAATTAGATAAAGTATATTAAAAAGCAATTCATAAAAGAAAACCAGTGACTAAATACCTCACTATTAACAAAATTACTGCAAATTACTGATTTAAAGTGAGATATAATTTTACTTTATAAAACACAAATCTTTGTAAAATCTATTTTCAATAAGTCTGAGGGAAAGAGTAACAAAAATATATATAAGATATTTATTAAAAGATGTAAAGAACTCATGTTTTACACAATTTTCCAAAGTTTACAAGCATTAAAGACATAAATGAATAAGAGCTGTATTATATTCAGGGGTTGGAAGACTCAATTGTTGATAGTTTAAATGTAATTCCAATATAAAAATCCTAGAAGCCTTGGTTTTTTAACATGACAAGCTGAATTAATATGTAAAAAGAAAGGCAAATCACTTTTTTATAATAACTGAGGTTGAGAGACTTATCCCATCAGATAGGAAAACATATTGTAAAGTTATATTAATAAACACAACTTTAGAAAAATTGATTATTTGACTGGAAAGGATAAAACAGAATTAAACTCAGATATAAATGAAAAGTCAATATGTGAAAGGATGAACTATTTGATTGATGGTCAAGCGGATGGGGAGCACGGCATAGGGAATGCAGGGAGCATGAATAAGTTGGCTAGGTGGAGGGTCAGGGAACAGAGCAATTAGGGGATTGTTTTATGAACTATATAGATGTCTAACCAATTTACTGTATAATTGAAACTAATTAAAATAAATATTTTAAATAATGCTTAGACAATTGGTTATCTTCATTAAAACAAGTTTAAACAGAACATTTACTTCAACTGTACACAAATATCAATGTTCAGTGTGTTAAATTCAAAAATTAAAAAACACGAATCTTCAGAAGACTATATAGAAAGCTATTTCCTGGCTCTATGATAAAAAATGACATAAATAAGACATAGAAGTGCTAAACATACTCCTAAAGACTGAGAAATCTGACTCCATTTAGAAGTTTCAATTCAATAAATAAAATGACAGATGTGTAAAAGATGGAATTTTGAAATAAATGTAAACAAATAAGGACTTAGTACACATGATATTAAAGAACTCCAACGAACTGACAAAAACAGAAAGAAAAATAAAAAGGCCAGAAGGAAACGATAGTGAAAGACACAAATAGACATTTTATGGAAGATGGTAAAAAAACAATGTTCAATAATCATGAAAATATGCTCAACTTCAATAATAATTAGAACTGCAAAGTAAACACCAATAAAGTCGTAGCCTTATACTCAATAGATTTGCAAAAATATCAAACATATGACAATATCAAGTGTCGGGAGGGATGTAGAGTGATACAGCTGTTATACACTGCACCAAAGTGTGTAACTGCTAATACAACTCGAGGAGAAAATTGTAACCACCTGTAAACATGGGCATGTAAACAGCTGTACACAAAAAAATGCTATCAGGATGTCCTCAGCAACACTCTTTGCCATTAAATAAAAGAAAGCAATCCAAATGACCAATGACTGATCGGATGCATAACGTGTGATAAGTCAAAAATGGAATAATATACATCAGGGAAATGATAGTACCAGAGAAACATGCACCATCATAAATCTTAGACAGTTATCATTGTAGATATAGTAAGATTCAAAAAACTATGTCCGGGAGATTTGGAGAAATTTGACACAGTGAGAGATCTAAATATCCCACTGTCAGATATGGACAAATCATCCAAATAGAAAATCAATAAGGAGAGAACAACCTTAAATGATTGATTAGACCAACTGGACATAATTGACATATACAGAGCCTTTCATCCCAAAACAGTTGCTTATACATTCTCCTCTAGTGCACATGGAACATTCTCAAGGACCGACCACATACTGAGACATAGAGAAAGTCTCAACAAATATAAGAGGGTTGAAATCATACCAACCATATTCTCTGATCATAGTGCTTTGAAACTAGAGATCAACTGCAAAAAGAATGTGAGAAGAACCAAAAATACATGGAGATTAAACAACATGCTACTGAAGAATAATTCGGTCAGGCAGAAAAAAAAAAAGAGAGATCAAGAGATACATGGAAACAAATGATGATGATAATATAAAATATCAAAATTTTGGGGATATGGCAAAGCAGTCATAAGAGGAAAGTTCATACCATTACAGGCCCAAATAACAAGAACGAGCCCAAATAAACAACCTAATGCCTCATCTTAGAAATGGATGAACAAATGAAGCCTAAGGTCCGCAGAAGGAAAGAAATAATCAAAATTAAAGGAGAAATCAATGAAATTGAAAACAAAACAAAAACAACAGAAAAAATAAATACAACAGAGGGCTGGTTCTTTGAAAAGGTTAATAAGATTGACAAACTCCTGGCTAGACTCACTTAAAAAAAAAAAGAGAAAGAACATAAATAAACAAAATGAGAGATGAAAGCAGGGAAATTATAACTGACATTGCAGAAATACAAAGGATCATACAAGAACACTATGAAAAAGTATATAACACCAAATTTAACACCCTAGAAGAAATGTACAATACTTCCTAGACTGAATCTTCCTAGACTAAATCAAGAACTGGAAAATCTAAATAGACCGATCAGCAGTATGGAAATGCAAAAAAATCATCAAAAAGTAAAAGTCCAGGACCAGATGTCTTCACCAGTGAATTCTACCAAACATTCAAAGAAGATTTAATATTCATTCTCCTCAAACTCTTCCAAAATATTGAATGGAAGGCAATACTTCCAACTCATTTTATGAGGCCAATATTACACTGAGACCAAAAACTGGTAAAGGTAACACAAGAAAAGAAAACTACAGACCAATATCTCTCATGAACACAGATGCAAACATCCTCAACAAGATACTAGTGATCTGAATACAGCAACGTATGAAAAAGATTATACACCACGATCAAGTGGGCTTCATCCCAGAGGCACAAGGATGGTTCAACACACAAATTGATTAATGTGATACACCACAGAAACAAATTAAAAATAAGAATCACATGATCATATATAGATGCAGAAAAGAGCCTTCGACAAGATACAGCATCATTTATGATCAAAACACTTAATAAAATTGGTATATAAGGAAAGTACTTAACATAATAAAAGCCAATATCAGACCTTTAGCCAACATTATACTTAATGGTGAAAAACTAAAAACCTTCCCTCTAAGATCAGGAACAAGGCAAGGCTGTCCACTATCGCCACTCTTATTAATATAACATTGGCAGTCCTAGCAAGTGTAATCAGACAAGAGAAAGATATAAAAGGCATCCAAATGGGAAATGAAAAAGACAAACTGTCCCTATTTGCAGATGACATGATTCTCTATATAGAAAATCCTATAAGACCACAAGAACACTACTAGAAAAAATAAGCAAATACAGTAAGTTTCTGGATACAAAATCAATGTTCAAAAATCCATAGCGTTCCTATACTCTAATAATGAAGCATCAGAAAAAGAAGTGGAAAAAATAATTCCTTTTGCAATTGCAACAAAAAATAAAATACCTAGGAATAAATTTAACAAAACATGTGAAGGATCTATATAATGAAAACTATAAGACCCTATTAAAAGAAATTGAAAAAGATACAAAGAAATGGAAAGATATTCTGTGTTCTTGGATTGGAAGAATGACATAGTTAAAATACCATCTTACCTAAAGCACTTAATACAGATTTAACGCAATCCCCATCAAAATCCATTGGCAATTTTTAAAGAAATAGAACAAAAAATCATCAGATTTGAATGGAGACACAAAAGACCCTGATTTGCCAAAGCCAACCTCAGAAATGACGAGGCTGGAGGCATCACTCTGCTCAACTTCAAATTACACTACAAAGCAACAGTAATCAAAAAGGTATATATTGGCAGCAAAAAGACACACAGACCAGTGGAAGAGAACAGAGAGTCGAGAAATAAACCCATATTTATATGTGCAAATGATTTTCGACAAAAAAGCCAAAAACATACAGTGGAGAAAGGAAAGCCTCTTCAATAAATGGTGCTGGAAAAATGGAAAGCCTCCTGCAAAAAAAATGAAACTAGACTGTTGTCTATCACCACACTACAAAATTAACTCAAAATTGATTAAGGACCTGAATATGAGACTTGAAACAATAAAATGCATAGAAGAAAACATGGGTTTGAAACTCAAGGACCTTGGACTTAAAGAGGATTTTATGAATTTGTTCTCAAAGGCAAGGAAAGTAAAAGCTAAAATAAATGAATGGGACTACAGGAAACTAAAAAGCTTCTGCTCAGCAAAAGAAATCAACAACAAGGTAAAGAGAACCATGTGAATGGGAAAATATATTTGCAAGCAACACCTCCGATAAGAGCCTAATATCCAAAATATACAAATAACTCATACAGCTCAATAACAAGAAAAGATAAAGGATCCAGTCAAAAAATGGGCAGAGGACCTGAACAGACACTTCTCCCTAGAGGACATAAAATGGCCAACAAATATATGAAAAATACTCAACATCGCTAGCTGTTAGGGAAATACAAATCAAAACCACAATGAGATACCATCTCACATCTGTTATAATACCTATAATCAACAAAACAAGTAATAACAAATGCTGGAGAGGATGCAGAGTAAAAAGAACCCTCATTCACTGCTGGGGGACTGCAAATTGGTACAGCCACTATGGAAAACAGTATGAAGGTTCCTCAAAAAACTAAGCATTGATCTACCACAGGATCCAGAAATCCCTCTACTGAGCATTTACCCCAAAGACTTGAAAACCCATATCCGAAACGATATTTGCATGCTGATGTTCATAGCAGCATTATTCACAGTGGCCAGGACATGGAAACAACGGAAGTGTCCTACGATAAATGATTGGCCAAAAAAGCTGTGGTACGTATATACAATGGAATATTACTCAGCCATAAGAAGAGATGAAATACTGCCATTTGCAACAACATGGATGGACATCGAGATAGTCATGCTAAGCAAAATAAGTCAGACAGAAAAAGTTAAAAATCACGTATCACTTATATGTGGGATATAAACCTAAAACCAACAAATGAACAGGACAAATAAACAGAGACTCACGGACATGGACTATAGACCAGTGGTTACCAGAGGGTAAAGGGCAAGGAAGGAGGGGAGAGAAAGATGGGGTACAGGGAGTCAAATATGTGGTGACGGAAAGGAATCTAACTATGGAAAGTGAACATAGTATAAATATAGACATGCCTTACTGTTAAAGTGTACAGCTGAAGCTTACTGGATTTCATTAACCAATGTCACCATAAAAAAATAAAGAACTTTTAAAATCTTAAAAATAAAAACACCAAACTCACAAAATAATTAACTAATAAAAAAAATAAAACTATGTCCAACGTTGCATAATTGTAATGAAGGTAAGAAATATGACAATGGTGAATGACATATTTTAAGAATATGTACATAAGTACTTAAACCATTTGTAACTATGATTGACAACACATTCAGTGCTGTGATTACCTCCAGAAAGAGGCAGAAAAAGAGATTAGGGAAGTTTGGCAAACACAGGTAGTTTCCATGAGACTGATCATATGTTAGGTAACGGGCTACAGAATTTAGAAATAAACAACATATGTTTTGTACGCATGAAAAAATTACATAAGATTTTTTTAAATATATAAAGTTCAAATCTTTATTAATTAGGAAAGAAAACTCTTACAAAGCACAGATGATGTTCCGTATTACAATGACAGCAATTCAATATTCTTCCTAGTTTGTGATGTTCCAAGATGGGCTATAGACTGAGAAAAAACCTGTTTTTTCAACATACATTTGAAAAACAAAGTTTTGTTATACCAAAACAAATCATTAATAAGTCTATAATTAAAAATATTTCAGTAGAATTAAACATGTAGAGATAATGTTGCTATACAAAATACACATTTTCTTATCCATATCTTCAGTATCATGAAGACAAAATAAGATTTATCTTCTCTTTGAAGAATGGCAAAAATGCACATAAAAACTACAGAGTTAAGCACAAAAATAGTGGATTAGTACAGTTTTCTATCCTTCAATAAAGAACTAGAACCTATTTTCATCATCAACTATACCATACAAGTCATGGCAACCTGTGAATACATCCTACATCCAATATAACAAAACTGCTCATTAATATGTCTTTACCAAAGACTGTATCATCTCCCATTTCAATATCTTGACCTGCAAACTCATGGACTCTGGCCTGAGAAGTAATCTTGCACGACGCAGCTGCAGAAAGCTGCAGCGCGACATGAACAATGACCATTACAATTTAAACTAACCATTGCAGCCTCCAGAAAAATTGTTTTTGGTAAATATAATTTAACCAAATTATTTTTCTCACTAATTTGGTTAAATAAATTTCAAAGTTACCTTGTTTATCACATTAAAAAAAAAAATCCTTCTCCTAAAGATCCATTTTAATCTAAAACTGAGAAAAAAGTTACAAAGTGAATCGATTTTATTTTTTCTTCTAATAAGACAAATGATTGTATCTTTTATTTATCCTCCAAAATATCTCTGTTAAATTGATCCTAATCTCAAAGGGCATTTTCTTTATACAAAGACATTAAAAATGCCTTTAATGTCTTTGTATACAGAAAAGAACCCTTAGAGAATATATTGAATTGATTAAATCATCCCTTGTTAGAATTCACTGCCTGTTTGTTGCTTCAGAATTAGGAACAGATGTATTTAGTATGTCTGATACATCCTTATTATAGCTACAGTTAACTTTTTACAAAAGAGATTTTTCATAGCATATTTCATCTCCAAATTTCTCAGGCTGTATATTAACGGATTCAGCATGGGAGTGATAACCGTATAAAACACAGTTATAAATTTATCAATGGGGTAGTTGGAAACAGGCCTAACGTATACGAAAATACAGGGGACAAAAAAACAGGACAACCACCATGATGTGAGAACTGCAGGTAGACAGGGCTTTGATCTTCCCTTCCTGACTGTGACTTTTAAGAGAATTTAAGATGACTCCGTAGGAGATTACAAGAAGGATAAAGATAAGAATACACATTGCACCACCATTGGCAACCACCATGAGTCCTACAAAGTAGGTATCAGTGCAGGCAAGTTCCAGTAATGGGTACATGTCACAATAGAAGTGGTCAATGACATTGGGACCACAGAAGGGGAGGCTGTACACAACAAGAATTTGAAATGTAGAGTGTATAAAACCTCCAACCCAGGCCATCACCAACAGCAGAATGCAAACCTGTCTATTCATGATGGTTAGATAGTGCAGCGGCTTACAGATAGCCACATATCGATCGTAGGCCATCACCACTAGAAGGGAGATCTCAGCGCCGCCAAATAAGTGGTCCAGAAAGAGCTGTCCCATGCAAGCTGAGAAGGAAATTGTCTTTTCAACACTGAGTAAATCTATAGTCAATTTCAGTGAAATGGCAGTGGAATAAACCACATCTATGAGTGACAGAGAGGCAAGGAAGAGGTACATGGGGGAGCCCAGGGAAGGGCTGGCAATAATAGTCATTACGATGAGCAGGTTTCCCACCACTGTCACAATGTAGACGAGTAAAAATATGACAAATAATGCTTTTTGCCCCTCAGGATCCTGAGTGAGGCCCAGGAGGACAAATTCTGTCACATTGTTAACATGTCCCATTGACTCTTCTATAAGGGCTGGTTCATGGATAGGAGGTCAGGAGACGGGACCTGTAATGAAATCATGACTATGAACACATCCATTATGCTCTGGATACAACTTCTAATTATATCTGCTACAGTGGTTTACACACAATAAACATTTAGTAAATATCTATGAATTCTTCCTCCAAAGAGCACATTATACCTTCCCTTGACAATCAATTTCTCTTCTGATGATTTTGCTGGTGCTACAAGTAAGAGGTCCTATCTCAAAGTCTTACTGGATCATCCACAGAGAAGAGGAATCAAAGGTCCAACATCAGTCACACATTGCATAGAGCCTTCTTTAAACTATGTTGGTCTGTAGACAGAAGTCAGTAATGATAAACCAGTAAAGGGTTCCAGGACTTCAGAAACTCACTCTCTGAGAGTGGCAAAACAACTGTAAATACATTAGCATAGGGTAAGTCCTCTAACTTGGTAGCACTTGTGGTGAGAACCTTTACAACATGACCTATGTCCCACCAAAAATAAAGTCTCCTCTGGAATAACTCAACACAGTAGTGATTCACGATTAGAGGTTCACTCCTCCATCACTCAAAGGACGTTTAGTCTTCTTAGATGTCTCATTAAATTTCAAGAAAAGTACTTTGAACTGTGTCAAATAACTACAAAATTATTTAGCACATCATTCTAAAATCACTTGGTCTGACTCTGTGACTGCAAGGGCTTTTTTCATTAACTGTCAACTTTATAAGAAGTTATAATTCAATTTGAAAATCACATGATATAACTTATATGTTAGATATAAACTTAAAAGCGACAAATGAACAAGACAAAGAAACAGAGACTCATGAACATGGACAATGGACTAGTGGTTACCAGAGGGTGGGGGAAGCGAAAGGCAGAATTTTTTTAATTTAAAAAAAAATTTAAATCATTTCTTGAATTAAAAACAAATAAATATATAAATGAAGTGAAAAAAAAAAGAATTCTGTCCATTTAATCTCTCTACCTAGCCCACAAATCTTAACGCACATACACTATTTAGATGATCAGTACATATTTTTTAACTTAGCTGACTTGTGATGATCACCAACTTTACATTAGAAGCTAGTATTTTTTCCCAAAACCTTTGTGGTAACATAAGTAATGAGGGAGGAGAACACTGACACTGAAAAGAGAGATAGAGGAAAATGGGACATGGTTTGATTTATAATGCTTCTTAGGTTCTGAGAGAGAAAAAATAGAGCTTCAGGATCCAGATTCCAAAAGGCAGCATACTAAAAGGAAAAGCCCGAGCTCAGTGTAAGAAGGCGTGGGTTTGAGCCATTTAAAAGGTAATTCCATGTCTCTCTCAATGGAAATTAAAGGCTTGAACTAGAAAACCTCAGAAACCTTTCCAGTCTAAGAATCTATGACACTTTTTGTGCAGCCCCATCTTATTCTATTCTGCTGACTTTTTTCATATTTTTAAAATTAAAGAAAAATCACCAGGCTCATCACTCCGACTTCAACAATGTTAGCCAATGGTAAATGGGATTTTATAATTACAGAGACAATATAATGACTACAAGGTACTCATTCAGCATCTACCTATTTAATACCCAAAACATCCTCTGGGGGAGTATAGCACAGTGATGAATAACAACAGCTGCACACTCCATGTTGAAATCCCAACTTCACCACTTCCTGTCTAGGTGACTGAGGGGAACAGAATAAACCTCTCTGTGATTCAGTTTCATTGTGTTTTGAATGGGTACCAATAGTGCCTACCTCTTCGGTGGTTGTTTCATTACAAGTCAAGAGCCTGAACACTATCTGGTACCAGGTAAAGGTACACTAAATGACAGCTGTTATCAATGTTCTTTAATGCTTCGCTATGAACATTGCATCAGAATGAATCAGTTGGATCTTTTCCAACTTGATAAAGATTATAGACACAGTTCAGGATTAAAAGAATGTTATACTTATAATCCATGAATTGAATCCCTCCATGGGCCTGGTGTAAGATACTATGTCAGGAACTATCTATTTTGTGATATATGAGAGGTAGCATTTTCCTTTGATAGAATGTATTTTGACTAGCAGAATAGAAAAAAAATTAGGATCCATGCACAATAGGAAGACCCAAATAGTAGAAAGTGAAAAGATAAATGAATCGAAAAGAAGAAATTATATTTAAGAAATGAATACCAAGTAATAAGAATATTAATGTAATTGAGATTAGTATTCTTCAAAAAATCTTCAGAAAGACTTCCGTTAGTGAGAAAGTGCTGGAAGCCCAATCCCCTAAGATGTCCTGGGTTTACTCAGGAGGCCCCTTGAGAAGCAACAACAAATATATACAAAATATATCTTGGTAAAGAAAATGCAAAAAAATAAAAATAAAAAATTGATTCCTCAGAGTCCCTACATACACCTGATAATAGGGATAAAGTTAAACAAAAGAAAAGAATTGCACAGCTATAGACATAAACCCAAACTCTTTGCTTATTCACTGCTGAGGAAATTACAGGTTTACTAAACCTCAAAAAGAGGAGCTGAAACCATCCACATAGATTTGGCAGGGGGAGAAAGGGAGGACATGATAAGAAAAAGATGAGCACTCTGTGGCAGCCAGCTGTGACGAACACTACATGCCTCACTCGCATCACTGCTCCAGTTTATTCATCCATTCTGTCATTGTTGATGCTACAGACTGATAAAGGCACACCCACTAAAGCACATAAAGGTAGTCTCTATCCAATTCTTTCTTTCCCATTTTTTACTTTTTCAGATACCATCTAGTACCCTTCTCATATTCATTATCAGCATTGAATTTCACCAGGGTAAATCTTCTATTAGCCAGTTAAATTATTTAGAGCTAAAAACTAGGTAAATAAACTATTCTCAGTCACTGAAGTCATCAATGATACTATACTATAAAACCTGAAAGATGTTCTTACTGGGCTTTCAGCTGAAATCACTAAGATAACACTTCTCTGTTTTAAAAACACCATCTAACATACTTTCTTAAAGAATGGCTTTTTAAAAAGATAAGTGAATATTCCATAGTAACAAAAATTCCCTCTATAGTACTTTAAAGTTACAGTTTCCTGACTTTTGATTAAGTGAGAGTAAGCAAGGTACTTCCCTGAGCACAGGTTTCTTTATGTACATGTACAAGTAAGGGTTTCTGTGATATCTTTAAAAGGTTTACACACATCAGCCTTCTAGAATTCAAAAATCCCATATCAACCTTCCAGAACAGTAGCATTTACTCCTTATATGCCAACACACTTGATATGTACACAATTTTAAGTTCTCTAATTTAAGTTTTAAATATAAATATTAACATATCATGTAAAATATGATAGCCCACAAGCCACGATTATGAAGCCATTAGTTTCTTTGTAATACATTACACATTTCTCTTTGTTATTTGGCAAAATGAATAAAAAACACCTGTCAGGCTAGAATACTAAAACTAAATATATTTTGTATATACTGGTTAACTTCTGAGTTTTCCCAGCCTAATTTTCTCAATTCAGACTTTCTCTTATGAGAATATATATTTAAGACATTAGCTATATTTAAATATATAGTGTGAATTTTCAATGAGCATTTCTTGTTGGTTATTTTAAGAACTCCCCTCAGTTTCCCTTAGTATGTAAAATTAGTGCTTCTTTCACTGAGACTACCTGTAGATACAACATATGCATGTGACCACAGAACACAAAAATGGATACCTGATCAGTAGACCTACAGATAATTTCACGTGGCCACACTTTCCATGTAGAATGTTCATCACAGCTAGCTCCCACAGATGCCCCATCACTTCAGCTTTTAGATCCAATGCGGTATCCAACGTGGATACTATACTATCAATACACTTAAATAAAAGAAATATTTACTGTGCAAAAATAGTAGAACATTCTCACCTGCTTGGAATATTTTTTCAGAGAAAAAAGGTGTTATTTTCACATGGCTACATAAAAACTGGACTCATTAGTGGCAATCAACTTGACCAAGTCTATTATTTGCCAAGTCTATTATTAAAACCTTGAAAATTTTAAAATACTGAAATTAGTTATTTGAATGAGCCTCTACTCAGTTCGCTATTTTGGGAAAACCAAGAAGTACTTTACTTTGAGGATTTAGGATAGGATTCACGTCTCTGGCCAGTAACTTCTCTCTGTACCAACGACACAAATACTGGAATTTATCTTTCTGAAATAGCCAATGACTGAGCCTTCTCACATGCAATAGTAGAACTCATTAGCCTTTCAGTCAAACAGCTCATCCCTAAGGACACTTATTTCCTAATTAAAAGAATGTCTCTACCTCTAACTTCATCCAAGAAAATTGGGACCTTGTACAAGTTTCTACAAGCAATGAGAGATTTCCATGCAAAGGGAACTCTAACAAGAAAACATCTAGAGGATCAGAAGTCAGTTAAGATAGACTACGGCCTAGGCAGAAATCTGAGTTTTCATAAATCTCTCAATATTTCTCTCTCCAAAATAATTGTTCCATTTAAATGTGCAAACACAGTCTCTGGCTTTTTATATCATTTTTGTTTCAAATGAGAGAGAATGTAAGGTCATTATAGAGAAGTTTATTTGCATATTTGGAACGAATTCAAAAGAAGTAACCTCTTCTGGACAGTCTTCTCCCATTGAACAAACCGTAGAGTAAAAAAAAAAAAAAAAAATTGGGTCTGGCCAAGAAGGAGTAGCAAACAGCCAAATTCATGAAAAAACTAAAATTTAAAAACAAAAATAATAAAATCAATACAGATTTGTAAGCTTCAAATAAAGAAATCTTTAGTTAACAATATTTAAGCCAAATGAAAGGGAACCCAGTCTCAGGATCCATGACACAACTCCTAGAAAAGGAGGTTCTTCTCCAACTGCTACTCTCTGTTCTAGAGGCCCTGATGTTCAGGGGCAGAGAGACTTGGGACTGAGGAAGATGCTGAAGTTAATGTTTCAATTCTTAAAAAGACCAGTAATCACAGTTGCATAGTTTGAAAGCGTGGCTCGAACTCAGCTGAAACCATAAGGATTTTCAGTCAAATAATGTAGTTTCATATTTTTTTTATACCGTGGCATTGGTTAATGAAATCCAGTAAGTTTCAAGTGTATACAATTCAACAGTAAATCATATATATATGGCATTGTATTCACTGTACAGAGTTATATGTCACCAAATATGTGACCCACTTTTGCCCCATCTACATCCTCCCGCTTCGCTCCCCTCTGATAACCACTAGCCTATTGTCCATGTATATTAATCTCTGTTTGTCATGTTTGTTTGTTGCTTTTAGATTTATATCCCATATAGAAGTGATGTCATGTAGTTTTCAACTTTATCTCTCTGACTTATTTTGCTAACACACAACACTCTAGTTTCATTCTTTTGCAAGTGGCTCTCCACTTTTCCCAGCACCATTTATTGAAGAGGATTGCCTTTCTCCACTGTATGTTTTTAGCTCATTTGTTGAAAAATCCTTGCCCGTGTAAATGGGGTTTACTTCTGGACTCTCGATTCTGTTCCATTGTTCTGTGTGTCTGTTTTTCTGCTATTACCATGCCATTTGGACTCAACAACATAAGACAGAAAAATAATCTACATACATGGTACACAAAGTACAAAATAATGGAAAACGATGTCAATAAGCAAGATATTAAGTTATAAAATTCGAAATTCTGAGTTTCAGTCCAAATTCTTTTAAAACATAGCATCACAATCCATGCCTCAATATGGTCATACTTAGCAATCTGTATATTAAAACCAGTTTCTCACGTAAGCAATGGTTTTTTTTTTTTTAATCATTGAACACTGACCAAGAAAACGATGCAGTAAAATTTTCAGGTCTTAATAAATGCATAATCAGCATATCTGATTTTTTGAAATGAAAAAATGATAATTTTAAAGAAATATCACATATTCCAAGTCAATTTCTTTAGAGTAAAAAAAAAAATGCTACCTCTAAAACCTGAATGTGGTTGAACACACGTTGGGGTCGAGTATAAAAAAATAGCTATTGAAGAGGGTGGGATGCCTATCTCACAAACCATCTTGGTCACTTTTGTTTTGTTGCTTTGTTTTATAATTTAGCAGGAGCGTCCTGGTGGCCCGCAGTCTACTTTATGAGAATTCAGATTCCAAATTCTTATTTGGAAGTTGAGCCTCTGAATCTATACCTATCAACTCTGTGACCTTGGGTAAATTACTTAACATCAAATGTATATTGAGACTTATTAGAACATCTAACATATAGTATGATTTTAGGGATGCAAAAAAAAGAAACCACTTTGAAAATAGTCTCACAAATAATAACTAAATAAATTGAGATATTCTTTACTGTTATTTAATCCCCATGTAACTTTAGTGCCACGTCTCTGCAGTAAGTTCATTTGTTTCCCCAAGTCAAAGTCCACTCTCTTCTCTAATGATCCACAGGAGCATTTCCTGAGGGATGAATGGACCAACTGGGTCATTATTGTATGCAATTATGGAATCTACACTTTCTTCACCTTTAGCATTCCTGCATGGAAATTCCCTTAGCTGTTTCTCTCCATATCTCATTATCCTCCTTGAAATTTACTATTAAAACTATTCTGATACTCTTTTTATAAATTAAGAGATCAATTGGGTGCATAATGCAATATGTCCAGTTTCGTGCACAATATTTTTTAGATTCTAAATGAGAATTATCCATGAAATTAAAAGCAAACAGAAATAGACGTTATGAATCTGTAGCTCTTATATATAACAACATTCCTAAATTCTATTTCAAAAGACACTAAATTTCACTTTCTGATTTGGTAAAGTACAAGTTGATGAATGTAACAAAAATTCAATTTTTATGAGCTCATGCTTCCACATTGTAAGTTTTGAGTTTCCCTTTGTAATCAGAGGCGATTAGTCTACATATCAAAATGTAATCTGGGTATTTACATTACAGAGCTGGAACCAGAGACTTGAACAGATTTTTGTTCACAACAGTTCATTGCAACATGATTCCCAAGAGCAAAAGGTAGAAAACAACCCGAATATCTATCGAATACTGAATGTATAAACACATTGCGGTATATACAAAAATAGCATATTGTTCAGGTTTAAAAAGGAAATTCTGATACATGCTACGACATGGATGAACCTTTCAGACATTACACTCAGTGCAGTAAGCCAGACACAAAAGGGCAAATATTTTATGATCGCTCTTTTTTGAGGTACATAGAAGAGTCATATCCACAAAACTAGAAAATACAAAGAGAAGGAAATGGGAAGTTACTGTTAAGGTTACAGAGTTTCCGTTTAGGGTAAAAGAAAAGTTCTGGAAATCGATAGTGGTGACAGATGCACGATAATCTGCTATGTGTATTTTACCGCCAAAAAAAAATTACCAACAGAAATAAAATATCTAAAATAACCAGAACATTTAAAGTTACCATACATAAAATAACTTATAAGGAGCTATAGTGATCTTTACTATTATCATCCAGGTATTAAGATACAAAATAAATAATTGTTGAATTCGCTATATGAAGCAATTAAAAAGTTATTGTAAAGACCATATATATGTCATCTTACATTGTTATATTTTGCTGTATGTTTTCTCTATTTCAGTTTCATTTAAACAACTCTAATAAAAAATATTAATGAAAATTACTTGTCCCCGTACTTATTCCATAATATTAAATAGAGAAAATTCATGCACGCTCTTATTTCTGGAGCTCATGACATAGAACATTTCAGATCAAATGATAAAACCTACTCTGAGGAAAGATACCTAATTCATTCCAAGTCTATTTTACCCTATTTCATAGAAGTGAAGAGTTTTTGAAAAATAGGTTACCTGGGTTTTCTATTTCCTCTTCATTCCCTTGTTCCAAATCAAGGCTTCTGCAATTTTATCTTTGGTCATAGAAGAAGATGGCTCAGTTTGATGAAGAAAAGTCAGGATTGCTACCACATCAATCCAGGTATAACTTCAGAGAAAGATCGAGGTATACCTGGTCATTGCAACTAGAAACACTTGTCACACCCAGGTATATCTCTGTCTGCACAAAATATTACGATCTTCTTCACTTTTCATAACCTGAAAGTTTTCATAAACCATTGGATTATGGAATTATAAGCCACTGGATAAATCACCAAATTTGAAAGCTGCCACTGAGAATATGTAGCAAGAATCCAACTTAAAAACAAATTATTATGTTTAACAGGCACAATTAATTGAACAAAACTTTAATGGAATAGGAAATAATGCAGAAAGCTGGATAATCACAGAAATGGGATTTGTCCTCAATATTTTTAAAGCATTCATATGACTTTTAATATCGTTTTGTCTAGCAAAATACTAGCTTTTATTTTACATTTTGACAGTTATGTTAAGACCCAAGAGGAAACTTCTCCCAAGTAAAAGAAGATATAACTGGACACTTACTCAACAATGTACAGTAAATCACTTCACTGCTTTGTTCAAACACTTGTCCCCAAGGTTGCTTGTTCAAAATTTTATTCTGAGTACTCCTGCCCTAGAGAACTGAGATCTTCCATGTCACAATTCCAGTGCATTCTATATTTTAGAGGGTTCTGACAAATTACTTTAGGGGAATTAAGTAAAAAAGGAGCAATCTATCAGCAAAGAGCAAGACTATCATTAAGAACAAAAATGTAAGACAGCATAAACCTCCTGGAACTCACTTAAAACAGAAAGCGGGAGCTTATTACAGCTCTACATGCTAGTTTTAGATTGGATCATCTCAGTGACTTACCTTCAACTTCACTGATTCTTCTACTTGCTCAAATCATTGTTGAGCCACTTTGTGAATCTTAGACTCTAGAATTTGTTTTGGTTCTTTTCCATAATTTGCATGTATATTTAATTAAATCTATTAGCTCTTGAGACACCTTTTTTTTGGTTGTTTTGTTCTACTATTTTAGACACGGCTTTCTTAGATGTCAGAATATTTTGAAATAACGAAGGTCTTTGTCACATTATAAACTTCTCCATAATAAGAAGGATCTGACACGATGAAATGATGGAATGGGATACTGAAGGCTATATGACATCTCCAGCTGAGACGAGACAATACAAGACACCACTGTTGGTTAACCTACAGAATGTGGTATATATTTAATCCAAGAGCTGTACATGAATCAAGACCATCTCTCCTGTAGTCAGAAGAAGTCAGTGAATCAGAAAAACATCAAATGACCCTCATCGCTCTTACACCTGTTACATAAACTAACCCACTTAAGGTATTCTTGAATCAGGTATTTGCAAGTTTGAACTTAGTATGTTTTTTGCACACCCTTGTGCCCACAGAGGAATGCTTCTACAAATGAGGATATTGGGTTGCTGCACAGAATTTAAGACATGGAAGATGTCTTCTGAACCCTCCTCTACTGCTGAGTAGAGAGCAGTGAGAAACTGAGGCAAATAATAAAACAGAACCATTATGGACATGACTCCTATAGTAATGAAGATTTGGACCACCCAACTGGGTAAAATATTCTATCCCTCTTCCCCCCACCCAAAAAAAAACAGGAAGAAAGTAAAAGGAATACAAAATTAGTGGTTCAAAAGTCATGAGTATTAAGTTTGGTCACATGACAAATTTTAGACTGAAGTGGATGTTTTATTTTATGTAATCATTTCATCAGCACTTTCAGTTCTTTTTTCTTTTCTTTCCTGCCAGCTACTTCAAATAAAGAGGATGGTGGTTCATATTTCAATTTAGATTTGAAGTAGGAGTATATCTCGGTTAAAATCAATTGGTGATATGGAAGCTGAAGGGACGTTAAGGCTCCCTCTGTTGGGGACTGGGTTTTACTTCCTGTCCAATGTTAAGAGTGTATAGTAGCAGCAAAAAGGGTTGAGTAACATGGATGTGCCACATTTTCTCCTATAGATGCAACTCTAATCTTTCCCACTTTATTCTGGGCCCTAAAAAGCTGATCCAAGCAAAGTGCATCAACCAAACAAACAGGCCCTTAAGCTGTCAGTTAGGTTCAGCCAAGGAGAGGAAATAGCAGATCAGAGAGTGAGAAAAAAGCCATCGAGGGACTAACTCATGGGCCAAGATTTAGAAATGGCTGTGTCCCTCTAATCAATCCATAGACAGACGAAGGAAGGAAGGTCACCAGCTTTTGTCTGTTACAATTATTACCATGTTCCGAAAAGGAAAAAGAACTCCTCCTTTTGCTCCTTCATAATTAGGGTAGTAAATACTTCCCACCGTTGCGAGTACTGAGTAGGTCACCATTTTTAATCCTTTAATCTCACAAACTCTTTGTAAATAGTTTTCACTCTTCCTTTGAAAAGTAATATCCCTTCCTTGAAGGATAGTTACATACAGATGGGATAACACTTTTTAGTGAACACTTTTTTTTAATGGGAAATACCACAAGCATCTCCACTAGAGCAAATAATAAGTCATGGTTTCCTCTAGTCACAGCTATTATCTCATACTTTACTCTGTTAAATAACAATAATACAAGGACAAATATGATATGAAATATGAGAAAGAAGATATTAGAAGAGAAAATCGTTAAGATGATATCATCATTACTCAGCAATAAACCAGAAGAATTAACTGAAAATCTATCATATTAAATAAGAGAGTACAGTAAAGTCACTGGGTTGATTAAACTGATAAATATTTATTACTATTTATTAAACTGATAAATAATTATTAAATATTTAGAAAATACAATATGGAAGATATCTTTCTTCAGAATAGGCCAAATTTTTAAAAACATGGAAATAAACTCAAAAAAATGTGAAAAATCTATACGATGAAAATATATATATGTATTATTGAATTATAAATGAAACCTACATCATTTTATTAAGCAATGTGACCCAAGTAAATTTAAATCAATTAATCAATAATTAAATAAGAAAAATAAAAGCAATTGCTGCAGTCTTAAAAACCTGAATAAATACAGATATATTTTGACCTTCCAGTTAGAATTATTCAATGTGATCAACATGTGAATTTCTTTCCAAATAAATTTGACATTTAATATATTGTAAGAAAGAAAGTTCATAGATTTCAAGATCTGAAATTTTTTATATTTATGAGGTAAATAATTCTATTAAACAGAAAATACTGTTTTGAATAAGAGTATTGAGTGGTTGGCCTCTTATCATTTCTCAAGATCCATTTAAATGCCTTAAAGAATACAGTTTGGCTTATAAATAATTTACCAATCAAAGGAAAATGTCTAAAAATAGATACACAAGTATTGGAACATTATATGTGGTAAATATGGCATATAGAAATACGAAAGGAGGTAGAAATTTCCTAAACTGTGTTGAAAAGCTTGGTTTTAAGGTAACAGAAAGCCACCTGAAAAGGAGATTTATATTCTTTACACATATATACACACACACAAAAGGAGATTTTTCCGTTCTCTAAATCTTCACGCACATACATTGATATGTGTGTACTCAAAGCTTTAAATATATAAAACAAGTGACCTAAGAGAAAACATTTATAAATTTTTAAGCAATCTTGAGTTAAAAATGCAGACATTCAATAATGTAATTGACAACATTGAAATAAAGAGTATAACCATTCCACACTTCAAAAACACTACCGACAAAAAATTCTAAGTTTTGTATTATACTGTGTAAAACCTCCTTTAAGACAACAAAATATTTTGAACATGCCAATTAAATTATATAAAAAGTACCAATGACTGAATATCCCTCAAAAAATTTATGTAAATATTTGATTTAAAGTGAGACATAACATTTATTTGTAAATAAACAAATAAATATTTTTCAGTAAGCCTTGTAAAAGAGCAACAAAATATATAAATAAAAATTTATTAAGAATGTAAAGAACATAATATTTACACAATTTCAGAAAGTTTACGAGCATTAAAGACTTAAACGACTACAAAGCTGGTGATACGCAGAGTTTGAAGTCTCAGTTGTCATTGTATAAATGCATTCCAATTTACTAAGCCCAGCAGCTTGGTTTTTACCAGGACAAAGCTGAATTAATATTACATGCAAAAAAAGGCCAATAGCAAAATCACATTTTATAAATGATGGAGAGACTTGCCCTATCACATATAAAAGTTTGTTATGAATTTATATTAATGAACACAAATTTAGAAAAAACTGCTATTGACAGGACAGATAAATCAAATTACACCAGACATGAATGAAAACTCCATCTGTGAAAAGATGGACGATTGAAAAGTGATCATTAGACACTAATTATCTACATTAAACAAAAATTAAATAGAACATTTACTTCACAGTGTACAAAATATCAATTTCTGTGATTAAATTTGAAACAAAAAAAAAACACATTTGAAATCTTCAGAAGAAATGTAGCATGATATTTCCCTGGCTATATTATAGAAAATATTCTTTAAGTAAGACATAGAAATGCAACATACTCATAAGACTATATATTGATTCCATTTAGAAGGTTTGATTCATCAAATAAAATGACAGATGTGTAAAAGAACTCGAAATTCATGTAACAAAGGAGTTATTACACAAAATACTAAAGAACTCCAACAAATTAATAATAGAAAAACAACCCAGCCCAGTAGGAAACAAATAGCAAAAGACACAAATACAACATTTTGTAGAAGATGATAAAAAATAAATGTTTAATATCCATGAAAATATGCTCAACTTCAAACAGTAATTAGAATTGCAAATTAAAGCCATGATGAAGTCAGATTTTATGGTCATTACATTTGCAAAAATATCAAACATCTGACAATATCAGTTGGAAGGATGCAGAGTGACACTGTTACACATGAATTGCAGGCGATAACATAACATAAGGAAATAAGAAAAATTAAAACCACCTGTAAAAGAGAACATGTAAACAGCTGTACATAGAAGAGTTTCTTTAGATGTCTGCAGCAACACTTAGCAATATCAAAATCTTGAATAACACAAACGATGACTGACTGAACAGATACATAATCTGTTATAGTCAGAAATGGAATCACATAGCTCAAGGAAATGATGGACCAGAGAAACATACAGCATCATAAATTTTAGACAGTTACCATTCATAAAAGTAAGATTCAAAAAACTATGTCTTATGTAATATAATTTTAATGAAGGTATATAATTGGACAATACTAAACAATTATTTTGAGGATATATACATATGTACTTAAACTATTTTAATTATGATTAACAACACATTCAGTGCTTGACATTACCTCTGCAAAAGCAAGCAATGAGACCAGGGAAGAATAGCATGCACAGGTATTATCCTCAGTAACACAAAACAAACTTTATAAATAAACTGTGTATTTTATTGTATACCTGAAATAATACATGATAAATTTTAAAGTAGAAAAGTTCAAATCTTTTATACTTAAAAACACGTACAAAGCATAAATTAGTTCCATATTATTACAGGGAAACTCAATCTTTCCAAGTTTGTGATGTTCAGGGATCTATAAACTGAGAAATAACTATTTTCTTAAACACGAAATTCAAAAACAAAATTTTGGTGTACCAAAACTAATCATTAGTATGTGATACTTAAAAGTATTTTGTTGAAGTCAACTTTAGAGAACGTGTTCTTTACAAATCAACACATTTCTTGACCGTTTCTTCACCCATGGAACAAAATAAGAAGTTTTATTACTCTTGAAGAATGCAAAAATGCATATAAAACTATTAAACTATAAAGCACAAATAGTGTTTACAACGTGGATTAGTATGGTTTTCTATGTTTCAACCGTTAACTAAAATCTGTTTTCATCATCAACATCCCATTACGGTTTCACCCCAACCTGTGAATACATCCAACATCCCATCAAACAAAACTGCTCACATATAGTGTCTGTAACCAAATACTATATCATCTCCCATTTAAAATATCCTGACCTACAAATTCATGAACACAGACATGAAAACAAAAAATCATTACAGACAAAAGCATGACACAGCTGCAGGAAGCATATTGCAGCAACAAAAAATTAAAATTTATGAATCACTTCGTAGCTCCAGAAATTGATTTAAATATTAACGAAATTCCTTTCTCATTAATGAAGAATAAGTAAATTTTCAAAGTACCTTGCTTATCACCTTTAAGAAGAAAATAACTCTTTCTAAAGTCTCAATTTAATATAATCTGAGGAAAAAATTACAAAGTGAACTAATTTTTTTTTTACTTGTAATAACGAATGTCTGTATCTTTAACTATCTATCAATAAAAAGGCATCCCTAAATCCTGAAACTAACTAAATCATCCATTTTAGAATTTACTGCTCTTGTTGTATCAGAATTAGAAACACAGATGTTTATATGGCTGAACATTCTTTACACCTATACTTAACTTCTTACTCCACAATTTTTTCATAGCATTTTTCATCTCCAAATTTCTCAGCTGTATATTAAAGATTCAACATTGGGAGTGATAACCGTATAAAACACAGTTACATATCAATAGGGAAGTTGTAAACAGGTCTAACATACATGAAAATGCAGGGAATGAAAAAGAAAGAACCACCGTGACGTGAGAACTGCAGGTGACAGGGCTTTGCGCTCCCTTCCTGACTGTGACTTTTAAGGACTTTAGGATAACTCCGTAGGAGATTAGCAGAAGGATAAAGATAATGACACACATTGCACCACCATTGGCAACAACTGTGAAGCCTACAAAGTAGGTGTCAGTCAGGCGAGTCCCAATAATTACATGTCACAGAGGAAGTGGTCAATGACATTGGGACCACAGAAGGGAAGGCAACACAAACAAGAATTTGAACCAAAGTGTGCAAAAAACCTCCAGCCCAGGACATCACCAACAGCAGAATGCACACCTGTCTACTCATGATGGTTAGATAGTGCAGTGGCTTACAGATAGCCACATATCGATCATAGGCCATCACCACTAGAAGGAAGATCTCAACCTCCAAATAAGTGGTCTCACAAAGAGCGTTCCCATGCAAGCTGAAAAGGAAATGTCCCTTTATCAACAGTAAGTCCATAATCAATTTTGGTAAAATGGTAGTGGAATAAACCACATCCATGATGTGACAAACAGCAAGGAAAGGTACATGGGGAGCCCAAGGAAGGCTGGCAAAAACGTCACTGCAATGAGCAGGTTGCCCACACTCACAATGTGACGAGTAAAAATATTACAAATAATGCTTTTTGCCCCTTAGGATCCTGAGTGAGGCCCAGGAGGATAAATTCTGTCACATTTAACATGTCCCATTGACTTTTCTATAAGTGCTGGTTCATGGATGGGGATTCAGGAGAACAAGACCTGCAATGAATTGTAAAGATGACTGTAATTCTTCCATTTGTTCTAGAGTACGACTTCATCATTTTATCTTCTACACTGGTTTACACACAATACACATTATGTAACTATCTATTCGTTCTTCTTCCAAAGAACCCATTAACCCTCCCGACAATCAATTAATCTTCAGGTGATTCTGCTGAGGCTACAAATAATAGTTTCTAAGTTTTAGTGGATCATCCACAGAGAAGAGAATGAAAGGCCCGACATCAGTCACATGTTTCTTAGAGCCTTATTTAGACCATGTCAGTCATGGCACAGAAGTCAGTATAGGTAAACGTGGAAAGGTTCAGCCCTTCAAAACTCACTCTCTGCTGTGGCAAAATGACTAAATACATTGGCATAGAGTCAGACAGCAACAGTGTGTGACTAAGTCCTTGACTTAGTAGTGACTAACTCACTGATTCGGTGATGATCCACAATTAGAGTTCAGGCCTCCATGACTCAAACGATGTTCAGACTTCATGGAATCTCATTAAATTTCAAGAGACCATTTTTTGACCTGGATCAAAAACTGTAAAATTATTTATCACATCATTGTAGCAATTGCTTGGTCTGACTCTGTGACTGCCAGGGTGGTGTGTCTTTTTACTATCGGATTCTGAAGGACGTATTCTGTTCATTTAATCACCCCCTACCACAACTCATAACACATAACACACTAAATTTTCAGCACATATTTTTTTTAATTAACCAACTTATGGCATTACCAACTATTACATTAAAGAAGGAATTTATTTTTCAAAGCTCACTGGTAACCTAGTTACGAGGAAATACAGACACTGAAAAAGAAGAGAGAGAAAAAATGGACACAGTTTTACTTAAAATGTTTCTTATACTGAGAGAGTCCGAACATGAATCTTCAGTGTCCACATCCCAAAACACAGCATACTCAAGGAAATGTCCAAAGTTCAGTGCAAGAAGACACGGGTTTGGGGCATTTGAAATGTAATTGCAAGTCTGTCTCATTGGAAATTAAGGGCTTGAACTGGAAAACTTCAGAAACCATTTCACTCTAAGTATCTATCACACTTTTTGTGCAGCCCCATCTTATTCTATACTGCTAACATTTTCATACTTTATTATTTAAAAAAAAATCTCTAGGCCTATCACTCTGACTTGAACATGTCATCCAGTGATAAATTGTATTTTTAAATTATAAACACTGAATAATGACCACAAGGTACTCATTCAGCATCTACCTTTTTAAATACCCAAAACATCCTCAGTGGGGAAGTGTAGCACAGTGATGAATAACACAGACTCTGAAGCTGCACTCCTGTGCTGAAATCCCAGCTTCACCACATCCTGTCTAGGTGACCTTGGCAACATTATGAACTGTCTGTGCCTCAGTTTCACTGTGTTTAGAATAGGGGTACAAATAATGCCTACCTCTTAGGTGGTTGCTTTATAATAACTCAAGTACGAGAAAATTTCCTGGCACCAGTAAAGGTTTCATAAATGACAGCTGTTATCAATGTTCTGCAATGTTTCACTATGAACACTGCATCAGAAGGAATGAGCTGGGTCTTTGTCAATTTCATATAAGTATAGACACAGTCTAGGATAAAAAGAATATTGTACCTATGGTCCATGAACCCGGCTATGCATGGGTAAGATTGTACATCACAAAATTAATCTATTTTATGATATGTGAATTGCAGCATTACCTGTGGGGAATGTATTCTGATTAGAAGCAAGCAGATTATTAGGGGGAAAGCGGTTCCATGCACTTTAGGAAGACTTAAGTAGTCGGAAAATGAAAGAAGGATCAAATGAAGAAAAAAATTATATTTAAGAAATGATAACCACGGGTAATCAGAATATAAATGGGGCAATTAAGTGAGATTTGTATTCTTTTAAAAAACTGCAGAAAGGTTTCCTTTAGTGAGGAAATGCTGGAAGCCCATTCCCTGAGATGTCCAGGGTTACTCAGAGGCCTTGAGGAAGCAATAACAATGTATACATAATACATCTAAGTAAAGGGAAAACATGCAAAAAAAAAAAAAAATGATTCCTCAGAGACCCCATATCTCGTAAGGACAAAATTAAAACAAAGGAAATAATTGCACAACTAGATACAAACAAACTTATTTTTATTCATGCTGAGGAAAATTACAGGATCACTAAACTCAAATGGAGAAGCTGAATTATTTCACATAATTTGCCAGGGGGAGGGAGGGGAACATGAGAAGGAAAAGCTGGGCTTTCTGTGGAGCCAGCTGCGACGAACGCTCTACATGCCTCACTCACAATCACTTACCAGTCCATTCAGGCTTTCATTGTTATCCACAGACTGATGAAGGCACACCCACTGAAGCACATAAAGGTATTAGGTAGTCTACATCCACTTCTTTCTTTCCCACTTTTTACTTTCCGCAGGATCTGTCAATGACCTTACCCTTATTAACCATCAGTGTTGAACTTCCCAGTCTGAAGAGAGACCCATTAATTCTACTAGCCTGTGAAATTATTTATATGTAAAAATTGGGTAAATAAACTATATTGACATTTAAGTCATTGATGATTCTATACTATAACAACAGGAATAAAAACTGTAAGATGTTACTGGGCTTTCAACGAAAACCACTAAGTTAACACTTCTCTATTTAAAAAACATTTAATATCTCTTCCTAATGTATGGCTATTCAAAAAAAAATTAAAATTTCAAAGTAACAAAAATACTCTATAGTACTTTAAAATTACACTTTCATGACTTGATAAGTAAGGGTAAGCAAAGTCCTTCTCCAAGCACAGCCTTCTCTTTGAATTTCTACAAATATGGGTTGCAGTGATCATTTTAAAAAGATTAAAATGTGAGCCATACAGGTAAAATTTAAAAATCACATATCAAGATCCAGAACAGAATAGGTATTTATTTTATAGGCTAACACACTTGATGTGCATATGATTTTAGGTGTTCTAATTTTAAAAGTTTTAAATTATAAATAGTAACATATCATGTACAATATAATAGCCAATGAACCACAATTATAAATCCATTAGTTTATTTGTAATGCAACACATGACTCTCCTTGATACTTGGCAAAATGGATGATAAACACGTGGCAGGATTTAATACTAAAACCAAATACAAATGGTAATTTCAGGTTAACCCTAGTGTTCTGCCAGCTAAAATTTCGCAATTGAGACATTAGCGATATCTAAATACATTGAATGAACTTTCAATGATCATCCCTTTTTGGTAGTTATAAGTACTCACCTCAGTCTTTTTAGACTTTAAGTCAGTGATTCATTCACTGAGAGTAACTGTAGATATATCACGTATCTGCGTGTGACCACAGAACACACAATAATTAATTGCCGATCAGCAGATCTACAGATAATTTCATGTGGCCATACTGTCCATATTTCCACACATATGCTCCGTTACCTCACTCTTTCATACAACATAACAGTATCCAATGTGGATGTCTACAGTATAAAGACAAATAAATATGCACTGTGCAAAAATAAAATATTCTTACCCGATATAAAAATTTCTCAGAGAAAAACAGAGCTGCTATGTTCACATGGATACATAAAAACGGGACTCATTAGTGGAAATCAACAGCCAAGTGCATTTTTGCCAATACAAAAACCTTCAAAATTTCCAAACACTGAAATTGGTTATTTGAACGTGCCTCTTCTCAGTTCATTATGGTGAGGCAACCAAGAAGTCATTTACTTTGTGGATTTAGGATAGCACTCACGTTCTGACCAGTAACTGTCTCTCTCTACCTAACAACACAAATGCTGGGATTTATCTTCCTGAAATAGCCAATGACTGAGCGAGTCTTCTCACGGGTAACCGTGGAACTCATTAGCCTTTCAGTCATTCAAACAGCTCATCCCGAAGGACACGTTTCCCGCAATTAAAAAAATGTCTATACCTCTAACTTCATCCCAGAAAATTGGGATCTTCTACAAGTTTTTATAAGCAACAAGGGACATCTATACAAAGAGAACTCTAATGAAAACACTTAGAGGACCAGATATCAGTTAAGGTACATTCCGACCTAGACAGAAATTTGAGCTTCAGAAATCTCACAGCTATTTCCATCAGAAGAATAATTGTTCTATTTATATGTGTAGACACAGCTACTGGCATTTAGATCAACACTGTTTTAAAGGAAAGAGACTATAAGGTCATTATAGATGGGTTTCTTAGACTATCGAAACAAATACAAATGAAGTAACCTCTTCTGGACAGTTCTCTCCCTAGCACAATTCCTACAGTAAGAAAAGATTTGGATCTGGCCAAGAAAGAGTAGCATACAACCCAGAGTATGATAACCTCAAACTGAGATACAAAAATAATAAAATCAATACAGATTTATAAGCTTCAAATAAGGAAATCAAATAAGGAAACGTGCAGCAATTATACAATTGTTTATCTACATTAGAAAAAACTTAAACATAACTGTTCAGCAGTGTACACAAAAATTAATGTACAATGGATTAAATTTGAAAGTTAAAAAATGCAACATTTGAAGTGTTTAGAAGAAATATAGCATGACTATTTCCTGGCTAGATGACAGAAAATGACTTGTTAAGTAAGACATACACGTGCTAAACATGCTTGTAATGACAGAAATCTGACTTTCTTGAGAAGTTTCTATTTGTCAAATAAAATGAGACGTGCAAAAGACAGAACTTTGAAATATATAGACAAAAATGAATTAGTACACAGGATTCTTAAAGAACTCCAACAATTTAATAACAACAGAAAAGAATTCGAGCCAAGTAGAAAAACATAGCAAAAGACATGAATACACATTTCATAGAAGATATTAAACAATACATATCCAATATCCATGAAAATATGCTCAATTTCAACAGTAATTAGGATTGCAAAATAAAGCCACAATGAAGTCATAGTCACATACCCATTAGATTTGCAAAAATATCAAATATCTGATGATATCAAATGTTGGGAGGGATGAAGACAGTGCTGTTATGCACTGCTCACAGGTGTGTAACTGATAATACCACTTGAGAAACAGTAACCATCTGTAAAAGCGAACATGGAAATAAGTGTACACAAAAGAGTTTCAGCACATCCTCAGCAACACTCTGAGCCATATCAATATCCTGAAGCAACATACAAATAACAACGGACTCATCGGATACATAATGTGTGATATAGTCAGAAATGGAACAATATACATCAGGGAAATGATGGGACCAGAGAAACGTGCAGCAATATAAGTCTTAGACAGTTACCATTGTGGATAAAAGTAAGATTCAGAAAGATAGGTCCTATGTGCCATAATTTTAATGAAGGTAAGAAATATGACAATGCTGAATGGCATATTGTAAGGATACATACATAAGTACTTAAGCTATTTTTAAGTATGATTGACCACACATTTAGTGATGAGAGTACCCCTGGGAAGAGGCAAAGCAATGAGATCAGAAAAGGATAGCATACACAGGTAGATTCTGTGATACTGATTATATGTTAGGGAACGGGCTACAAAATTTGGAAATGAATTACGTATATTACGTATGCAAGAAAAAATACATGTAAAAGTGCTGAAATATGTAAAGTTCAAAATCTTTTTTAGTTAGGAAACTCCTACAAAGCATAGACGATATTCCATCTTACAATGACAGCAATTCAATATTCTTCCTGGTTTGATGCTCCAAGAAGGCCTACAGACTGAGAAAACCTCTTTTTAACATAAAATTGAAAAACCAAATTGTTTTTGTACCAAAATAAATTTTCATTAAGTCTACAATTAAAAGTATTTAAGTTAAATTCAACTTTTAAGGAACAGGTTTCTGTGCAAAAAACACATTCTTTACCTATATCTTCAGTATCATGAAGACAAAATAAGATGCTTCATCTAGTCTTTGAAGAATGGCAAAAATGCAGATAAGAACTACTGAATTAAAGCACGAAAATGTGTTTACAACTTGAATTAGAATGATGTTCTAGCATTTAATCAAGAATTACAATCTGTTTTCATATTCAAACATTCCATACAAGTTCACACGAACCTGCGAATACATCCAACATCCCATTTCACTGACAGTGTCTTGAACCAAATACAATATCATCTCCCATTTAAATATCAGACCTGCAAAATCATGGACACTGGCCTGAGAAACAGAAGTAACTTGGAAACCAAATATTTGATGCACCAACAGAAAGCAGCTATGCAGGAATAACGAACATTAAAAAATTAAAACTACTCTTTTAGCTCTGAAAATTCTTCTGAATATGAACCAATTGCTTTCTCATTAATTTGGGTAAAAGTGAATTTCCAAATGTACCTTGTTTATCACTTTTTAAAAAAATCCTCTGGCTCATTTTAATGTAATCTAAAAAAAGGGAGGGGGGTGATTTGAACTTTTTTTTCTTCAAATAAGACAAATATTGTACCTTTTTATTATCCTCCAAAATTGGTTAGATTCATTCTAATCTCAAACACAATTTACTCCACATATTCAAATCCACGGAATTAAGTAAAACATCTGTTTTAGAAATAACTGCGCTTTTGCTATTTTGGAATTCATAACAAACGTGTTTACTATTCGAAGTACAATCTTATTAAACCTACAGTTAACTTTTTACCCCACAGTTTTTTAATAGCATTTTTCATCTCCAAATTTCTCAGGGTGTATATTATAGGATTCAACATAGGAGTGACAACTGTATAAAACACAGTTATGAATTTATCAATGGGGTAGTTGGAAACAGGCCTAACGTACATGAAAATACCGGGGAAAAAAAGAGGACAACCACCATGATGTGAGAACCGCAGGTAGACAGAGCTTTGCGCCTCCTTCTTGACTGTGAATTTTTAGAATTTAAGATGACTCCATAGGAAATTAGTAGAATGATAAACAACACCATAGAGATTGCACCACCATTGGCAACAACTGTGAGGCCTACAAAATAGGTATCAGTGCAGGCAAGTTCCAGTAATGGGTACATGTCACAGACGAATGGTCGATGACATTGGGACCACAGAAGGGGAGGCTGTACACAACGAGAATCTGAAATGTAGAGTGCATAAAACCTCCAACCCAGGCCATCACCAACAGCAGAATGCAAACCTTTCTATTCATGATGGTTAGATAGTGCAGCGGCTTACAGATAGCCACATATCGATCATAGGCCATCACCACTAGAAGGAAGACCTCAGCGCCTCCAAATAAGTGGTCCAGAAAGAGCTGTCCCATGCAAGCTGAGAAGGAAATTGTCTTTTCACATTGAGTAAATCTATAGTCAATTTCAGTGAAATGGCAGTGGAATAAACAACATCTATGAGTGACAGAGAGGCAAGGAAGAGGTACATGGGGGAGCCCAAGGAAGGGCTGGCAAAAACAGTTACTGTGATGAGCAGGTTTCCCACCACTGTCACAATGTAGACAAGTAAAAATATGACAAATAATGCTTTTTGACCATCAGGATCCTGAGTGAGGCCCAGGAGGATAAATTCTGTCACATTGTTAACTTGTCCCATTGACTCTTCTATAAGGATGGTTCATGGATGGGGATTCAGGAGAACAAGACCTGCAATGAATTGTAAAGATGACCGTAAATTCTTCCATTTGTTCTAGAGTACGACTTCATCATTTTCTCTTCTACACAGGTTTACACACAATACAATTATGTAACTATCTATTCGTTCTTCCAAAGAGCCCATTACCCTCTCTTGACATTCAACTAATTTTCAGGTGATTCTGCTGAAGCTACAAGTAACAGTTTCTAAGTTTGAGTGGATCGTCCACAGAGAAGAGAAATGAAAGGCCCGACATCAGTCACATGTTTCTTAGAGATTTATTTAAACCATGTCACTTTGTGCACAGAAGTCAGTAGAGGTAAACTTGGAAAGGGTTCCAGCCCTTCAGAAACTCACTCTCTGCTGCTGGTAAAATGACTGTAAATACATTGGCATAGAGTAAGTCCCTCAGTTAATAGTACCTGTGGTGAGCACCTTTACAACATGATCTATGTCCCACCAAAACACAACGTCTCTCCTGAAATAACTCACTGATTCGGTGATGATCCACGATTAGAGGTTCAGGCCTCCATGACTCAAACGAAGTTCAGTCTTCATCGAAATCTCATTAAATTTCAAGAGACCATTTTTTGACCTGGATCAAATAACTGTAAAATTATTTATCACATCATTGTAGCAATTCCTTGGTCTGACTCTGTGACTGCCAGGGTGTGTGTGTGTCTTTTTACTATTGGCTTTTGAAGTTGTAATTTTGTTCATTTAACCACACCCTAGCCCACAACTCATAACACATACACACTAAATTTTCAACACGCATTTTTTATAACCAACTTCTGATTATCACTATTATATTAGAAAATAATTTATGATTTCAAAACTCACTTCTAACCTAGTTAATGAGGGAAAATATAGACACTGAAAAAGAGAGAGAGAAAAATTGGATGCTTTTTATTATATTGCTTCTTAGGTACTGAGAGAGTCCAAACACGAAGCTTCAGTGTCCACATCCCAAAACACAGCATACTCAAGGGAAATGTCCAAGTTCAGTGCAAGAACACATGGGTTTGGGCCATTTAAATGTAATTGCAAGTATGTCCCATTGGAAATTAAGGGCTTGAACTGGAAAACTTCAGAAACCATTTCACTCTAAGTATCTATCACACTTTTTGTGCAGCCCCATCTTATTCTACACTGCTGACATTTTCATATCTTTATTATGAAAAATAAAATTTCTAGTCCTATCACTCTGACTTGAACAATGTCATCCAGTGATAAATTGTATTTTAGAATTATAACACTGAATAATGACCATAAGGTACTCATTCAGCATCTACCTTTTTAATACCCAAAACATCCTCAGTGGGGAAGTGTAGCACAGTGATGAATAACACAGACTCTGAAGCTGCACTCCTGTGCTGAAATCCCAGCTTCACCACATCCTGTCTAGGTGACCTTGGGCAACATTATGAACCTGTCTGTGCCTCAGTTTCATGTGTTTAGAATAGGGGTACAATAATGCCTACCTCTTAGGTGGTTGCTTTATAATAACTCAAGTACCTAGAACATTTCCTGGCACCCAGTAAAGGTTTCATAAATGACAGCTGTTATCAATGTTCTGCAATGTTTCACTATGAACACTGCATCAGAAGGAATGAGCTGGATCTTTGTCAATTTCATATAAGTATAGACACAGTCTAGGATAAAAAGAATATTGTACCTATGGTCCATGAACCCGTCTATGGGCATGGGGTAAGATTGTACGTCACAAGAATTATCTATTTTATGATATGTGAATTGCAGCATTACCTGTGAGGGAATGTATTCTGATTAGAAGCAAGCAGAATATTAGGGGGAAAGCGGTATCCATGCACTTTAGGAAGACTTAAGTAGTGGAAAATGAAAGAAGGATCAAATGAAGAAAAAAATATAAGAAATGATAACCACAGAATCAGAATAGTAATGGGCAATTAAGTGAGATTTGATTCTTTAAAAATTGCTGCAGAAAGGTTTTTTAGTGAGGAAATGCTGGAAGCCCAATTCCCTAGATGTCCAGTGTTACTCAGGAGGCCTTGAGAAGCAATAACAAATGTGTATGCAATATATCTAAGTAAAGGGAAAAAATGCAAAAAGAAAAAGAAAAATGATTCCTCAGAGACCCCATATCTCGTAAGGACAAAATTAAACAAGAGGAAATAATTGCACAACTAGATACAAACCAAACTTATTTTTATTCACTGCTGAGGAAAATTACAGGATCACTAAACCTCAAATGGAGGAGCTGAATTCATCCACACAGATTTGCCAGGGGAGGGAGGGAGGACATGAGAAGGAAGAGCTGAGCTTTCTGTGGAACCAGCTGCGACAAACGCTCTACATGCCTCACTCACATCACTGTTCCAGTCCATTCAGGCATCTTTCTTGTTGATGCCACAGACTGATGAAGGCACACCCACTGAAGCACATAAAGGTATTAGGTAGTCTACATCCACTTCTTTCTTTCCCACTTTTTACTTTCCGCAGGATCTGTCAATGCCTTACTCTTATTAACCATCAGTGCTGATTTCACCAGTGTTGACAGAGACCCATTAATTCTATCAGCCAGGGAAATTATTTATATGTAAAAATTGGGTAAATAAACTATATTGACATTTAAGTCATTGATGATTCTATACTATAAACAGAAAAAAACTGTAAGATGTTACTGGGCTTTCAACGAAAACCACTAAGTTAACACTTCTCTATTTAAAAAACATTTAATATCTCTTCCTAAAGTATGGCTTTTTAAAAACAAATTAAAATTTCATAGTAACAAAAATACTCTCTATAGTACTTTAAAATTACACTTTCATGACTTGATAAGTAGAGTAAGCAAAGTCCTTCTCCAAGCACAGCTTTCTCTTTGAATTTGTACAAATAAGGGTTGCAGTGATCATTTTAAAAAAGATTAAATGTGAGCCGTACAGGTAAAATTTAAAAATCACATATCAAGATCCAGAACAGAATAGGTATTTATTCTTTTATAGGCTAACACACTTGATGTGCATATGATTTTAAGTGTTCTAATTTAAAAGTTTTAAATTATAAATATTACCATATCATGTAATATAAGCCCATGAACCACAATTATAAATCCATTAGTTATTTGTAATGCAACACACGACTCTCCTTGAACTTGGCAAAATGGATGATAAACACGTGGCAGGCTTTAATACTAAAACCAAATACAACTTGGTAATTCAGGTTAACCCTAGTGTTCTGCCAGCTAAAATTTCACAATTCAGACTTCCTCCTATGAAAATATATATTTAAGACCTTAGCTATGTCTAAATACATTGAATGAATTTTCAACTATCATCCCTTTTTGATAGTTAAGTACTCACCTCAGGTCTTTACCTTAGTCTTTAAGTCAGTGTTTCATTCACTGAGAGTAACTGTAGATATATCACGTATCTGCGTGTGACCACAGAACACACAATAATTAATTGCCATCAGCAGATCTACAGATAATTTCATGTGGCCACACTGTCCATATTTCCACACATATGCTCCATTACTCACTCTTTCATACAACTATAACAGTATCCAATGTGGATGTCTACAGTATAAAGACAAACAAATATGCACTGTGCAAAAATAAAAATTCTTACCCGATATAAAAATTTCTCAGAGAAAAACAGAGCTGCTATGTTCACATGGATACATAAAAACGGGACTCATTAGTGAAATCAACTTGGCCAAGTGCATTTTTGCCAATACAAAAACCACAAAATTTCCAAACACTGAAATTAATTATTTGAACGTGCCTCTTCTCAGTTCATTATGGTGAGGCAACCAAGAAGTCATTTACTTTGTGGATTGAGGATAGCACTCACGTTCTGACAGTAACTGTCTCTCTCTACCTAACAACACAAATGCTGGGATTTTCTTCCTGAAATAGCCAATGACTGAGCCTTCTCACAGGTAATCCTAGAACTCATTAGCCTTTCAGTCATTCAAACAGCTCATCCCGAAGGACACTTTTCCCGCAATTAAAAATGTCTCTACCTCTAACTTCATCCCAGAAAATTGGGATCTTCTACAGTTTTTACAAGCAAGAGATATCTATGCAAAGGGAACTCCACTGAGAAAACACTAGAGGACCAGATATCAGGTAAGGTCCATTCCGACTTAGGCAGAAATTTGAGCTTCAGAAATCTCACAGGTATTTCCATCAGAAGAATATTGTTCCATTTATATGTGTAGACATGTCTTCTGGCTTTACGTCACTAATATTTTAAAGGAAAGAGAATGTGAAGGTCATTCTACATGGTTTCTTAGACTATCGAAACAAATTCAAATGAAGTAACCTCTTCTGGACAGTTCTCTCCCCTAGCACAATTCCTACAGTAAGAAAAGATTTGGGTCTGGCCAAGAAAAAGTAGCAGACAACCCAGAGTATGATAAGCCTCAAATTGAGGTACAAAGATAATAAAATCAATACAGATTTATAAGCCTCAAATAAGGAAATCTTTAGGTAACAGTAATATTTAAGCCAAATGAAGGGAGACCCAGTCTCAGGATCCCTGACTCAACCATACTCCTAGAAAAGGAGGTCCTTCTCCAGCTGCTAGTCTGCTCTAGAGGCCCTGAGGCTCAGAGGTGGAGACTTAGGGCTGAGGAAGTTGATATTTCAATTCTTGAAAAGACCAGTAATCACAGTTGTATAGTTTGAAGGCCTGAATATAAGTCAGCTAAAACCATAATGATTATCAATCAATCAATGCAATTCCTTATTTTCACTCAGTATCACGTGAGTAACCATTTCTGAAGGAAGAGAATTGTTTTCCAGAGCCTGCCCCTAACTCAAGTCTCTGAGAGTTTCCACTGTTATTTCTTTAATATACCTTACTATGGGCTCCACTGAGCATCTTCACCTCCATATGTATTTAATTCAATATTGCATTTTCTGGGTCATAAGGGCCTTAAGTAAAGAGGCATTAAATACATGTCTGAACCAGCTGAAGATTTTAATTATGTGCTGAACCCCACCAAAAGTTGTTGGGTTTAAGCTTACCTAGGAAATGAATGAAATTCTGCAACTCTGAATGTTTCATGTATTACTCCTAAGATTTAAATAGCACATCTAAGCAATCTTTTCTTTTAATGGTAAGAGAGCAAGGTTATCCTTAATTTAGAAGAACTATCTGATATGATCAAGGTTACTTTGGACTCAATTATGACTCAGAACTGGAGAACTAATACATGCATAGGTTGAAATCTCTATGTCCCTGCCAGACACATGCAAAGACCTACAAATGCTTTCTGCTTATCTACATAAAGGAAAAGAATTTCTAGATCAGATGATGTTAACAACAATCAGAAACTGAATTTCTATGCTCTAAAAAGAATGATACGCTGAAATATTAAATACTATAGATGTTGCCTA
The DNA here is from genome assembly GCA_003508835.1 of Eonycteris spelaea. Taxonomy (NCBI): domain Eukaryota; kingdom Metazoa; phylum Chordata; class Mammalia; order Chiroptera; family Pteropodidae; genus Eonycteris; species Eonycteris spelaea. The sequence continues at coordinate 22,984,984 of PUFA01000007.1, read as the reverse complement.
AAATTTGCAAGACTCCCAGTAGTTCTCTACAAACCACATCGATTGCCATAATTTTTTGAAATGAAGTTTAGATATGAACATACTCAAAATAATTTATTACATTCATAACATCAAAATGGTTTCTTCTTCAAAGAAATACGCTTGGGAGGATATGGGAGCTCTCTAATGGTAAATCTCATTATTTCTGATCTATCCAGCCAAAACAAAGCCTAGACCACTTAGACAAATTGCTGGGAATAAAGCAGTCCATGATCACTATTGACATGCCACGAATCCTACCAAATTCATGACTATCCCTTTCACATCCCAGTAACAAGGAAGAGATAACACCGACTCTCCGGGATTTGTAAGGCAACGTTACTCATGCGATGCCACAGGAACCGCATGACCTTGTGGCTCAGATGTTCTTGGATGTATCACCAATGTGAACATTTGCAGCCTGGAGACTTCAGCAAAAGCCTAATCTCACCACCCTGTGAAGAACGCTGGACAGGCAGCCGCCATCGGCCTTAGTCGGGAGTCCCACCAAGGGGCAAACTACAGACCATTCCAGCTTGCCTGGGCAGATCCCTCCCCTCCACACTGGCCTGAGGTGATTAGCTCATCCTACTCAGTGTGCAGATTACCTGGGGCACCTAGTTACTGGGCCAGATATTCACCACAGACACCAGCACTGTGAGCGCATTTCAGAAAGTTTCAGGCAGATCACCGCTGCCAACACAAACCTGGGCGGATCTCGAGGATCTGTGAGCCAGTCTCACGCATCTGCTGGTCTTGCTGTGATCTGGGACTTTGTGGGAACCCACAACTTGAACACTGAAGTTGCAGCAAGACTGAGGCTATCGTGACCTGATGGCCATTTTTTCCCTAACATCCCGCCCCACCCAACTCACACGAGGTGGCCCATGACAATCTCCACCACATCTCTACCACCTTGCCTCCTCCTCCACACAAGCAACAAACTTTGGCTAGCACAATGAGCACATGGCAGGAAAATCAGTTGCAGGCAGGCCTCTGTTGCCTATAAAAGCTGCAATATCCCTTGGGGGGACTTCAGGGCCTTGTGGGTCCACCCCAGATGGAAGCTGCTCTGACTGTGATTTGTGTCTACAATGGAAATATGCACAGAAGTTGCAGAAAAACTGAGGCTCTATTGACCTGACAGCTCTGGTCTCCCTTATGTCCCACTTCACCAAAGCCACATAGTGCCTGAGGCCTGTTGACAGGCAGCTGCTGTGCCCTGCCCTTCCTGGGGCTATGCATTTTGTGCAGGGAACGACCTCTGCTAGCTCAGTGAGCCCCTTTCAGGGAAAACAGTTGTGAGCAACCACTGCTGCCTATATGAGCTACAATACTTTTTTCAGGGATCCCAGGATCTGTGGGACCGCCCAACAACAGCTTGTCTCACTGTGATCTGTGACTACTGCGGGAACACGCAGACACAGAAGCTGCTGAAAAACTGAGGCTTCCTGGGCTGACGGCCCTTGATTCCCTGAGAACTCTCCCCATCCTATCCACAAACACTCCATGGCACACTGACAGGCAGCTGCCCTTGTCCTCCCATTCTGGCTGCCTTTCTGTGTCTGTTTCTAAATACTAAGGAAGCAAAGCTCCTATGTCTCTCGGTCTTATTAGTGTGGATTTGTGAAGTAGGTGTCCGGTGGCACTAGTCCTGAGAGGGGCTCAGCTACAGGCCAAATTTAGCTCAAGCCTCTACCCCTCCGGGCCACCCGTCAAGATTCAGCAAGCAACCCACAGATGCTGTGCTTACAGGTGCCTCAAGAGGCCACGCCAGAAACCGAGGCCAGCTGCCTCCAGTGTGAGTCCAGTGTGAGTCGAGGAACTGCTCAGCAAAGAGTCCTGACGCTGCTACTCTCATTGCTGCTGTCGCAGCCTCTGTCTCACTCAGCAGCTGGAGATCAGGCAGCCCCGCGTCGTCGCCCCGTCCTACCTTCTCCCATTGCAGGGTGATTTCTTGGATTTTTCCCTAGTCATATCGATTGTTCATCAAGATCCCGGGAGATTTTTCCTTGCTGTTGCTCCTTGTTTCTGTCACAACTTTGATTTGGTCCCAGAGGGAAAAACTGAGCCTCTATGATCTATGCCATTCTGTTTTTGGATCTGTCAGCTTTTTAAGGAGTTCTAATTCTATCCATTTAATCACACCCTAGCCCACAACTCATAACACATATACACTATTTAGATTTTCAGCTCATATTTTTGAACTTAACCAAACAGGGACTATCACCAGCTATTACATTAGAAGCTAGTATTTTTTTAAAGCCTTTGTTGTAACGTAGGTAAAGAGGGAGGAGAATGTAGACACTGAAAGGATAGAGAGAGAGGAAATTGGGACAGTTTTATTTACAGTGCTTCTTAGGTGCTGAAAGAAATAAAAAACAGAGCTTCAGGGTCCAGACACCAAAAGGCAGCATACTCAAGGGAAAAGTCCAAGCTCAGAGTAAGGAGACATTGGTTTGGGCCATTTAACATGAATTTGCAAATCTGTCTCACTGGAAAATTAAGGGCTTTAATTGGAAACCCTCAGACACATTTCCAGTCTAAGAATCTATGATACTTTTTGTGCAGCCCCATCTTATTCTATACTGCTGACTTTTTCATATCTTATTATTAAAAAAAAAATCTCTAGGCCTATCACTCTGACTTGACAATGTTACCCAGTGATAAATGAGATTTTACAATTATAAAGACTGAATAATGACTATAAGGTACTCATTCAAGATTTATTTTAAACACCCAAGACATTCTCCGGGGAGAGTATAGCGCAGTGATGAATCTCACAGACTCTGACGCTGAACTGGCTATGTTGAAATCCCATCTTTGCCACTTCCTGTCTAGGTGACCTTGGGCAACAGAATAAACCTCTCTGTGCCTCGCTTTCATCATGGTTAGAATGGGGTACCAATAATGCCTACATTTAGGTGACTGTCTTATTATTACAAGCACCTAAAACACTTCCGGCGCCTGGTAAAAGTTTGAAAACTGACAGCTGTTATCAATGTCTTGAACGTTTCGCTATGAACACTGCATCAGAAGAAATCATTTGGGTCTTTGTAATTTTCTAAGGATTATACACACAGTCCAGGATAAAAAGTATATAATATCTCTAATCCATGAACCCGTCTATGGGCATGGGGTAAGAGTGTATGTCACCGGAATTATCCATTTTATGATATGTGAATTGTAGTATTACCTGTGAGGGAATGCATTATGATTAGAAGTAAGCAGAATAATAGGGAAAAAATTGAATCCATGCACTTCAGAAAGACCTAAATAGTGGAAAATGAAAAAATGATGAAATGAGGAAGAAACTAATTTAAGAAATTAATATCCTCAAGTAATTAGAATATTAATGTTGTAATTAAGTAATATAAGTATTCTTTTAAAAATCTTCAGAAACGTTTCCTTTAGTGAGGAAGTGCTGGATGCCAAATCCCTGAGATGTCCCTGGTTTACTCAGGAGGCCCCTTGAGAAGCAATAACAAATATATACGTAATACATCTCAGTAAAGAAAATGCAAAAAGAAAAAAAATCGATGCCTCAGAGTCCCTATAACTGATAAGTACAAAATTAAACAAGAGAAAAGAATTATACAACTATAGATACAAACACACACTCTTGTTCACTGCTGAAGAAATTACTGGATTACTAAACCTCAAATGGAGAAGCCGAAACCATCCACACTGATGTGGCAGGGGTAGGGAGGGAAGATGGAGCAGAAAAAGCTGAGCGTTCTGCGGGAGTCGGCTGTGACGAACACTCAACATGCCTCACTCACACCGCTGCTCCAGCTTGATCAGGCATCTTTCACTGTTGATGCTACACACTGATAAAGGCACACCCACGGAAGCACATCAAGGTATAAGGCAGTCTCTATCCAACTGTTCCCACTTTTTACTTTCTGCAGAAACTGTCAGTGCCCTTATTCTTATGAGTCATCGGTGTTCGGTCTCGCCAGGATAAATCTTCTGTAGTCAGTGCAATTATTTAGATTAAAAATTAGGTAAATAAATTATCTTCAGTTCCTGATTCTATATTATAAAAACTGAAAGATGGTGCTACTGGGTTTTCAACTTAAACCACTAAATTAAAAATTCTCTTTCTAAAAAACATCATTTAACATAGCTTCGTATGGCTTTTTGAAAGGACAAATTAAAATTTCATAGAAGAAAAATGCCCATAATACTTTAAAATTACAACTTTATGACTCCTTAATGAGAGTAAATTAGGTACATCCTCGAGCTCAGGTTTCTTTAGAAATATGTACAAATATGGGTTGCTGTGATGATTTTAAAGGTTCACATATATCACTTTTCCATATAAGTATCCAAAAATCTCATATCAAACTTCCATATGAGGATCTAAAATCCAATATCAAGTTTCCGGACAGAAGAGCATTTATTCCTTTATAGTCTAACACAATTGATATGTACAAAATTTTAAGTTTCTGATTAAATTTTTTAAAATAATATATATACTACCATAGCATGTAATGATATAATAGCCATGAACCAGAAATATATCAATTAGTTTATCTGTAATGTATTACATGATTCAACTTGATACTTGGCAAAATGGATGTAAACACCTGGCAGGCTTTAATCCTAAAACCAAATACATTTTGTATATAATTCTGTGTTTTTCCAGCTAAATTTCTCAATTCGGACTTTCTCCTATGAAAATATACATTTAACCTTAGCTATATTTAAAGTACATTGAATGAATTTTCAATGATCATTTCCTTCTTAGTTGTTTCAAGAATTCACCTCAGGTCTTTGCCTTAGTCTTTACATCAGTATGTTTCACTGAGAGTAACCCATGTATAGAAACATCATGTATCTATGTGTGACCACAGAACACACAATGGATAGTTGATTAGTAGATCTACAGATAATTTCATGTGGCCACATTTTCCATATTTCCACACAGACTCCCATCACCTAACTTTCAGATAAGTATAACAGTATCCACTGCGATGTCACAATATGAAGACACTTAAATCAAACAAATACTTACTGTGAGAAAATAGTAGAACATTCTCACCTGCTGGAAAAATTTTCCAGAGGAAAAAAAAAAGCTCTTCTGTTCAAATGACTATATAAAACCTAGCCAAATTAGTGGAAATTAACTTCGCTGTATAAATCTGGCCTAAGTAGTGGAAATTAACTTCCAAGTCTATATTTGCCAAGAAAACTCCCAAAACTTTAAAACACTGAAATTAGTTATTTGAACATGTCTCTTCTCAGTCCATTATGGTGAGGCAAACAAGAAGTACTGACTTTGAGGATGGAGGATAACATTCACGCGCTCTGGCCACTTCACTCTGTACCTAATGAGACAAAAGCTGGGATTATATCTTCCTGAAATAATAACCAGTGACTGAGTGTTCTCACAGGTAATAGCTAAACTTGTTAACCTTTCAGTCATTCAAACAGGTTTTCCCTAAGGACTCTTTTTCCCCCAATTAAAAGTATGTCTCTACTTCTAACTTCATCCCAGAAATGGGGACCTTCCACAAGTTTCTAAAAGCAATGAGAGATCATCAATGCAAAGGGAACTCTAACAAGAAAACGTCTAGAGGACCAGATGTCAGTTAAGATAGACTCCGGCCGAGGCAGAATTTTTAGTTTTGAAATCTCTCAGGTATTTCTATCTCCAAAATAATTGTTCCATTTAAATGTGCAGACACTGCCTCTGGCAGCTTGTCATTTTTGTTTCAAATGAGAGAGAATATAAGGTCATTATAGACGTTTATTTGAATATTTGGAACAAATTCAAAAGAAGTAATTTCTTCTGACAGTTTTTCTCACATTAGAACAATTCCCTAGAGGAAAAAAAAAGAGAGAGAGAGAGAGATTTGGGGTGGCCAAGGGCACAGACAGCCAAATTCATGAAAAATCTAAAATTTCAAAACAAATGTCATAAAATCAATACAGATTTGTGAGCTTCAAATAAAGAAATCTTTAGGTAACAATAATATTTAAGCCAATGAAGGCAGGCCAGTCTCAACATCTCTGACTCAACTCCTAGAAATAGGAGGTCCTCCAGATGCTAGTCTCTGCTCTAGAGGCCTGACGTTCAGAAGGCAGAGAGACTTGGAACTGAGGAAGTACTTAAGTGATGTTTCTTCTTAAAAAGACCAGTAATCACAGTTGTATAGTTTGAAAACATGGATCTAAGTCAGCTGAAACTATAAGGATTTTCAGTCAAATAATGCTGTTCCTTATTTTTTATAGTGTCATTGGTTAATGAAATCCAGTAAGTTTCAAGTGTATACAATTCCACAGTAAATCATATATATATGGCATTGTGTGTTCACCATCCATAGTTATGGTCATCAAATATTTGACCCCTTTATTACCCCATCTACATCCATCCTCTTCCCTCCCTGATAACCACTAGTCTGTCTATGTCTTATGAATCTGTTTTTCATGTTTGTTTTGCTTTTAGATTTATATCCATATACAAGTGATATCATGTAGTTTTCAACTTTATCTCTCTTATTTTAATTAGCATGATTATCTCAGAAAACCATCCGTTATCGCAAATGGCAGTATTTCGCTCCTCTTATAGCTGAATAATATTCCATTGTATATACATACCATAACTTCTTTAGCCAATCATCTCTTGTAGGACACTTCACTGTTACCATGTCCAGACCAGTGTAAATAATGCTTCTACGAACATCGACGTCCATATATCTTTTCGAATAAATATTTTCAAGACATTGGGTAAATATCTAGTAGAGGGATGCTGCTCATGTGGTAAGAGCAATTCTAGGCTTTTGAGGAAGCTCCATACTGTTTTCCATAGTGGCTGTGCCAATTTGAGTCCACCAGCAGTGACAAGGCTTCATTTTTCTCCTCATCCTCTCCAACACTTATTACTACTTGTCCTGGGGATATTAGCCATTCCAATAGGTATGAGATGGTATTACATTGTTTTGATTTACATTCCCCTAAGAGCTATTGAAGTTGAGCATCCTTACATATGTTTGTTGGCTTTTTGTGTGTCTTCTCAGGAGAAATATCTGTTCAGGTCCTCTGCCTATTTTTATTTTATTGTTTCTTTGTTGTTATGAGCTGCATGAGTTCTTTGCATATTTTGGATATTAGGCCCTTATTGGATGTGTTGCTTGCTAATATAGTTTCCCCATTCAGATGGTATCTCTGCCTTATTGACAGCTTCTTTCACTGTGCAGAAGCTTCTTAGTTTGATATGATCCCATTAATTTATTTTTGATTTTGCTTCCCTTGCCTTTGATGTCAAATTCATAAAATTTTCCCAAGTTCCTAGGTAAATGAGTTTGGTTCCTATGTTTTCCCCTTTGCAATTTATTGATTCAGGTTCTTATATTCAGGTCCTTAATCCAGTTTGAGATAATTTTGGTGTGTGCTAACACACAACACTCTAGTTTCATTCTTTTGCAAGTGGCTCTCCACTTTTCCCAGCACCATTTATTGAAGAGGCTTGCCTTTCTCCACTGTATGCTTTTCGCTCGTGTGCAAAAATCCTTGCCATGTAAATGGGGCTTTACTGCTGGATTCTCGATTCTGTTCCATTGGTCTGTGTGTCTGTTTTTTCTGCCATTACCATGCCATTTGGACTCAACAACATAAGACAGAAAAAACAATCCACATACATGGTACCACAAAGTACAAAATACTGGAAAATGGTATCAAAATCAAGATATTAAAATTATAATATCTGAAATTTTGAGTTTCAATCAAAATTCTTTTAAAACATAGCATCACAATCCATGCCTCAATATGGTCATACTTAGCAATCTGTATAGTAAGACCAGTTTCTCATGTAAGCAATGGCTTTTTAAAATCATTGAACGGTGACCATGAAAATGATGCAGCAAAAAATTTTCAAGTCTTTAATAAACACCTAATTGGCACATCTGATCTTTTGAAATGAAAAAAAATGATTTTAAAGAAATATCTCATTTTCCAAGTCAATTTCTTTAGAGTAAAGAAAAAATGCTACCTCTAAAATCTGAATGTGGTTGAACGCACTTTGGGTTCAAGTATAAAAAAATAACTATCGAGGAGTGTGGGATGCCTATCTCATATATCACCTTGGTCACTTTCGTTTTGTTGCTTTGTTCTATAATTTAGCAGGGGAGTCCCTGATGGCCTGCAGTCTACTTTATGAGAATTCAGATTCTAAATTCTTATTTGGAATTGAGCCTCAGAATCTATACCTATCAAATCTATGACCTTGGGTAATTATTCAACATCAAATATATATTGAGACTTATAAGAGCATCTAAAATATAGTATATTAGGAATGCAAAAAACACGCTTAAAATAGCCTCACAGATAATAGCTAAATAAATTGAGATATTCTTTACTGTTATTTAATCCCCATGTAACTTTAGTGCCACGTCTCTGCAGTATGTTCTTCATTCGTTTCCCAAAGTCCACTCTCTTCTCTAATGATCCACAGGAGCTTTCCTGAGGGATGAATGGAACCAACTGGGTCATTATTGTATACAATTATGGAATCTATACTTCTTTTTAGCATTAGCAATCCTGCATGGAAATTCCCTTAGCTGTTTCTCTCCATATCTCATTATTCTCTTTGAAATTTATTATTAAAACTATTCTGAAGAATATTCTTTTCATGAATTAAGAGGTCAATTGGGTGCAATGTGTCCAGTTTCATGCACAATATTTTACATCCTAAATATGAGAACTATCCATGAAATTAACTCGCAAAAAGAAATAGATGTTGTCAATTTTCTTTATGATTCTTTAGCTCTTTATATCTAACAACATTCCTGAATTCTATTTCAAAAGACACTAAATTTCACTTTCTAATATGGTTAAAGTACAAGTTGGATGATGCAACAAATAATTAAATTTTTATGAGCTTCATGCTTCCACATTGTAAGTTTTGAGTTTCCTTTTGTAATCAGAGGCAATTAGTCTACATATCAAAATGTACTCTGGGTATTTACATTACAGAACTGGAACCAGAGACTTGAACAGATTTTTGTTCACAACAGTTCATTGCAACATGATTCCCAATAGAAAAAGGAAAGAAAACAACGCCGAATATCTATCAAATACTGAATGATAAACACATTGCAGTATATACAGAAATGGCATATTGTTCAGTTAATTCTGATACATACTACGACTGGATGAACCTTTCAGACATTACGCTCAGTGCAGTAAGCCAGAAACGAAAGGGCAAATATTTTATGAATCGCTCTTTTTTGAGATACCTAGAAGAGTCATATACACCAAACTAGAAAATAAAGGAGAAGGAAATGAGAAGTTATTGTTTAGTTACAGAGTTTCCATGTAGGATAACAGAAAAGTTTCGGAAATCGATAGTGGTGACAGATGCACAATAATGTGCTATGTGTATATTTACCACCAAAAAAAAAAATTACCAACAGAAATAGATATCTAACATAATCAGACATTAAATCACCATACATAAAACAACTTATAAAGAGCAATAGTAATCTTAAACTATATCATCAAGGTATTAAGATACAAAATAAATAATTGTCAAATTTGCTATGCGAAGCAGTTAAAAAGTTATTGTAAAACCACCAATAAATGTATGTTATAGTTATGTTATGCAGTATTTTCTCTTTCTCAGTTTCATTTAAACAACTCTAATACAAAAATAGTAATAAAAAAGTACTTGTCCCTGTACTTCTCCATATTATTATTTAAATAGAGGAAATGCATGCACGCTCTTATTTTCTGGAGCTCATGACATAGAACAAATCAGATCAAATGATAAAACCTACTTTTGAGGAAAGATACCTAATTCATTCCAAGTCTATTTTACTCTATTTCATAGAAGTGAAGAGTTTTTGAAAAATAGGTTACCTGGGTTTTCTATTTCCTCTTCATTCCCTTGTTCCAAATCAAGGCTTCGCAATTTTTCTTTGGTCACAGAAGAAGATGGCTCAGTTTTGATGAAGAAAAGTCAGGATTGCTACACATCAAACCAGGTATAACTTCAGAGAAGGATCGAGGTATACCTGGTCATTGCAACTAGAAACACTTGTCACACCCAGGTATATCTCTGTCTACACAAAATATTATGATCTTCACTTTTCATAACCTGAAAGTTTTCATAAACCATTGGATTATGGAATTATAAGCCATTGGATAAATCACCAAATTTGACAGCTGCCATTTTGAATATGTATCAAGAATCCAACTTAAAACCAAATTATCATGTTTAACAGGCACGATTAATTGAACAAAACTTTAATGGAATAGGAAATAATATGCAGAAAGCTGGATAATCACAGAAATGGGCTTTGTCATGAATATTTTTAAAGCATTCATATGACTTTTAATATGGTTTGCAACATAGCAAAATAAATACTAGCTTTTATTTTACATCTTGACAGTTATGTTAACACCAAGAGGAAACTTCTCCCAAGTAAAGAAAGATATAACTGGACACTTACTCAACAATGTACAGTAAATCACTTCACTGCTTTGTTCAAACACTTGTCCCCAAGGTTGCTTGTTCAAAATTTTATTCTGAGTACTCCTGCCCTAGAGAACTGAGATCTTCCATGTCACACTTCCAGTGCATTCTATAATTTAGAGGGTTCTGGCAAATTACTTTAGGGGAATTAAGTAAAAAGGAGCAATCTATCAGCAAAGAGCAAGACATCATTAAGAACAAAAATGTAAGACGGCATAAACACCCATTAAACCCCCTGGAACTCATACATACTAGATTTAGATTGGATCATCTCAGTGACTTACCTTCAACTTCACTGATTCTTCTACTTGCTCAAATCATTCTTGAGCCATTTTGTGAATCCGTACACTCTAGAATGTTATGGTTCCTTTCCATAATTTTCATGTATATTTATATAAATCTTCTAACTGTTGAGACACTGTTCTATATTTTTTAAATTTACTTTTAGACATGGCTTTCTTAGGTGTCAGAATATTTTGAAATAATGAAGGTCTTTGTCACTGGCCTTATAAACTTCTCCACAATAAGCAGCATCTGACACGATGAAATGATGGAATGGATGCTGAAGACTATATGACAGCTCCAGCTGAGACAAGACAATACAAAGTACCACTGCTTGGTTAACCTACAGAATGTGGTATATATTGAATCTAAGAGCTATACATGAATCAAGACCATCTCTCCTGTAGTCAGAATGAAGAAGTCAGTGAATCAAAAAACATCAAATGACCCTCATCGCTCTTACACCTGTTACATAAAATAACCCACTTAAGGTATTCTTGAATCAGGTATTTGCAAGTTTGAACTTACTATGTTTTTTGCACACCCTTGTGCCCGCAGAGGAATGCTTCTACCAATGAGCATAGTCGTCGTTCCATTAAATTTTAAATGAAAATATCCATAGTGATGTTGGGTTTCCCATGCTGATGAAATAGGCAGAAAGATCCCTGGATGAGTTAAGTACTTGATCCTAATTAAATGCAGGGATATTGGGTTGCTGCACAGAATTTAAGACATGGAAGATGATTTCTGAACCCTCCTTCTACTGTGAGTAGACAGCAGTGAGAAACTGAGGCAAATAATGAAAGAGAACCATTATGGACATGACTCCTATAGTAATGAATTTGGACCACCCAATTGGGTAAAATATGCTACCCTCTTCCCCACCCCCCCCCCCAAAAAAGAGGAAGAAAGTAAAAGGAATACAAAATTAGTGGTTCAAAAGTCATGAGTATTAAGTTTTGGTCACATGACAAATTTTAGACTGAAGTGGATGTTTTATTTTACGTAATCATTTCATCAGCACTTTCAGTTCTTTTTTCTTTTCTTTCCTGCCAGCTACTTCAAATAAAGAGGATTGTGGTTCATATTTCAATTTAGATTTGAAGTAGGAGTATATCTCGTTAAAATCAATTGGTGATATGGAAGCTGAAGGGACGTTAAGGCTCCCTCTGTTGGGGACAGGGTTTTACTTCCTGTCCAATGTTAAGAGTGTATAGTAGCAGCAAAAAGGGTTGAGTAACATGGATGTGCCACATTTTCTCCTATAGATGCAACTCTAATCTTTCCCACCTTATTCTGGGCCCTAAAAGCTGATCCAAACAAGTGAATCAACCAAACAAACAGGCCCTTAAGCTGTCAGTTAGGTTCAGCCAAGGAGAGGAAATAGCAGATCAGAGAGTGAGAAGAAAAGCCATCGAGGGACTAACTCATGGGCCAAGATTTAGAAATGGCTGTGTCCCTCTAATCAATCCATAGACAGACGAAGGAAGGAAGGTCACCAGCTTTTGTCTGTTACAATTATTACCATGTTCCGAAAAGGAAAAAGAACTCCTCCTTTTGCTCCTTCATAATTAGGGTAGTAAATACTTCCCACCGTTGCAAGTACTGAGTATGTCACCATTTTTTAATCCTTTAATCTCACAAACTCTTTGTAAATAGTTTTCACTTTCCTTTGGAAAGTAATATCTCTTCCTTGTTAGGACAGTTACAGACAGATGAGATAACACTTTTTAGTGAACATTTTTTTTAATGGGAAATACCACAAGCATCTCCATTAGAGCAAATAATAAGTCATGGTTTCCTCTAGTCACAGCTATTATCTCATACTTTACTCTGTTAAATAACAAAATACAAGAAGGACAAATATGATATGAAATATGAGAAAGAAGATATTACAAGGGAAAATCGTTAAGATGATATCATCATTACTCAGCAATAAACCAGAGAATTAACTGAAAATCTATCACATTAAATAAGAGAGTACAGTAAAGTCACTGGGTTGAGTAAACTGATAAATATTTATTACTATTTATTAAAACTGATAAATAACTTTTAATATTTAGAAAATGCAATATGGAAGATACCTTTCTTCAGTATAGGCCAAATTTTTAAACATGGAAAAAACCAAAAAAATGTGAAAAATCTATTGATAAAAATATATATATGTATTATTGAATTATAAATGAAACCTACATCATTTTATTAAGCAATGTCACCCAAATAAATTTAAATCAATTAATCAATTAAATAAGGAAAAAAAAAGACAATTGCTGTAGTCTTAAAAACCCAAATAAATACAGATATATTTTGACCTTCCAGTTAGAATTATTCAATGTGATCAACATGTGAATTTTTTTCCAATTAATTTGACTTTAATATATTGTAAGAAAGAAAGTTCATAGATTTCAAGATCTGAAATTTTTTTATTTATGCGGTAAATAATATTTTAAACAGAAAATACTGTTTTGAATAAGAGTATTGAGTGGTTGGCCTCTTATCATTTCTCAAGATCCATTTAAATACTCTAAAGTAATACAGTTTGGCTTATAAAAATTTACCAATCAAAGGAAAATAGTCTAAAAATAGATACAAACTATTGGAACATTATATGTGGTAAATATGGCATATAGGATTAGAAAAGGAGGTAAATTTTCTAAAATGTGTTGAAAAGCTTGGTCTTAAGGCAACAGAAAGCCACCTGAAAAGGAGATTTATATTCTTTACACATATATACACACATACAAAAGGACATTTTCCATTCTCTAAATCTTCATGCCACATACACTCATATATGTGTACTCAAAGCTTTAAATATATAAAACAAGTGAACTGAAAGAAAAACATTTATAAATTTTTAAGCAATCTTGAGTTAAAAATGTAGACACTCCAATAATGTAATTGACAACATTGAAATAGAGTATAACCGTTCCACACTTCAAAAATACTACCTACAAAAAATTCTAAGCTTTGTACTGCACAAAATCTATTGGCTTAAAATCTATTTTAAGCCAATAAAATATTTTGAACATGCTAATTAAATTATATAAAATACATAAAAGACAATTCATTAAAAAGTACCAATGACTGAATACCTCACTGTTAGAAAATTTATGTAAATTACTGATTTAAAGTGTGATACAACATTGTTTATTTTGTAGAATAAACAAATATAAAATATTTTTTCAGTAAGCCTGTGGGAAAGAGTAACAAAATATATACAAGATAAAATTTATTAAGAGATGTAAAGAACACAATATTTACACAATTTTCAGAAGTTTACCAGCATTAAAGACTTAAATGACTACGAAGTTGGTGATACGCAAGAGTCTGAGACTCAGTTGTCATTGTATAAACGCATTCCAATTTACTAAGCCCAGCAGCTTGGTTTTTTACCATGACAAGCTGAATTAATATGTACATGGAGAAAAAAAGGCACAAGGTAGCAAAATCACATTTTATAAATGAGTTGGAGAGACTTGCCCTATCACATATAAACATTTGTTATGAAGTTATATTAATGAACACAAATTTAGAAAAACTGCTTATTTGACAGGACAGATAAATCAGAATTACACTCAGACATAAATGAAAACTCCATCTGTAAAAGGATGGATGATTTGATAAGTGATCATTAACACTAAATTATCTACATTAGAACAAAAATTAAATAGAACATTTACTTCACAGTGTACATAAATATCAATGTCCTCTGGATTAAATTTGAAAACTAAAAAACACATTTGAAATCTTCAGAAGAAATGTAAAATGATATTTCCTGGCTACATTATAGAAAATGATATCAAGACATAGAAATGCTAACCATACTCATAAAGACGGACAAATCTGACTCCATTTAGAATTTCAATTCATTAAATTAAATGACAGATGTGTAAAAGATAGAACTTAAAATTCATGTAAACAAATAAGGAGTTATTACACAAAATTACTAAAGAACTCCAACAAATTAATAATAGAAAAACAACCCGGCCCAGTAGGAAACAAATGGCAAAAGACACAAATACACATTTTGTAGAAGATGATAAAAAATAAATGTTCAATATCCATGAAAATATGCTCAACTTCAACAGTAATTAGAATTGTAAATTAAAGCCACAATGAAGTCATAGTTTTATGGTCATTAATTTCCAAAAATATCAAACATCTGACAATATGAGGTGATGGAGGGGTGCAGAGTGACAGAGCTGTTACACATGAATTGCAGGCTATAACAGTAACATAAGGAGAAAATTATAACCACCTGTGAAAGAGAACATGTAAACAGCTGTACATAGAGGAGTTTCTTTTAGGATGTCTGCAGCAACACTTAGCGATATCAAAATCTTGAATAACACAAACGATGACTGACTGAACAGATACATAATCTGTGGTATGGTCAGAAATGGAATCACATAGGTCAAGGAAATGATGGGACCAGAGAAACATGCAGCATCATAAATCTTAGTTACCATCATGGATGAAAGTAAGATTCAGAAAACTATGTCTTATTAATATAATTTTAATGAAGGTATAAACGGACAAGGCTAAACATTATATTTTAAGGATGTATACATATGTAGTTAAACTATTTTTAATTATGATTGACAACACATTCGGTGCTGAGATTACCTCTGGCAAGGGGCAGAGCAATGACATCAGGGAAGTATAGCACGCACAGGAATTTTCTGTCAGGTAACACAAAACAAACTTTATAAATAAACTGTATTATTATTGGTACCTGACATAATACATAATAAAATTTTAAAGTAAGAAAAGTTCAAATCTTTTCTACTTCAAAAACTCTTACAAAGCATAGATTATGTTCCATATTGTTATGGCAGAAATTGAAACTTTTCCAAGTTTGTGATGTTCACGGATGGGCTACAAACTAAGAAATAGTTATTTTTAAAGACATGAAATTCAAAAAACAAAATCGTGTTGTACTAAACTAATCATTAGTAAGTTTATAATTAAAAGTATTTTGTTGAGTCAACTTTTAGAGAATGTGTTTCTTTACAAATCAACACATTTCTTGACCCATTTCTTCACTATCATGAAGACAAAATAAGAAGCTTTATCTACTCCTTGAAGAATGGCAAAAATGCATGTAAGTACTGAACTAAAGCACGAAAATGTGTTTGCAACTTGGATTAGTATGGTTTTCTATCCTTCAATCAGAACTAAAATCTGTTTTTCATCATCAACATCCCATACAGTTTCACCCCAACCTGTGAATACATCCAACATCCCATTGAACAAAACGGCTCACATGTAGTGTCTGTAACTGAATACCATATCATCTCCCATTTAAATATCTAGACTTGCAATTTCATGGACACGGATATGAGAAACAAAAATAATCTTACACACAAAATGCATGATGCAGCTGCAAGAAGCTGATGTATGGCAAAAATAACAAAAATTAAAATTTACAAATCACTTTCTTAGCTCCAGAAATTTGTTTTAATTATTAACCAAATTGCTTTCTCATTAATGAAGATGCAAGTAAATTTTCAAAGGTACGTTGTTTATCACCTTTAAAAGAAAATAACTCTTCTAAAGTCTCAATTTAATGTAATCTGAGTAAAAAAACTGCAAGGTGAATTAAGTTTTTTTTACCTGTAATAACAAATATCTGTGTCTTTGCCTTTCTATCAATAAAAAAGGGCATCCCTGAAAATCCACTAAATTAACTAAATCATCCATTTTAGAATTTAAAGCCTCTTTGTTGCATCAGAATAAGAAACACAGAGTTTACTATGACTGACATATTCTTATTATACCTATTTAACTTCTTACTCCAAGTTTTTTCATGGCATTTTTCATCTCCAAATTTCTCAGGCTGTATATTAAAGGATTCAGCATGGGAGTGATAACCGTATAAAACACAGTTACATATTTATCAATAGGAAAGTTGTAAACAGGTCTAACATACATGAAAATGCAGGGAATGAAAAAGAGGACAACCACCGTGATGTGAGAACCGCAGGTGGACAGGGCTTTGCGCCTCCCTTCCTGACTGTGACTTTTAAGAGAATTTAAGATGACTCCGTAGGAGATTAGAAGAAGGATAAAGATAACAGTACACATTGCACCACCATTGCAACAACTGTGAAGCCTACAAAGTAGGTGTCAGTGCAGGCGAGTCCCAATAATGGGTACATGTCACAGACGAAGTGGTCGATGACATTGGGACCACAGAAGGGGAGGTGTACACAACGAGAATTTGAAATATAGAGTGCATAAAACCTCCAACCGAGGACATTACCAACAGCAGAATGCAACCTGTCTATTCATGATGGTTAGATAGTGCAATGGCTTACAGATAGCCACATATCGATCATAGGCCATCACCACTAGAAGGAAGAGCTCAGACGCTCCAAAAAAATGCTCTAGAAAGAGCTGTCCCATGCAAGCTGAAAAGGAAATTGTCTTTTTACCATACAGTAAGTCTATAATCAATTTCGGTAAAATGGTAGTGGAATAAACCACATCCATGAGTGATAAACAGGCAAGGAAGAGGTACATGGGGGAGCCCAGGGAAGGCTGGCAAAAACAGTCACTGCAATGAGCAGGTTTCCCACCACTGTCACAATGTAGACGAGTAAAATTATGACGAATAAAGTTTTTTGCCCCTTAGGATCCTGAGTGATCCCAGGAGGATAAATTCTGTCACATTGTTAACATGTCCCATTGACTCTTCTATAAGGGATGGTTCATAGATGGGAATTCAGGAGAACAAGACCTGCAATGAATTGTAAAGATGACCGTAAATTCTTCCATTTGTTCTAGAGTACGACTTCATCATTATATCTTCTACACTGGTTTACACACAATACACATTATGTAACTATCTATTCTTCTTCTTCCAAAGAGCCCATTACCCTCTCGGGACATTCAACTAATTTTCAGGTGATCCTGCTGATGCTACAAGTAACAGTTTCTAAGTTTGAGTGGATCGTCCACAGAAAAGAGAATGAAAGGCCCGACATCAGTCACACATTTCTTAGAGCTTTATTTAAACCATGTCACTTCTGTGCACAGAAGTCAGAAGAGGTAAACTTGGAAAGGGTTCCAGCCCTTCAGAAACTCACTCTCTGCTGCTGGTAAAACGACTGTAAATACATTGGCTTAGAGTAAGTCCCTCAGTTAGTAGTACCTGTGGTGAGCACCTTTACAACATGATCTATGTCCCACCAAAACACAACGTCTCTCCTGAAATAACTCACTGATTTGGTGATGATACGATTAGAGGTTCAGGCCTCCACGACTCAAACGATGTTCAGTCTTCATGGAAATCTCATTAAATTTCAAGAGACCATTTTTTGACCTGGATCAAATAACTGAAAATTATTTATCACGTCATTGTAGCAATTGCTTGGTCTGAATCTGTGACTGCCAGGATGTGGTGTGTGTCTTTTTACTATCGGCTTTTGAAGGAGTGTAATTTTGTTCATTTAACCACACCCTAGCCCACAACTCATAACACATACACACTAAATTCTCAACACGCATTTTTTTTAATTAACCAACTTCTGATTATCACTATTATATTAGAAGATAATTTATGATTTCAAAACTCACTACTAAACTAGTTGATGAGGGAAAATATAGACACTGAAAAAAGAGAGAGAAAAATTGGACACAGTTTTATTTATAATGCTTCTTAGGTACTGAGAGAGTCCAAACACGAAGCTTCAGTCCACATCCCAAAACGCAGCATACTCAAGGGAAATGTCCAAGTTCAGTGCAAGAACACATGGGCTTAGGCCATTTGAAATGTAATTGCAAGTCTGTCTCATTGGAAATTAAGGGCTTGAACTGGAAAACTTCAGAAACCATTTCACTCTAAGTATCTATCACACTTTTTGTGCAGCCCCATCTTATTCTACACTGCTGACTTTTTCATATCTTTATTATTAAAAAAAAAAAAAATCTCAAGTCCTATCACTCTGATTTGAACAATGTCATCCAGTGATAAATTGTATTTTAGAATTATAAACACTGAATAATGACCATAAGGTACTCATTCAGTGTCTACCTTTTAAACCCAAAACATCCTCAGTGGGGAAGTGTAGCACAGTGATGAATAACACAGACTCTGAAGCTGCACTCCTGTGCTGAAATCCCAGCTTCACCACATCCTGTCTAGGTGACCTTGGGCAACATTATGAACCTGTCTCAGCCTCAGTTTCATTCAGTTTTAGAATAGGGGTACCAATAATGCCTACCTCTTAGGTGGTTGCTTTATAATAACTCAAGTACCGAGAACATTTCCTGGCACCCAGTAAAGGTTTCATAAATGACAGCTGTTATCAATGTTCTGCAATGTTTCACTATGAACACTGCATCAGAAGGAATGAGCTGGGTCTTTGTCAATTTCATATAAGTATAGACACAGTCTAGGATAAAAAGAATATTGTACCTATGGTCCATGAACCCGTCTATGGGCATGGGGTAAGATTGTACGTCACAAGAATTATCTATTTTATGATATGTGAATTGCAGCATTACCTGTGAGGGAATGTATTCTGATTAGAAGCAAGCAGAATATTAGGGGGAAAGCGGTATCCATGCACTTTAGGAAGACTTAAGTAGTGGAAAATGAAAGAAGGATCAAATGAAGAAAAAATATATTTAAAAATGATAACCTCAGGTAATCAGATTATTAATGTGGCAATTAAGTGAGATTTGTATTCTTTAAAAAATCTGCAAAAGGTTTCCTTTAGTAAGGAAATGCTGGAAGCCCAATTCCCTGAGATGTCCAGCAGTTACTCAGGAGGCCCTGAGAAGCAATAACAAATCTGTATGTAATATATCTAAGTAAGGGGAAAAAAAGGCAAAAAGAAAAAGAAAAATGATTCCTCAGAGACCCTATATCTGGTAAGGACAAAATTAAACAAGAGGAAATAATTGCACAACTAGATGAACCAAACTTATTTTTATTCACTGCTGAGGAAAATTACAGGATCACTAAACCTCAAATGGAGGAGCTGAATTCGTCCACACAGATTTGCCAGGGGGAGGGAGGGGGACATGAGAAGGAAAAGCTGGGCTTTCTGTGGGAGCCAGCTGCGACGAACACTCTACATGCCTCACTCACATCACTGTTCCAGTCCATTCAGGCATCTTTCATTGTTGATGCCACAGACTGATGAAGGCACACCCACTGAAGCACATAAAGGTATTAGGTAGTCTACATCCACTTCTTTCTTTCCCACTTTTTACTTTCCGCAGGATCTGTCAATGTCCTTCCTTATTAACCATCATGCTGAATTTCACCAGTGTTGACAGGGACCCATTAATTCTATTAGCCTGTGAAATTATTTATATGTAAAAATTGGGTAAATAAACTATATTGACATTTAAGTCATCGATGATTCTACACTATAACAACAGAAAAAAAACTGTAATATAGTGTTACTGGGCTTTCAACGAAAACCACTAAGTTAACACTTCTCTATTTAAAAAACATTTAAATCTCTTCCTAAAGCATGGCTATTCAAAAACAAATTAAAATTTCAAAGTAACAAAAATACTCTATAGTGCTTTAAAATTACACTTTCATGACTTGATAAGTGAGAGTAAGCAAAGTCCTTCTCCAACACAGCTTTCTCTTTGAATTTGTACAAATATGGGTTGCAATGATCTTTTAAAAAGATTATATATGTGAGCCTCACAGGTAAAATTTAAAAATCGCATATCAAGCCTCCAGAACAGAATAGGTATTTATTCTTTTATAGGCTAACACACTTGATGTGCATATGATTTAGGTGTTCCAATTTAAAAGTTTTAAATTATAAATATTACCTTATCATGTAAAATATAATAGCCCATGAACCACAATTATGAATCCATTTGTTTATTTGTAATGCAAAACATGACTCTCCTTGATACTTGACAAAATAGATGATAAATACGTGGCAGGCTTTAATACTAAAACCAAATACAATTGGTAAATTCAGGTTAACCCTAGTGTTCTGCCAGCTAAAATTTCAATTCAGACTTCCTCCTATGAAAATATATATTTAAGACTTAGCTATGTCTAAATACATTGAATGAATTTTCAACGATCGTCCCTCTTTGGTAGTTACGAGTACTCACCTCAGATCTTTACCTTAGTCTTTAAGTCAGTTTCATTCACTGAGAGTAACTGTAGATATATCACGTATCTGCGTGTGACCACAGAACACACAATAATTAATTGCCGATCAGCAGTCTACAGATAATTTCATGTGGCCACACTGTCCATATTTCCACACATATGCTCCGTTACCTCACTCTTTCATACAACTAACAGTATCCAATGTGGATGTCTACAGTATAAAGACAAACAAATATGCACTGTGCAAAAATAAACATTCTTACCCGATATAAAAATTTCTCAGAGAAAAACAGAGCTGCTATGTTCACATGGATACATAAAAACGGGACTCATTCGTAGAAATCAACTCGGCCAAGTGCATTTTTGCCAATACAAAACCCACAAAATTTCCAAACACTGAAATTAATTATTTGAACGTGCCTCTTCTCAGTTCATTATGGTGAGGCAACCAAGAAGTCATTTACTTTGTGGATTGAGGATAGCACTCACGTTCTGACCAGTAACTGTCTCTCTCTACCTAACAACACAAATGCTGGGATTTTTCTTCCTGAAATAGCCAATGACTGAGCCTTCTCACAGGTAATCCTAGAACTCATTAGCCTTTCAGTCATTCAAACAGCTCATCCCGAAGGACACTTTTCCCTCAATTAAAAATATGTCTCTACCTCAAACTTCATCCCAGAAAATTGGGATCTTCTACCAGTTTTTACAAGCAACAAGAGATATCTATGCAAAGGGAACTCCACTGAGAAAACACCTAGAGGACCAGATATCAGGTAAGGTCCATTCCGACTTAGGCAGAAATTTGAGCTTCAGAAATCTCACAGGTATTTCCATCAGAAGAATATTTGTTCCATTTATATGTGTAGACATGTCTTCTGGCTTTTACGTCACTAATATTTTAAAGGAAAGAGAATGTGAGGTCATTCTACATTGGTTTCTTAGACTATCGAAACAAATTCAAATGAAGTAACCTCTTCTGGACAGTTCTCTCCCCTAGCACAATTCCTACAGTAAGAAAAGATTTGGGTCTGGCCAAGAAAAAGTAGCAGACAACCCAGAGTATGATAAGCCTCAAATTGAGGTACAAAGATAATAAAATCAATACAGTTTTAAAGCCTCAAATAAGGAAATCTTTAGGTAACAGTAATATTTAAGCCAAATGAAGGGAGACCCAGTCTCAGGATCCCTGACTCAACCATACTCCTAGAAAAGGAGGTCCTTCTCCAGCTGCT
Organism: Eonycteris spelaea; assembly: GCA_003508835.1. NCBI lineage: Eukaryota > Metazoa > Chordata > Mammalia > Chiroptera > Pteropodidae > Eonycteris > Eonycteris spelaea. Next base: position 22,962,867 of record PUFA01000007.1, on the reverse strand, counting down.
AGTCTGCTGTAGAGGCCCTGAGGCTCAGAGGTGGAGACTTAGGGCTGAGGAAGTTGATATTTCAATTCTTGAAAAGACCAGTAATCACAGTTGTATAGTTTGAAGGCCTGAATATAAGTCAGCTGAAACCATAATGAGTATCAATCAGTTAATGCAATTCCTTATTTTCACTCAGTATCACGTGAGTAACCATTTCTGAAGGAAAAGAATTGTTTTCCAAGAGTGCCCCTAACTCAAGTCTCTGAGGGCTTTCACTGTTATTTCTTTAATATACCTTACTATGGGTCCACTGAGCATCTTCACCTCCATATAATTTAATTTAATATTGCATTTTCTGGGTCATAAGGGCCTTAAGTAAAGAGGCATTAAATACATGTCTGAACCAGCTGAAGATTTTAATTATGTGCTGAACCCCACCAAAAGTTGTTGGGTTTAAGCTTACATAGTAAGTGAATGAAATTCTGCAACTCTAATGTTTCATGTATTACTCTAAGATTTAAAGAGTACATCTAAGCAATCTTTTCTTTTAATGGTAAGAAAGCAAGGTTATCCTTAATTTAGAAGAACTATCTGATATGATCAAGGTTACTTTGGACTCAATTATGACTCAGAACTGGAGAACTAATACATGCATAGGTTGAAATCTCTATGTCCCTGCCAGACACATGCAAAGACCTACAAATGCTTTCTGCTTATCTACATAAAGGAAAAGAATTTGCTAGATCAGATGATGTTAACAACAATCAGAAACTGAATTTCTATGCTCTAAAAAGAATGATACGCTGAAATATTAAATACTATAGATGTTGCCTAAAATTTGCAAGACTCCCAGTAATTCTCTACAAACCACATCGATTGCCATAATTTTTTGAAATGAAGTTTAGATATGAACATACTCAAAATAATTTATTACTTTCAGAACATCAAAATGGTTTCTTCTTCAAAGAAATACGCTTGGGAGGATATGGGAGCTCTCTAATGGTAAATCTCATTATTTCTGATCTATCCAGCCAAAACAAAGCCTAGACCACTTAGACAAATTGCTGGGAATAAAGCAGTCCATGATCACTATTGACATGCCACGAATCCTACCAAATTCATGACTATCCCTTTCACATCCCAGTAACAAGGAAGAGATAACACCGACTCTCCGGGATTTGTAAGGCAACGTTACTCATGCGATGCCACAGGAACCGCATGACCTTGTGGCTCAGATGTTCTTGGATGTATCACCAATGTGAACATTTGCAGCCTGGAGACTTCAGCAAAAGCCTAATCTCACCACCCTGTGAAGAACGCTGGACAGGCAGCCCCATTGCGCCTTAGTCGGGAGTCCCACCAAGGGGCAAACTACAGACCATTCCAGCTTGCCTGGGCAGATCCCTCCCCTCCACACTGGCCTGAGGTGATTAGCTCATCCTACTCAGTGTGCAGATTACCTGGGGCACCTAGTTACTGGGCCAGATATTCACCATAGACACCCAGCACTGTGAGCGCATTTCAGAAACAGTTTCAGGCAGATCACTGCTGCCAACGCAAACCTGGGCAGATCTCGAGGATCTGTGAGCCAGTCTCACGCATCTGCTGGTCTTGCTGTGATCTGGGACTTTTGTGGGAACCCGCAATTGGTCACTGAAGTTGCAGCAAGGCTGAGGCTATAGTGACCTGATGGCCATTTTTTTCCCTAACATCCCGCCCCACCCAACTCACACGAGGTGGCCCAGTGACAATCTCCACCACATCTCTACCACCTTGCCTCCTCCTCCACACAAGCAACAAACTTTGGCTAGCACAGTGAGCACATGGCAGGAAAATCAGTTGCAGGCAGGCCTCTGTTGCCTATAAAAGCTGCAATATCTCTTGGGGGACTGCAGGGCCTTGTGGGTCCACCCCAGATGGAAGCTGGTCTGACTGTGATTTGTGTCTACAATGGAAATATGCACAGAAGTTGCAGAAAAACTGAGGCTCTATTGACCTGACAGCTCTGGTCTCCCTTATGTCCCACTTCACCAAAGCCACTAAGTGCCTGAGGCCTGTTGACAGGCAGCTGCTCCTGCCCTGCCCTTCTCTGGGGCTGTGCATTTTGTGCAGGAACAGACCTCTGCTAGCTCAGTGAGCACCTTTCAGGGAAAACAGTTGTGAGCAGACCACTGCTGCCTATATGAGCTACAATACTTTTTTCAGGGATCCCAGGGTCTGTGGGACCGCCCAGACAACAGCTTGTCTCACTGTGATCTGTGACTACTGTGGGAACACGCAGACACAGAAGCTGCTGAAAAACTGAGGCTTCCTGGGCTGACGGCCCTTGATTCCCTGAGAACTCTCCCCATCCTATCCACAAACACTCCATGGCACACTGACAGGCAGCTGCCCTTGTCTTGCCTCTGTCTGGGGTCAAACATTCTGCACAGTCAACAGAGCTTGGCTAGAGTAGTTAGCAAATATCAGGAAATACAGTGATGGGAAGATCACTAATTCCAGCACGAGATACAAATTCACTTGGACAGATCTCAGAGGTTTGGTCCCATATCAGAAAGCAGTAGGTCTTGCAGTGATATGTGACATTTGTGGGAGCCCACATTCATGCCTGGCAGCAAATCTGATGCTGTCTAGGCTGGACGGAACGCTGCCTCACTGAGATGATGCCCCACTTAACACACAAATTACACTTGGCTAACCTGCTCCCAGGCAACCCAGACCCATCCTGTGCTTTTTCCTTGGCTCATTAATTCAACATCAAAATTACAGCACTCAGTTCATGCGGCCCACACAAAGCCCGTGCACCCGAGAGAAGCTTTAGTAGCGGGCCACAAACTCACGCCTGTGAGCTTCAGGAATTCTCGAATAGAGCTCAAGTGTTTGTAGGCCTGAGGTGGGCAGTTGCTGGTCCTGCTACAATCCGAGACTTGTACAGTGAGACACAAAGAGACAGCACTGGAGGTAAACTGACACTGCAGTGGCAGGAAGAAATCTACTCAATAGATCCAGGTGATGCCCAGGGTCTCTGCACCACCCAAGGTGTGTATCACCTGGAAGTTCTTCCAGTTCTGAAGTCTTACAGGAAAATAACAGTCTCCGGCCGTGAGAAGCACCGACTGTTCTGTTAAACTGCCCCAAGCAGTCCGGTGACTGGGGGTAACCAGACTGCGGCCTACAGCATTGTGTGTTCCACTTACCTATAGATCCAGCTTAGTCAAGAACCATCTGCAGATCTCTTTGCAGCTCCCTGAGCAATCAAAGGCAGCAGCTGACTTTGACCTACTAGGGAGCCCCTCCCAAGGGGCCACAAAACCAACACACCCAGAGGCTGGCATTAGACAACAATAGAACAACTCCTGACTAGCCACATTAGCGGTACACACAAAGTGTGGTTTTAACAAGTGCACAAGCCTGCTAGGGACAATCCCACTTGCTGGCGTCAGCCCCACACAACACCTCAAACCCTGTGGGCACAGCCAATGCCCATAGTCAGTCAGCCTGAGTGTTAATCCCACCCGCTGATGTACTAACACTATAAAGGCTTGGCAACCACAGAATATCACACACAGCCCACACACAGATCACATCCAGAGCCCCCAGCACAGAGAATCAGAGAGAGTGCACCACTGAGCCACATGGGACAGCTTCCATGTAAAGCCATCCAGGCAAAGCTGATAGATGAAACAAATCTTCATAACACATAGAAACAAAAGCAAAGTCTAATAAAATAAGAAAACAAAGAAACATGCCATGAATGAAAGAACAAGAGAAATCTCCAGAATATTCACTAAATGAAATAGAAGCAAGCAACCTAAAAAAGACAGAGTTCAAAGTAATAATTAGAAGGATGCTCGACTAACTTAAGGGGATAATGGATGAGTTCAATGAGAACCTCAAAAGAGAGGTAGTAAGCATAAAAAAGGACATAGAAACCATACAAAAGAACCAGATGGAAAGAAGAACACACTAGAAGGGTCAACAGTAGATTGGACAAAGCAGAAGATCAAACCAGTGAAACAGAAAATAAGGTATCAGATAAACAGCGCCAATCGAAATTGAAAAAAAAAATAAAGAACGTTAAAAAAATTAGGTTAGTTTCAGAGACTTCTGGGACAACGTGAATTGTAATGCTATCCACAACATAGGAGTATCAGAAGGAGAAGAAGGAGAGCAAGGGATTGAGAATATCTGAAGAAATGATGTCAGAAAATTTCCCTAACCTGGCAGAGAAATTAGACATACAAGTCCAGGAAGCATAAAGAGTCCCAACAAGAGGAATTCAAACAGACCCACACCAAGAACTTTATCTTTAAAAATGCCAAAGGTCGAAGACAAAGAGAGACTCTTAAAGCAGCAAGAGGAAGGCAGCTAGTTACTTACAGGGGTACTCCATAAGAATGTCTGCTGGTTTTTCAACAGAAATTTTGCAGGCCGGAAGGAACTGGCGAGAAATATACAAAGATATGAAAAACAAGAATGCACAACCACGAATACGCTACCCGGCAAGACTGTCGATTAAATTGTAAAGTGAGATAAAGAGCTTCCCAGACAGGAAAAATTCTAAGGAATTCATCACCAACAAGCCAGTATTACAAGAAATGTTAAAGGGACTTCTGTAAAAAAAAATAAAAGAAAAGGGGAAAAAGAAAAAACCAAATATGAATAATAAAATGGCAGTAGCTATATACCTGTATTAATCACTTTAAATGTAAGTGAATTAAAGGCTCTAATTGAAAGATGGGGGTAGACAAATGGTTAAGAAAACCAACCCATGCATATGCTGTCTACAAGAAACCCATTCCAAATCAATTGTCACTCACGGACTGAAAGGGATTGAAAAATATTTCATGCAATTGGAAATGAATGGAAATGAAAAAAAAAAAAAAAAGCCATAATAACATTATGTATATCAAACAAAGTAGACAATTTTTTATATATGTATTACTTTTCTTTTTTTTATTAAGTTTATTGGGGTGACAATAAACTTAATTTAAAAATTATATAATACAATTATATAATTTTTTAGGCATATATTATAATTTGGCATCTGTATATTCTATTGTGTTTACCACCCAAAGTCCAGTTTCCTGCAGTTACCATATATTTGATCCCCTTTATCAACTTTACCCTCCCCTACTTCCCATATTAGAACCCCTTAACCCCATCTACCTACCCCCACTCATCCCCCACCCCGTACCCTCTGGTAGTCACTACTCCGTAGTCGGTGACCATGAGTCTCTGTTTGTTGTCCTGTTCATTTGTTGCTTTTAGGTTTATATCCCACATATAAGTGATATCATGTGATTTTCAACTTTTTGTCTGGCTTATTTCACTTAGCACGACTATCTCGAGGTCCATCCATATTGTTGCAAATGGCATATTTCATCTCTTCTCATGGCTGAGTAATATTCCATTATATATATGTAGCCACGGTTTTTAGATAATCATCTATCACAGGACACTTCGGTTGCTTCTATGTCCTGGCCACTGTGAATGATGCTGCTATGAACATCGGTGTGCAAATATCTTTTCAGATATGGGTTTTCAGTCTTTGGGGTAAATACCCAGTAGAGGTTGCTGGCTCTATGGTAGATCAATTCTTAGTTTTTTGAGGAACCTCCATACTGTTTTCCATAGTGGCTGTACCAATTTGCAGTCCCACCAGCAGTGTATAGGGTTCTTTTTTGCCACATCCTCTCCAACATTTGTTATTATTGTCCTGTTGATTATAGCTATTCTAACAGATGTGAGATGGTATCTCATTGTGGTTTTGATTTGCATTTCCCTAATAGCTAGAGATTGAGCATCTTTTCATAATTTGTTGGCCATTTATGTCCTCTAGGGAGAAATGTCTTTCAGGTCCTCTGCCCATTTTTTGATTGGATCTTTTTTTTTTCTTGTTATTGAGTGTATGAGTTCTTTGCATATTTGGATATTAGGCCCTTATTGGAGGCGTTGCTTGCAAATATATTTTCCCATTCAGATGGTTGTCCCTTTATTTGTTGTTGATTTCTTTTGCTGAGCAAAGCTTTTAGTTTGATATAGTCCCATTCATTTATTTTAGCTTTTACTTCCCTTGCTTTGAGGTCAAATTCATAAAATCCTCTTTAAGTCCAAGGTCCTTGAGTTTAGTTCCTATGTTTTCTTCTATGCATTTTAATGTTTCAGGTCTTATATTCAGGTCCTTAATCCATTTTGAGTTAATTTTGGCATGTGGTGATAGGCAACAGTCTAGTTTCTCTTTTGCAGGTGGCTTTCCAGTTTTCCCAGCACCATTTATTGAAGAGGCTTTCCTTTCACCTCTGCATGTTTTGACTTTTTTGTCTGAAATTATTTGCCCATATAAGTAGGGTTTACTTTTGGACTCTCCATTCTGTTCCACTGCTCCGTGTGTCTGTTTTGCTGCCAATACCATGCTGTTTTGATTACTGTCACTTTGTAGTACAATTTTACTTCAGGCGGAGTGATGCCTCCAGCCTATTGTTTCTTAGGACGGCTTTGGCAATTCAGCGTCTTTCGTGCTCCCATACAAATCTGAAGATTTTTTTCTCCTATTTCTTTAAAAAATGCCAATGGGATTTTGATGGGGACTGCATTAAGTCAGTATACTTCTTTACGTAATATGGTCATTATGATTAAGTTGATTCTTCCAATCCAAGAACACAGAATATCTTTCCATTTTTTGAATCTTCTTTGATTTCTTTAAAAAGGTCTTGTACTTTTCATTATATAGGTCCTTCAGATATTTCCTTAATTTCTAGCTATTTTAATCTTTTTGTTGCAATTGCAAAAGGAATTATTTTTTTCCAGTTCTTTCTCTGACATTTCATTATTAGAGTATCAGCACGTTACGGTTTTTTGAAAATTGATTTTGTATCCGGAAACTTTACACTATTTGCTTATTGTTTTTAGTAGTGTGATTGTAGAGTCTTTAGTGTTTTCTATATAATCATGTCTTCCACAAATAGTGACAATTTGACTTCCTCGTTTCCTATTTGGATGCCTTTAATTTCTTTCTTTCCTTCTCTGGAATCACTCGCTAGGCCTCCAATGTTATACTGAATAAGAGTGGCAATAATGGACAGCCTTGCCTTGTTCCTGATATTAGAGGGAAGTTTTTTAGTTTTTCACCATTAAGTATATTGTTGACTGAGGATTTGTCATATACGGCCTTTATTATGTTAAGGTACTTTCCTATATACCGATTTTATTAAGTGTTTTGATCATAAATTGATGCTGTATCTTGTCGAAGGCTTGTTCTCCATCTATAGATATGATCATGTGATTCTTATTTTTAATTTGTTTATGTGCTATATCATAGTAATCAATTTGTGTATGTTGAACAGTCCTTGTGCCTCGGGATGAAGCCCACTTGATCGTGGTGTATAATCTTTTTAATATGCTGCTGTATTCAGTTCGCTAGTATCTTATTTAGGAATTTTGCATCTGTGTTCATGAAAGATATTGGTTTGTAGTTTTCTTTTTTAGTATTATCTTTACCAGGTTTTGGTATCAAAGTAATATTGGCACATAAAATGAGGTGGGAAGTACTGCTTCCTCTTTGTTTTTTGGAAGAGTTGAAAATAAGTATTAAATCTTCTTTGAATGTTTCATAGGTTTTTGATGATCGTTTCAATTTATATACTGCTGATTGGTCTATTTAGACTTTCCAAATCCTCCTGATTCAGTCTAGGACGATCTATTTAAAAGTACTGTTCCATTTCTTCTAGGTTATTAAAGTTGGTGTTACATACTTTTTCATAGTATTCTTGTATAATATTTTGTATTTCTGAAATGTCAGTCATAATTTCCCCTCTTTAATCCCTGATTTTGTTTATTTGTGTCCTCTTTTTCCATTAGTGAGTCTAGTCAGGGGTTTGTCAATTGTTTTAACCTTCTCATGGACCGCGCTTTGTTGCAAAATTTGGAAATTACGTATGTTACTGGTATGCATGAAAAAAATACGTAAAAAGTGTTGAAATATGTAAAGTTCAAAATCTTTTTTTAGCTAAGAAACTCTTAGAAAGAATAGATGATATCCATCTTACAATAACAACAATTCAATATTATTCCTAGTTTGTGATGTTCTAAGATGGGCTACAGACTGAGAAAAACCTCTTTTTAACATAAAATTGAAAACCAAATTTTGTTTGTACCAACACAAATTTTCATTAAGTCTACAATTAAAAGTATTTAAGTTAAATTCAACTTTTAGGGAACAGGTTTCTGTGCAAAATAACACATTTCTTTACCTATTACTTCAGTATCATGAAGACAAAATAAGATGCTTCATCTAGTCTTTGAAGAATGGCAAAAATGCAGATAAGAACTACTGAATTAAAGCACGAAAATGTGTTTACAACTTGAATTAGAATGATGTTCTAGCATTTAATCAAGAATTACAATCTGTTTTCATAATCGAACATCCCATACAAGTTCACACAAACCTGCGAATACATCCAACATCCCATTTCACTGACAGTGTCCTGAACCAAATACAATTTAAATATCAGACTTGCAAAATCATGGGCACTGCCCTGAGAAACAGAAGTAGCTTAGAGAACAAATACATGATGCACCTACAAAAAGCAGCTATGCGGAGGAATAACAAACATTAAAATTGAAAACTGCTCTTTTAGCTCTGAAAATTCTTCTGAATATTAACTAATGGCCTTCTCATTACTTTGGGTAAAAGTAAATTTCCAAATGTACCTTGTTTATCACTTTTGGGGGAAAAAAACTCTTCTCTGGGTCAGGGTCATTTTAATGTAATCTAAAAAAAATGTAAGTTGAAATTAGTTTATTTTTTCTTCAAATAAGACAAATATTATCCTCCAAAATTGGTTACGTTAATTCTAATCTCAAACACAATTTACTCCACATATTCAAATCCACTGAATTAACTACATCATCTGTTTTAGAATTTCCTGCGTCTTTGCTATTTTGAAATTCGTAACAAACGTGTTTACTATTCGTGGTACATTCTTATTAAACCTACACTTAACTTTTTACCCCACAGTTTTTTCATAGCATTTTTCATCTCCAAATTTCTCAGGGTGTATATTATAGGATTCAACATAGGAGTGATAGCTGTATAAAACACAGTTACATATTTATCAATGGAATAGCTGGAAACAGGCCTAACATAAATGAAAATACAGGGACGAAAAAAAGAACAACCACTGTGATGTGAGAACCACAGGTGGACAGGGCTTTGCGCCTCCCTTCCTGACTGTGACTTTTAAGAGAATTTAAGATGACTCCGTAGGAAATTAGTAGAATGAAAACATGACCGTACAGATTGCACCACCATTGGCAACAACTGTGAGGCCTATAAAGTAGGTGTCAGTGCAGGCCAGTTCCAGTAATGGGTACATGTCACAGAAGAAATGGTTAATGACATTGGGACCACAGAAGGGGAGGCTGTACACAACGAGAATTTGAAACGTAGAGTGCATAAAACCTCCAACCCAGGCCATCACCAACAGAATGATGCAAACCTTTCTATTCATGATGGTTAGATAGTGCAGTGGCTTACAGATAGCCACATATTGATCGTAGGCCATCACCACCAGAAGGAAAATCTCAGCGCCTCCAAATATGTGTTCCACAAAGAGCTGTCCCATGCAAGCTGAAAAGGAAATTGTCTTTTTACCACGCAATAAGTCTAAAATAAATTTTGGTGAAATGGCACTGGAATAAACCACATCCATGAGTGACAGATACGCAAGGAAGAGGTACATGGGGGAGCCCAGGGAAGGGCTGGCAAAAACAGTCACTACAATGAGCAGGTTGCCCACCACTGTCAAATGTAGACGAGTGAAAATAAGACAAATAATGCTTTTTGCCCCTCAGGATCCTGAGTAAGGCCCAGGAGCACAAATTCTGTCACGTTGTTAGTTTGTCCCATTGATTCTTCTATAAGGGCTGGTTCATGGATGGGAGGTCAGGAGACAGAACCTGTAATGAAATCATGAACATGACAATGAACACATCCATTATGCTCTGGATATAATTTCATCAATATGTCCTCCACAGTGGTTTACACACAATAAACATTTAGTAAATATCTATGAATTCTTCCTCCAAAGAGCCCATTATACCTTCCCTTGACAATCAATTTCTCTTCAGATGATTTTGCTGGTGCTACAAGTAAGTGGTTCTATCTCTAAGTCTTAGTATTTCATCCACAGAGAAGAGGAATCAAAGGCCTGACATCAGTCACACGTTTCATAAGGCCTTCTTTAAACCATGTCAGTCCATGGCACAGAAGTCAGCAGTGACAAACTAAGGAAAGGTTCCAGCTCTTCAGAAACTCACTCTCTGCTGGTGGCAAAACGACTGGAAACACATTGGCATAGGGTAAGTCTCCTGAGTTGGTAGCACTTGTACTGAGTACCTTTACAATGGGAGCTGTGTCCCACCAAAAATAAACTCTCCTCTGGAATTACTCACTTAATATGTGGTGATCCATGATTACAGGTTCAGTTCTCCACGATTCTAAGGAATTTCAGTCTTCATGGATATCTCATTAAATTTTGGAGACCGTTCTTTGAACTGTATCAAATAACTAAAAATTATCACATCAGTCTAGCAATTACTTGGTCTGACTCTATAGTCACAGTTTGTTTTGACTGTCAACTTTTTTCATTTCATTTTTTATTTAATTAGTTTCAAGTATACAGTACATTGGTTAGAGTTCATAAAACAGTCCTGCCCCCCAGCTGCTCACTCCCTCACCTGACCCTCCACCTAGCCAACATATCCATTCTAACTGCATTCCCTATGCCATGCTCCCCAACCCTGTGTCCATCCATTACTACTAATTTGTACTTCTTTAACTATTCACCCCAATTTCCTAACCCCGCAAATTCCCATCCCCTCTGTCCATCACCAAATTGTCCACTATATTTGTGAGTCTCTTTTCGATTAGTTTGTTCTTTTTATTGCTTAGATTCTGCATATAAGTGAAATCATACAGTGTTTTTCTTTCTCTGTCTGACTTAAATACCTTCTATGTCCATCAAAGTAATATGTTTTTCATTCCCTTCCTTTTAATATGTGTCTTTTAATCTGAAGTGAGTCTCTTAGAGGCAACATGTACAGATCTTTTTTTCCTTTCCATTAATCCACTCTTTTAGGTGGAGCAGTTAATTCTTTTCCATTTGAGATACTTATTAATAGGAATGAAGTTGTTACCATTCTTTATTCCTGCTTTTGATACTTTTTATTTTGTTAAAGAAGTCCCTCCAACATTTCCTGTGTAATGGGCTTGGTGGTGATTAATTTCTTCAGTTTTTTTTTTTTTTTTTTTTTTTTTTTGTCTGGAAAGCTCTTTATCTGTCCTTCAACACTAACTGATAGCTTTGCTGGATAAATTACTCTTGGTTGTAGATCCTGGGTCTTCATCCTGTTGAATATTTTTTGCCAAGCCCTTCTGTATTGCATAGTGTCTTTTGAGAATCTGCTGCCAGTCTTATGGGCTTTCCCTTTGAAGTAACTATCTGTTTTTCTCTTGATGCTTTTAATATTCTTTTTTTGTATTTAAACTCTGGCATTTTAATAATTATATGTCTTGGTGTGGGCCTCTTTGAGATCCCTGATTTTTGGAATTCTCTGAGCTTCCATGGGTTTTATGTCCATTTCCTTCACCAGGTCAGGGAAGTTTTCCATCATTATTTCTTCAAACAGCTGTTCAACATCTGGATTTTCTTCAGTCACACCGATTGGACAGATATTTGGACCATTAACAGTGTCCCATATGCTCCTTAAATTATTTGTACAGTCTTGGCATCTTATCTCTTGCCTTTCTGATTGAGTGTCATTGGCTTTCCCATCCTCTAGATAGGGCATTTGATCCTTTTCTTTATTCACTCTGTTTATTCCTTTATTTATTCCATTTAATACACTTCTCATCTCAGATAATTTGCTCTTCATTTCTGACTGGTTCCCTTTTATCATTTCCATTTCAATTTTTATGTTTTTATCTCTTTTATGAAGTTCTCCTGAATTTAATCAAAATTCACTGAGCATCTTTATAACCAGTTTTGAACTCTGCATCCGTTAGATTATTTGACTCCATTATATCTGGATCTCTGTTCTGTTCTCCCATATGGGTTTCTGTTTCTTCGTCCTCCCATTTTGGCTGCCTTTCTGTGTCTGTTTCTAAATACTAAGCAAAGCTCCTATGTCTCTCGGTCTTATTAGTGTGGATTTGTGAAGTAGGTGTCCGTGGCATAGTCCTGAGAGGGCTCAGCTACAGGCCAAATTTAGCTCAAGCCTCTACCCCTCCGGGCCACCTGTCAAGATTCAGCAAGCAACCCACAGATGCTGTGCTTACAGGTGCCTCAAAAGGCCACGCCAGAAACCGAGGCCAGCTGCCTCCAGTGTGAGTCCAGTGTGAGTCGAGGAACTGCTCAGCAAAGAGTCCTGACGCTGCTACTCTCATTGCTGCTGTCGCAGCCTCTGTCTCACTCAGCAGCTGGAGATCAGGCAGCCCCGCGTCGTCGCCCCGTCCTACCTTCTCCCATTGCAGGGTGATTTCTTGGATTTTTCCCTAGTCATATCGATTGTTCATCAAGATCCCGGGAGATTTTTCCTTGCTGTTGCTCCTTGTTTCTGTCACAACTTTGATTTGGTCACCAGAGGGAAAAACAGAGCCTCTATGATCTATGCCATTTTGTTTTTGGATCTGTCAGCTTTTTAAGGAGTTCTAATTCTATCCATTTAATCACACCCTAGCCCACAACTCATAACACATATGCACTATTTAGATTTTCAGCTCATATTTTTGAACTTAACCAAACAGGGACTATCACCAGCTATTACATTAGAAGCTAGTATCTAGTATTTTTTTTTAAGCCTTTTGTTGTAACCTAGGTAATGAGGGAGGAGAATTAGACACTGAAAGGAGAGGAAAATGGGACACAGTATATTTACAGTGCTTATAAAGTGCTGAAAGAAATCAAAAACAGAACCGCAGGGTCCAGATTCCAAAAGGCAGCATACTCAAGGGAAAGTCCAAGCTCAGTGTAAGAAGACATCGGTTTGGGCCATTTAACATGGATTTGCAAGTCTGTCTCACTGGAAAATTAAGGGCTTTAACTGGAAACCCTCAGACACATTTCCAGTCTAAGAATCTATGATACTTTTTGTGCAGCCCCATCTTATTCTAATCTGCTGACTTTTTCATTAAAAAAAAATCTCTAGGCCTATCACTCTGACTTGAACAATGTTACCCAGTGATAAATGAGATTTTACAATTATAAAGACTGAATAATGACTATAAGGTACTCATTCAAGATTTATTTTAAACACCCAAGACATTCTCCGGGGAGAGTATAGCGCAGTGATGAATCTCACAGACTCTGACGCTGAACTGGCTATGTTGAAATCCCATCTTTGCCACTTCCTGTCTAGGTGACCTTGGGCAACAGAATAAACCTCTCTGTGCCTCGGTTTCATCATGGTTAGAATGGGGTACCAATAATGCCTACATTTAGGTGACTGTCTTATTATTACAAGCACCTAAAACACTTCCGGGCGCCTGGTAAAAGTTTGAAAACTGACAGCTGTTATCAATGTCTTGAACGTTTCGCTATGAACACTGCATCAGAAGAAATCATTTGGGTCTTTGTAATTTTCTAAGGATTATACACACAGTCCAGGATTAAAAAGTATATAATATCTCTAATCCATGAACCCGTCTATGGGCATGGGGTAAGAGTGTATGTCACCGGAATTATCCATTTTATGATATGTGAATTGTAGTATTACCTGTGAGGGAATGCATTATGATTAGAAGTAAGCAGAATAATAGGGAAAAAGTTGAATCCATGCACTTTAGAAAGACCTAAATAGTGGAAAATGAAAAAAATGATGAAATGAGGAAGAAGAAACTAATTAAATTAATATCCTCAAGTAATAAGAATATTAATGTTGTAATTAAGTAATATAAGTATTCTTTTAAAAATCTTCAGAAAGGTTTCCTTTACTGAGGAAATGCTGATGCCAAATCCCTTGAGATGTCCCAGGTTTACTCAGGAGGCCCCTTGAGGAGCAAAAACAAATATATACGTAATACATCTCAGTAAAGAAAATGCAAAAAGAAAAAAAAATCAATGCCTCAGAGTCCCTATAATTAATGGTAAGTACAAAGTTAAACAAGAGAAAAGAATTATACAAGTATAGATACAAACACACACTCTTATTCACTGCTGAAGAAATTACTGGATTACTAAACTCAAATGGAGAAGCCGAAACCATCCACACTGATGTGGCAGGGGTAGGGAGGGAAGACGGAGCAGAAAAAGCTGAGCGTTCTGCGGGAGCCGGCTGTGACGAACACTCAACATGCCTCACTCACACCACTGCTCCAGCTTGATCAGGCATCTTTCACTGTTGATGCTACACACTGATAAAGGCACACCCACGGAAGCACATCAAGGTATAAGGCAGTCTCTATCCCACTGTTCCCACTTTTACTTTCTGCAGAAACTGTCAGTGCCCTTATTCTTATGAGTCATCGGTGTTCGGTCTCACCAGGATAAATCTTCTGTTAGCCAGTGCAATTATTTAGATATAAAAATTAGGTAAATAAATTATCCTCAGTTCCTGATTCTATATTATAAAAACTGAAAGATGGTGCTACTGGGTTTTCAACTTAAACCACTAAATTAAAAATTCTCTTTCTAAAAAACATCATTTAACATAGCTTCGTATGGCTTTTTGAAAGGACAAATTAAAATTTCATAGAAAGAAAAATGCCCAATAATACTTTAAAATTACAATTTATGACTCTTTAAATGAGAGTAAATTAGGTACATCCTCGAGCTCAGGTTTCTTTAGAAATATGTACAAATATGGGTTGCTGTGATGATTTTAAAGGTTCACATATATCACTTTTCCATATCAGTATCCAAAAATCTTACATCAAACTTCTATATGAGGATCTAAAGTCCTATATCAAGTTTCCGGACAGAAGAGGCATTTATTCCTTTATAGTCTAACACAATTGATATGTACAAAATTTTAAGTCCTTTGATTAAAATTTTTAAAGTACTTATATATACTACATAGCATGTAAGATATAATAGCCCATGAACCAGAAATATATCAATTAGTTTATCTGTAATGTATTACATGATTCAACTTGATACTTGGCAAAATGGATGATCAACACCTGGCAGGCTTTAATCCTAAAACTAAATACATTTTGTAAGTTCTGGTTAACTTCTGTGTTTTGCCAGCTAAAATTTCTCAATTCAGACATTCTCCTATGAAAATATATATTTAAGACCTTAGCTATATTTAAATACATTGAATGAATTTTCAATGCTCATTCCTTCTTATTCATTTCAAGAATTGACCTCGGGTCTTTGCCTTAGTCTTTACATCAGTATGCCTTTCACTGAGTAACTCATGTATAAAAACATCATGTATCTATGTGTGACCACAGAACACACAATAATGGATAGTTGATTAGTAGATCTACAGATAATTTCATGTGGCCACATTTTCCATATTTCCACACAGACTCCCCATCACCTAACTTTCAGATAAGTATAACAGTATCCACTGTGGATGTCTACAATATGAAGACACTTAAATAAAACAAATACTTACTGTGAGAAAATAGTAGAACATTCTCACCTGCTGGAAAAATTTTCCAGAGAAAAAACAAAGCTGTTCTGTTTAAATGACTATATAAAACCTGTCCGAATTAGTGGGAATTAAAGTGCTGTATAAACCTGGCCAAGTAGTGGAAATTAACTTGGCCAAGACTATTCCTTGCCAAGAGAAAAACTCCCAAAACTTTAAAAACACTGAAATTAGTTATTTGAACGTGACTTTTCTCAGTCCATTATGGTGAGGCAAACAAGAAGTACTTGACTTTGAGGATGGAGGATAACATTCACGGCTCTGGCCACTTCACTCTGTACCTAATGAGACAAAAGCTGGGATTTATCTTCCTGAAATAGCCAGTCACTGAGTGTTCTCACAGGTACTAGTGGAACTTGTTAGCCTTTCAGTCATTCAAACAGGTTATCCCTAAGGACTCTTTTTCCTCCAATTAAAGGTATGTCTCTACTTCTTTCTAACCTCATCCCAGAAAATGGGGACCTTCCACAAGTTTCTAAAAGCAATGAAGGATATCAATGCAAAGGAACTCTAACAAGAAAACACCTAGAGGACCAGATATCAGTTAAGATAGACTCTAGCCTAGGCAGAAAAATTCATTTTCAGAAATCTCTCAGGTATTTCAATCTCCAAAATAACTGTTCCATTTAAATGTGCCTCAGACTTTTCACACCATTACTGTTTTAAGTTAAAAAGAATGTAGGGACATTATAGATTTTTGTGAATAATTGGAACAAATTCAAGTGAAGGAACCTTTTCTGGACAGTTAAATATCCTAGAACAAAACTTAGGGGGGGGAAAAAAAGATTTGGGTCTGACCATGAAAGAGTAGCAGACAGCCAAATGTATGAAAAGCTTCAAATTTGGAAAGAAAATTAATAACGTGAATACGAATTTACAAGCTTCAAATTAGGAATACTTCAGCTAAGGCAAATAATATTTAAGCCCAATGAAGGGAGACTCAGTCTCAGGATTCCTGACTCAACCCTACTCCTAGAAAAGGAAGACCTTCTCCAGCTGTTAGTCTCTACTCTAGTAACCTTAAGGCTCAGAGGCATACAGACTTGGGGCTGAAGAAAATACTGAAGTTGATGTTTCAATTCTTGAAAAGACCAGTAATCACACTTATATAGTTTCTGAAGGTCTGAATCTATGTCAGCTGAAAATAAAGAGATTTTCAGTCAAATAATACAGTTCCTTATTTTAATCCAGTATCACCTGAGTAACTATTTCTGCAGGAAAGGGATTATTTTCCAAAAGCCTTCCCCTAAGTCAAGTCTCTGAGGACTTCCACTGTTATTTCCTAAAGATACCTTACTATGGGCTTCACTGAGCATCTTCACCTCCATATATATTTAATTTAATATTGCATTTTCTGGGTCATAAGGGCCTTAAGTAAAGAGGCATTGAATTCATGTCTGTACCAGCTGAAGATTATGTGCTGACCCCCACCAAAAGTTGCTGGATTTAAGCTTACCTAGGAAATGAAATTCTGCAACTCTGAATGTTTCATGCATGTATCACTCTTAAGATTTAAGGAGTACATCTAAGCAATCTTCTTTTTTAATGGCAAGAGAGAGAGGTTATCATTAATTTAGAAGAACTATCTGATATGATCAAGGTTACTTTGGACTCAATTATGACTCAGAACTGGAGAACTAATATGCATAGGTTGAAATCTCTATGTCCCTGCCAGACACATGCAAAGACCTACTAATGCTTTCTGCTTATCTAATAAAGGAAAAGAATTTGCCAGATAAGATGATGTTAATTAAGAACAATCAGAAGCTGAATTTACATGCTCCAATAAGAATGATACACCGAATACATTAAATAATGTAGATATTGCCTCAAAATATCCAATATTCCCCAGTAATTCTCTACAAACCACATCTATTGCCATAATTTTTTGAAATGAAGTTTAGATATGAACATACTCAAAATAATTCATTATTATTTTGATAACATCAAAATGGTTTTCTTCTTCAAAGAAATAAGCTTGGGAAGATATGGGAGCTATTGTAAATCTCATTAGTTACAGTATTTCTGATCAATCCAGCCTAAACAAAGCCTAGACCATTTAGAAAAAGTTCTGGGAATAAAATAGGCCATGACAATTAGAGAAAAGGCACAAATCTTACCCAATTCCTTACTATCTCTTTCATGTACCAAACAAGAAAGAAATGCACTGACTTCAAGAGATTTATAATACAAAGTTACTCATCGCGATGTCATTGGAATACCATAACCCTGGTGCTCAGATGTTCTCAGAAGTATCTACTATGTGAATGTTTGCAAACTGGAGATTTTGGCAAAAGCCTAATCCCACCACCATGCCATGAACAGCAGGATTTGGGAATCGATAATTCCCTGATACAGTGGCCCCATGCAGTTCATTTGAAAGACAACCACCGGAAGTAATTGGATTTTCATAAAGACACAATTTAATGGCAGCACAAGTGCACTTTGTGTCATAGGTGATATCAGAGGGTCACTCCCAAAAAGATGGAGTGGCATAACTAAGCTCCTTAATGAAAAAGAAATAGTTTATATAGAAAAATTTTATGGGAGGACATAATAAAGATAAGATTATAACATCAATAAAATAGAGACATAAATTAAAGGAAATCAAAACAGCCAAAAGTTGGTACCTTTTTAATAAAACTGATAAACCTCTAGCAACAATGATATAGAGGAAAGAAAGAAAATCCAAATTACCAATCTCGGAAATACAAACAGATGAACATCACACAGATCCCTTGTACTTTAAGTGAATAATAAAATGGTTCTTATGAAAAACATTACAGCATACTGAGTAACAGATAAAATGGGTGGAATACAGGAAAACACAACCTGCTAAAGTGACTCAATGAAACTGAAAAGTTAAATACTCCTCTATCTCCCAAGAATGGAATGACTCTTCTGCACTCATGATTGAGTCACAGAAAACTCTAAAGAACCAACAGATGGCTAGAAATACGTGAATTTAGCAGGTATATAGGATCCAAGGTTTAAAAAAATATTCAGTTGCATTTCTACATATTAGCATTAAGAATAATTGGAAAATAAAAACAATTTTAGCACCTTTTACATCTGAAAATGTAAATACATAGGAAAAGATGAGCAAGATCCCTCCACTAAAAACTAGAAATCTTTTCAGAATTAAAATTTTAAAATACCTAAATAAATAGATATATCATGTACAGGAACTAAAAATTCAAATTGTTAAAAATGTTACTCATACTTCATATTTAAAATATTTAATTTAAATAAACCTTTAAAAATTTTTAAATTTATTGGGGTGATAGCTCACCAAATTACATAGGTTTCAAGTTTACAATTCAAAATACATCAAAGGTATATTACAATGTGTATGTTTACCACCCAAAGTCAAATCGCCTTCTTCACCATGCATTTGACCCCTTTCTTGTGCTCTAACTTCCCTCTTCTCTTCCCCTTTCCTTCTGGTAATCACTAATGTTTCCGACTCTGAGGTTTCCTTTGTTGTTGTTTTTTTGCTTTCAGATTCATATCCCACATATGAGTGAAATTATGGTTCTCGACTTTTTCTGTCTGACTTATTTCGCTTAGTATGATCCATTCATGTCATCGTAAATGGCAGTATTTCATCTTTCTTATGCTCAGTAATATTCACTATATATATGGACCACATCTTTATCCATCATCTATGGAAGGATACCAGTTGTTTCCATATCTTGGCCACCGTGAATAATGCTGCAATGAATATTGGGGTGCATGTATCTTTACAATAAATGTTTTCAAATTTAGGGAGTAGATATCCAGAAGAGGGATTGCTGGGTCATATGGTACTTCTATTCTTAATTTTTAGAGGAACTTCAATACTGTTTTCCATAGTGGTTGTACCAATTTCGATTTCACCAGCAGTATATGAAAGTTCCTCTTTCCCTACAACTATCTAACATTTATAATTACTTGTCCTATTGATAATAGACATTCCAATAGCTATGAGGTGGTATCTCGTTGTGATTTTGATTTGCATTTCCCTAACAGCTAGTGAAGTTGAGCATCTTTCTGATATGTTGGCTGTTTGTATGTCTTTGGGGAGAAGTATCAGTTCACATCCTCTGCCCATGTTTTAATTGGCTTGTTTGTTTATTTTGTTGTTGAGTTGTATGAATTCTTTACATATTTGGACATTAGCCCCTTTTCAAGGCATTGTTGCAAATATCTTCTCATTCAGTGGCTGCCTCTTTTGTTTTTATTGATGCTTTCTTTTGCTATACAAAACCTTTTCAGTTTGATGTAGTCCCATTCATTTATTTTTGCTTTTATTTCCCTTGCCTTTGAAGTCTAAATCATAAGTTCATCTCTAAATCAAAGATCCATAGGTTTTAGCACCTATGCTCTTTTTCTATGCAATTTATTGTTTCAGGTCTTGTATTTAGGTCTTTGATTCATTCTGAGTTAATTTTAGTGTTATGGTGATAACAGTCTAGTCTCTTTCTTTGCCACATGGCTTTGCTTTGTTCCCAGCACCATTTATTAAAAAGGCTTTCTTTTCCCATTGTACATTTTTGGCTCCACTGTTGAAAATTATTTGCCCACATGAATGGAGGGTTTACCTCTGGACTCTCAATTATGTTCCACTGCTGTGTGTGTGTGTGCATGTGTGTGTGTGTGTGTGTGTCTTTTCTGCCAACCATGCTGTTTTGATTATTGTTGCTCAGTAGCTGCAGAGTGATACCTCTAGCATTACTCTTTTTTTCTCTGAGAATGGCTTTGGCGATTCTGATGATTTTTTGTTCTATTTCTTTAAAAAATGCCAATGAGATTTCGATGGGGATCTGAATAATGCTTTATGTAATAAGGTCATTTTAACTATGTGGATTCTTTCAATCCAAGAACATGGAACATCTTTCCATTTCTTTGTGTCTTCTTCCACTTCTCTAAATGTCTTATAGTTTTCATTATATAGGTCGCTCAGATGTTTCATTGGGTTTATCCTAGGTATTTTATTCTTTTTGTTGCAACTACAAAAGGAATTATTTTTTTCATTTCTTTTTCTGACAATTCATTACTAGAATATAGGAATGCAATGCAGTCTTGAACATTGCATTTTGGTATCTTGAAACTATACTGTATTGCTTATTATTTCTAGTAGCATTCTTGTGGAGTCTTCAGGGTTTTCTATATAGAGAATCATGTTATCCACAAAAAGTGAGTTTGACTTCTTCATTTCCTATTTGGATACATTTTATTTCTTTCTCTTGCCTGACTGCACTACTAGAACCTGATGTTATATTTAATAACAATGGTGATAGTGGACAGCCTTGTCTTGTTTCTAATCTTAGGAGATTTTAGTTTTTCACCATTAGTTTCTCATATATGGCCTTTATTATGTTTAAGGTACTTTCCTTCAATACCTATTCTATTAAGTGTTTTTATCATAAATGGATGCTGTATCTGGTCAAAGGCTTTCTACATCTCTTGATATGATGATGATTCTTATTTTTAATTTATGTGATGAATCACATTAATTACTTTGTTTATGTTAAACAATCTGATGTGCCCTGGGATGAAGCCTACTCGATTATGGTGTATAACTTTTTTAATATGTTGCTGTATTCAGTTCCTAGTACTAATTTAGAATTTTGCATCTCTGTTCATAGAAGATATTGGTCTGTACTTTTCTTTCTGTTATCCTTATCAGGTTTCAGTATCAGGGAAAATTGGGCCTCATAAAATAAGCTCAGTATTGACTCTTTAATTTTTTGGAAGAGTTTGAGGAGAATGCTATTAAGTCTTCTTTGAATGTTTGGAAAGAATTCAATGGTAAAGCTATCTGGTCCTAGACTTTTACTTTTTGGCAGGTTTTTGATGATTGTTTCAATTTCCATACTGCTATTGGTCTATTTCAGATTTTCCAGTTCACTTTAGGAAGGTTGTATATTTCTAAGTACTTGTCCACTCTTCTAGGTTATTAAATTTGGTGTTACATATTTTTCTATAGTATTCTTGTAAAATCCTTTGTATTTCTTGGTATCTGTCATAGCTTTTTTTTTTTATTTCATTCTTGATTTTGTTTACTTGTGTCTTTCTCTCTTTCTTTATGATTTAGCAAAGCGTCTTCAATTTTATTAAATCCTCAAAGAACCATCTCTTTGTTGCAATTATTTTATTTTTTTATTGTTCTCAATTTCATTTAATGTTGCTCTAATTGTGATTCTTTCCTTTCTTTAAGGCTTCGTTTTTCTTCTTTTTCTGTTTTTTAAGATGAAGGTTTATTTGGGCCCATTCTTGTTTTTTCAAGATAGGACTCTAATGATAGAACGTCCCTCTTACTACACTTTTGCCATGTCTCAAAAGTTTGATATGTTGTAGCATCATTGTATTCATTTCTGTGTATCTCTTGATCTCACTTTTTAGTTCTTCTCTTGCCCAGTCATTTTTCAGGAGCACATTGTTTTCATCTCCATGTATTTGTGGTTCTTACCTGCTTTCTTTTTACAGTTGATCTCCAGCTTCAAAGCATTATGTCAGAGAATATGGTTCGTATGATTTCAACCCTCTTATATTTGTTGAGGCTATCTCTGTGTCCCATTATGTGGTCAATTTCTTGAGAATGTTCCACGTGCACTAGAGAAGAATTTATAAGCACCTGTTTTGGAATGGAAGGCTCTGTAAATGCCAATTATGTCCAGTTGGTCTAATGTGTCATTTAAGGATGTTACTTTCTTATTGATGTTCTATTTGGATGATCTGGCCACATGTGACAGTGGTATTTAGGTCCCTACTACGTAGTGTTTGATCTGTTTCTCCCTTTAGTTGTTAGCAATTGCTTTATATATTTCGGGGCTCCCTGATTGGGAGCATAGTTATTAATAAGTGTTATGTCCTCTTGGTGCATGATTTCCTTTATCATTATGAAGTGTCCCTCAATATCTTTACCTTTTTTTATTTTGAAGTCTATTTTGTCTGATATTAGTACCATTACTCCGCTTTCCTCTAATGCCATTTGCTTGAAAATCATTTTCCACTCTTTTCTTTGAGTCTATACTTGTCTTTGGAACTGAGATGTGTCTCCTGGAGGCAGCAGATATTGAGTTTTTGTTTTTTGATCCAATCTGCACATCTGTACCTTTTTATTGGTGAGTTCATTTCATTTCATTTAGGGCAATTATCGAAATATGGTCTTCTTATAGCATTTTATCTTTTGCTTTCTGGTAGTTTGGTTTTTCCATTTTTTTCTTGTCCTTGATTTCTGTCCATTATTTTAATTTGGTTGGGCTTATGGATTCTCCCTCTGGTCCTTCTTGTTTTATGTTATATACTTCAGTTCTGGATCTTGGTGTTTGGTTGCCATAAGAATCTGTAAAGGACATATATATGTATTTATATATAAATGTAAATATATATATTTATAGGCAGTGGGTTCATATATATATGTATTTATATAAACATATATATATTTCTAGACAGTAGTCCATATATATTTATATGTATAAACATAAATACATGTGTATTTCTATATATACATAAGATTTAGTATATGTATATATTATAGATGTTATATATATATATATTTATTATATGTATACATATAAATATATGTAAATATATTTATAGACAGTCGTCCATTTTCTACTGCGTGTGCCTTATCTCCATTCCCCTTATGAATTTGGATCTTTGATTCCTTCCCTTTTCTGTTATTGTCTCAAACTGTCCCTATGTATGCTCAACATTCATTCTATCTTGCAATATCAATTCTCTTCTTCTTGTTTTTAAACTAATAATACACCGTCTTGATAAGCGTTGCATTACTCTGCTTCTTTCTGCCTATACGTTGTCTTACTCATAGTTATGTATTTTTTTGTAATTTTGTTTCAGGTCTGATTCATTGAGTTTTTCCCTTAATGCAGGCCTTATAGTGGAGAATTCCCCCACCCCCTTTTCTATGTGTATAAGGTCTTTATTTCTCCTCATATCTAAAGAAGAACTTTTCTGGATATTATTCTTGGCTGGTAATTTCCTTTCATTGAATAGTTTGAATATTTGGTTCCTCTGCTTTCTTGTTTGTGAAGCATCTCTTATTCTGCCTTTCTTCCTGTGTCACTCTCACTGTAGTTTTTGATTTGCATTTCTCTAATGATTAACAATGTTAAACGCATTTTCATGCCCTATTTGCTATTGTTATGTCTTCTTTCAAAATATTTCTATTTAGGTCCTTTGCCTATTTTTTTAATTGGGTTATTTTGAGGATTTTTGCTACTAGATTATAGAAATTCTTCATATTATTTTGGATATTAACTCCTGATGAGACATTTTTGGCAATATATTTTCTCCCATGTTGGTGCATTTTCATTTTGTTGGTTGTTTTCCTTTGATGTGCAGAAGTAGTCTGGATTTATAACTTTAGACCGTGGACTTTATACGGGACAGGACGGACGGGACGGGACGAGATCTTATCTAGCCTGAGAGCTTCTGCTTCCTCCTCTGGGAGCCCTGAGCTTCCATTTTACTTGTTAGACAACCTCACTGAAGAGACTCTGTCTATATAGCCCTGTATCTACATGGAAAAGGATGAGGATCAAGAAGAGCCTGGTTGTACAGCCATCTCTGCCAAGGCACATTCATATGAGCAAAGTCATCTTGGACCCTCCTTAAAAACCCACCAATTACCCGAATACTACAGAGTGAACTTAGTCCACGTCAGAAGGATTGTTCAGTCAAGTTTTTACCTAAATAAACAGGAGGAGGAAAAGAAACGGCCCCCAAATTGAACTTCTAGGTGTATAAAACTTGACAGACATATTAAATAGAAAATTTTCAAATTATTACAGAAATTAATCATAATGCAGACAGATTATTTTACCTGTTTGGGGGAAATAAGCTTAGATCATTTTTCATCATCAACAAAAATAATTCTACTAGATGGGTTAAAATAATTTTGAAAATAATTTTTTTAAAACCAGGGTGTTAAAATTTATAAAATTTTCTAAGAAATAAAATTATCCAGAGTGATATGAAGAAAAAAGTTTAAAAAGAGATTATTGAAAGATAACATATTTATATAAAAACACCCATAACTATAGCATAAGTAACATAAGGTAAATTTTTGTAGCATAAAGAGGAAATATTTGTAGCATATATGTGTGTGTGTGTGTGTGTGTGTGTGTGTGTGTTGTGTATATTTAATGGAGCAAGAGGTCATCAAAATTCATCAGTAAAAATTCTCTCTCCAATAGATCAAATTTCAATAATATAAGTTAGTGACAAAGTTGATCAAGTGTCTGAGACATTGTTCAGGGAACAGAGACCACAAAGACATTAAGATAATTTCCCTGACTCCAGGGAGCTTAAAGACCGATAACATGCAACAGGATTTTCATCTTTATCTTTTGAAATAACTATATAAAGTTGAAAATTCACTAAATGTCTTCATCCATTTGGGCTATTATAACAGAATATTTTAGACTACATGGCAGACAACAAGCATTAATTTCCAAAGTTCTAGAAGCTGGGACGACTCAAGGTGCTGGCAGATTCAGTGTCTCATGAGGGCCTGCTTCCTAGTTCATAGACAGCCATCCTTCTGCTGTGTGCTAACATGGGCAGAAGGAGCAAGTGAGCTCTCAGGGTTTTTCTTTTATGACGACGCTAATCCCATTCATTAGGGCTTCACCTCAATCCCAAAGACCCTACATCTAAATACCACCACATTATAAAGGATTTAACTTCTGAATCGAGGGGGACACAAACATTCAGTCTATAGCAATGTGTAAAAGTCTAGAAATTAACTATATAAATTTTTATTAAATCAAATGTTTGATAGTATTTGGTGAATAGTGTTATGTTTGAGAAGATTTTTAGGATGATATAAGAAACGTCCATGTAATAACATGGATAAATCTTAGTACATACAGTTTTTACACAGTGTGATTTACCCTCGAAAACACCCATTTTCCCCTAGCATTAGTCCCTTATGAATTCAGACCAAACATAGAGGCAGAATCATGAGTTTCTTTGACCACATACTTCCTACCATCTTCTTGGCAAATAATATCTTCTTTAAAGCCTGATTCATAGAGAGAATTTTATGAATGAGATCTGTGCCAAATAAAATGATATAGTCTGGCCTCTCTTTCATCATCAATGAAATTAATTCTAGATGGGCTCATTCAAATTATTTTATATACTTAGCCACCTCATGATTAATATTAGAACTCTGAGCATCATTCTTATTCAACCTTAGCATGCGAAGCAATATGAAAAACAATTATATCCCTAAAGTACTGTGCAGATACAAAAATAAAATATGTATTTCAAATATTAATATGGGCTATCTTCATGTGAAGAAAAGTAAACCGAGGTTTTATTGTCTTATTTTTTTTTTATTTTCTGAAATCTGTAATGAACACCATTAATTAAAATGATTACATTAAGAAACCATGAGAAAATCTTCCATTAACTATAGTATTAACTATTGCAAACTCATCACATAAAACATAAATCTATAGTCTCAACAAAAAAATTTTTACACAAAAAACTGAACATATATTTTCCTAAATTATGAAAAAAATTATAATATATTTAAAACAAAAAATACATATTGAATTAGGAAATTATGAAAATCTTAAAAATATATTTTGATCCTTAGAAGTACCCACAGAAAAAAAATGTTTTTCATTATGCCCAAGTTATTACAAACCTGAAATTTACTACAGTTAAATAATCACACAGGGCTTTCCATGAAGGCACAATACTTCACTGAAAATAGGTGATACGTTTCTGGGCTGCCTCATTATCTTTTCCTGGTCCAGAGCTTTTTCATGGCACTTTTCATCTCTCCATTTCTCAGAGTATAGATTAAGGGGATTCAACATAGGAGTGATAACAGTGTAAAACACAGTCAAAGATTTATCAATAGGTAAGGTAGAAGGGGGTCTCACATACATAAAAATACAAGGGACAAAGTAAAAGGACCACCACGGTGATGTGAGAGCCACAAGTCGATAAGGCTTTCGCCTCCCTTCCTGACTGAGGTTCTTCAGGGAGTGCAGAATGACCCCATAGGAGATGATTAACAGCACAAAGATGACCACGCAGATGGCCCCGTCATTGGCAACCACAGTGAGGCCAATAATGTAGGTGTCAGTGCAGGCAAGTTTCAATAAGGGGTACATGTCACAGATGAAGTGATCAATGACATTGGGCCACAGAATGGAAGGTTGTAAACAAAAAGAAGCTGAACTACAGCATGCAAAAAACCTCCAACCCAGGCCAACAGTAGCAGCACAATGCACACTCGTTGATTCATGATCGTCAAATAATGCAAGGGTTTGCAGATGGCCATAGCGGTCGTAGGCCATGACCACAGAAGTAAAATCTCTGCACCACCAAAAAAGTGTCCAATAAAAGCTGGCTCATGCAAGCTTGGAAAGAAATGGTTTTCTTCTCATTGAGTAAGTCTTAATCATATTTGGGGTAACCGTAGTAGAATAAACAGCATCCATAAATGATAAGTAACCAAGAAAGAAGTACATAGGGGCATCGAGGGATTGGGCTGACACAACAGTCACGACAATGAGAAGGTTGCCCACCATTGTCACAATGTAATGAACAAGAACAGAACAAATAATATTTTCTGACCCTGAAGGCTCTGAGTGAGCCCCAAGAGGACAAACTCAGTCACATTGTTCCTTTGTTCCATAGGTCCTTCAGTACCTCTCCTTTCAGAGTTCAGGACAAATTACCTGTAAATATGATAATTGCTAGTGATTTCCTGAAATCTTAAGATAATTTATTTATTTGTTTCAACAAATAGGCATTATAATATATTAGGCTACAGAACTTTCAGAGATTATAAGAAGACAAGCTGATTAAAACAAGTCCCAAACCTCAGCTCTGTTAGAGACTAATGGAGAGACTTGTCATTAGAGACATTGGTGGGAAAAAGACACATTATGAAACAAACAGGTTGCCACAGTAGTTGTCCATCTGGAAGCTAATAAGATTGTACATATAGCTAAAAACTTACACAAAAATAAAAGTTGAAGTTTTATTGAAAAACTAAAGCAAGGTTTATTTATATTTTACCTTCTAGTTAACAAAAGAAATGATTTTCTACATTACAGTGTGGAAGAATCTCCTTAACTAATCACTGAAATCCCAAATAGACAATATCAAAATTTTTTCAAGGATTTAGGAATAGATATCATATAGTTAATGGACAAAAGAATTTTGGGGAAGAGATTTACATTTTGGAGGACATATGTACTGTTTGATATCTAAAACAGACAAAGAGATCTAAGTAATTAACAAACGAAAAGACAAACCAATAATAAAGTGAATAAATCATATAAACAAGCAACTAAAGAACAAATACATTTAAATGGCTAATAAATATATGATTAAATGTGGAAAGTCACCCACAAATAGAAATTTGAAATAAGTTTGCTTACTAAAGTATTACCTTACTAAAGTATTTACCTACAGATTATCCTCTAATTTCTAACAGATTAACAATGTTTAGAAAACATATTGCTGAATCTATCATCATGATACAGAAATATCTGCCCATTAAAATATGTCCAAACAGATACACTTGAAATTAACTTCCAAGAATACTGATTTTAAAAGGTAAATTTATTCTGGACCTTTATAATATGAAATAACAAAGAGTATTACAGAATTGAATTAATTCCCACATATTTTAATAATCACAAAGGAATATGGTTGATTATGATAATTGCTTCAGAGAACTTTGAAAAGACTGAATTTTCACGCCACCCATGTACTCTTGCAAAATGTAAAGCCTCGTTCAGAATCTGATGTATCAACGCACTTCCTGAGTTACCTGCACAATGAGAGAGCCATTCAATCCACATTCTGGCTGTGATGCCTTCTCCTTTGCCTTCCTCGCCTGCTGCCATCTCTGTGGACACAGAGAGCAAATAGCACAGGTAGCGTCATGGGACGTCAAACTGTTTCCATGTGACCAACTTTCCATGCTTACAGAAAATCATTTCAGTCTTTCTGAAAAATATTATCTTTCAAATGGTTGGGATTTTCCAAATGAATATGAATGTCCTGTTATCTAAGAAACACTGAATCTTGACTGTGAACAGAGACCCAAAATATTCACTGGCAGCAGAAATTTGTCCTAATGACTAATGTTAAATCAACGTTTTGATGGGAGAAAAAACTGTGACTTGCGCATGAATTATTTAAAGATTTTATAGTTTTGTTTTTTATAACAGTGAAAATGACATTAGTGAAATAGCCTTTATAACATTATGATCCTTAATCAGTTATACCAACATGTCTTCAGACAGCAAGCACTGTTGAACTCTGGGTTACCTGAAGGATGCAGTATCATTTCATAGACATACTTTATGTTTTGAGTCCATCATTTCAATTCCAGAAAAAGCTAGTCATATGAATACTGATACAGACAAACACACTCTGAAGTAAAGTCACAGGTCTATAAACGCTTTATCTACACTGGAATTACAACATAGATTATTGAGTCATTCAGTTGGTGCATATCCAAGGGTGAATCTTTCTCTAATTAAATTCATTGGGACCTTAATCATAATTTTGAGTACTATAGACTCTGCATCTCCAGAGATGCCACCAGGATAATCACTATGTCAAACAGGATTTAACAGAACCATGTTCTCTCAGAGTAAAATCAAAAAAGAATAACTTGAGGTCAAATGACCAAAGGGGAAACGTACAGTCTGGGAAAAATTAAACATGCATAAACTCTCTTATTTAAATGATGACCTTCAAAATAGGCAAACCTGCTTAAATTTAAGCTATGTCTTTGAAGATAAGATGATATCTAAACTGACTTTCAGGAGATGATGAATGTTAATTTCAGAACAAGTAATTTAAAACATTTTCAAATGCAGATAAAATTGTCATGTAACTTCTCACATGGTTTCAAACAGGCAAGTTGATACAATCAGTGTTAGTATAGGAGTCAGAGAAAGAGAAAACAGTGGGACTATTCATTCAATTTGTCTCAAATTGTTCATGGATCATGAACATAAATCCAGTTGCTATGCAGTCCATTTCAAAGGACTTAAATCATATAGAATAAATATCTATATGAAATTCAATTAGAAATTAATAACAAAAATATAGCAACATTTCCCAGTTATTTTTAAAGAAGCAACACAAGTCTAAATTACTCTCCTCCTGCATCTCTATATCTCCACTATTCTACCCACAGAATTCTAGCTGTCTTGGTCTCTTGGGATGCTCAGCTTCATCTCCTTAACTCAGGAGTCTACCAGAACAGACCCAGGCTCCCCTCAGTGTGAAAACATTTAAAGGCAACAAGCTGGGACAACTCTAGAGCTCAACTTGTTTCCCATCTCTAATGATAACTGTCAATTGTTTTCTAACATCTAGTACCTTGAAAATTATTATTTCATATATTCTTTCTTTATATGTTTACTTGTTTTAAGGAGGTGAGTAAATCTGGTCTCTGTTTCCCTCTTGGCCTGAATTAATGTACAATGATAATTTAAAATTTTAAAATTTAGCTACAGTTTATGAAAATAGGTCCAAGAAAAAAAAATCATATCCGTAGTTTCCTAAACATAGTAAATTCTCACATTCTCACTTTCTGAAAAATATAGTCATATGATAATAGATGGATTTTTTAAATATAAAAGTATAAATTTTAAATTCAAAATCAGTGTCATGCTTAATAGTGAACACTAAAAACCGTCTTATTTAGGATAGTTTTAAAAGCTGAATTTTCCTCTTTATGTTTTTATGCTTATATCATAACAGAAATGAGATACAACTACAGAAATAATGTTCAAGGATGTTCTCTGACCCTCTTAAGAACTACTAGTGAAGAAAAACATACAAATCTTAGCCAAAATAGCAGAATTATAGAATACAAATCCTCACAACTCCCAGCAAAATGTGTATGCGTCAATGGAACTAACAGAAAAGAATACAGAAAAACAAATGAGAAAAGAAAACCAATCAATGCAATTGATAAACTTCTAGCCACTAATCTAGGATGAAAAAATAGAGAACAAATTACAAATATCAGAAATGAAAAGGAAGTCATAATGCAACCAACAGACATTAAAAGGGTTATAAAAAGATACTAGAAGATGGCTTTTGCTCATAAATGTGACTACTTAAAGGGATTAATTTCTTGCAGTACACAAATTGCCAAAGCCCACTCAAAAAAAAAAAAAGAGATAACATATATATCACTTTTGTTATGAAAGAACTTGAACTCCTTTCAATAAAGTGGACCCAAAAGTAGATAACTAAACACATGAATTCTACTGAACACTTCAGAAAAAAATATTAATTCTATAGAAATGTTTCCACAATGTAGAAGAGTAAGAAACACTTTACAAATCAGTTTATGACACCAACATTATCTTGATACCAAAACCAGAGTTTAAAAAAACGTTCAGATTCATACATGAACACAGTTGTAAAAATGCTCAACAAGTTCTAGCAAATCAAAATCATACCTGATGGAGCGATGTCAAAAATATGGCAGAATGAAAAATGTCCCCAGATCTCTCCCTTTGAAACAACAATACGCCGAACATCTAAACTCAACAAAAAAAAAACACCCAAACTGCACACCAGCATGTCTGAACATGGTCTGCGCATAAAAGGAACCACAGGACAGAATCCAGGGTGTTCGGGTAGTGGACTGGGAGAAATAAAGAAGCTTCCTCTTGCAGCCACCAAAACTCCCTGTAGGAGGAGGGGCAGCAGAGAAGGGTGGTGAGTTTCCTGAACAGCCCTGTTGGGAGTGCTGTGAGCTCCAAATGGCCAGCAGCAGTGCCCAGGCATCAGGACAGAAAGCAGAGAAGCAGGGACGGCAGAGAACTGAGGACAGCAGAGAAACAACAGTTTGATTTCTACTGGTCTCAGTTGCAAAATCAAGGCTCAGCTGCAGTCTCCATCCCCAAACCCACAGGTGCCCCTCCCTCATACCTTCCAAGATGGAAACACGCAAAGCCCAGAAGAATTTGAGCAAATGCCACTGAAACTGTTGCTAGCAATGACAGGGGCAGAACTGAGGATAGCGACTTATTAAATGCCTACGAGAAAATAAAAGAGACATTATTTAGGCTTTATATAAAACAGGATCCAAGAGGCTTAAACACCACCTACTAGAAAACAAAAGAAAAGTGCCTTCTTTGCAGCAGGCTAAAGAAAGACCTTTATATAATAAATCTTCTTCTGGAAAAACAGCAGAATACTTCCATTTAATGCCCAGGCAGAGAAATAGTCCATTAAACACCATGAACAACAAAGGTGAAAGGCATATCAGAAAGAAAGAGAAAAAGGCTCCAAAAATAAGCTTACAGACATAGGAATGTGCAACTTAAATGACAGAGAATTCAGGATGGTACTTCTGAAAAAACTGGATTGGGTTCCAAAAAGTCATAACAACTTCAGGATTGAAAAAACAACTAGATGAGCAGCGCAAGAAAACTGAAACCCTCAAAAAGAACCAAGTAATTAGAGATTTTAAAAAAAAATTCACTGCATGAATTGAAAAATGAAATAACAAGGTTGGGAAAAAGAGTTGACCAAATGGAGGAAAGAATCAGTGATATCAAAGACAGAAATCTAGAAATAAATCAGAAGGAAGAACAGAAAACCAAAGAATGAAAAATAATGAAAGAGAAATTCAAAAACTAGCTGAATACCATCATGAAAGGAAACATAAGAATAATGGGCATTATTGAAGGCGAGGAAAAAGGAGCAGTAACTAGAAAGTATTTTCAGACAAACAGCTGACAAGAATTTCCCAAATCCAAGGAACGAGCTGGAGCTTGGAATTCAAGAACTCAACAAAACACCCAATTATCTCAACCCAAAAGGCCTTCACCAAACACTGTATTAAAATTATCAAAAACAACTACAAAGACAGAATTCTTAGGGCAGCAAGGGAAAGAAATGGTAACCTATAAAAGAAAACTCCTTAGATTATCTTCAGACTTCTTAAAGCCAGAAAAAAGGTGGAATCAAATATTCAAACTATTAAGTGTCAGGAACTACCAAGCCAAATAATGTATCCAGCTAAACTCTCTTTAGATAACGAAGGAGAAATTAAGACCTTTCAGACATACAAAAATTGAGGGAATTTTCCACTACGAGACCTGCACTAAAGGAAATACTGAAAGGGGTCAGCTCACCTAAAACAAAATTACAAAAAAAAAAAAAAAAAAAAACATAATTAGGAGTAAGGTGACTAGCAAGCTCATGGAAGCAGAGCAGTGCAAGCATTACTAAGAACAGGACATTATAGATTAAACAATAAGAAGAGATTTGCTATAGCAAGACAGTAATGAACGTTCAGCATACACAGGGACAAACTGAGAAAACAATGACTGAATAGGGGAAATTTAAAGATCCAAATTCTCAAGGGGAAATAGAGATAAGACACTAGAAGAAAATAGATGCCTGTAATAATATAACTGTCCTTAACATATTCGTAATGGTAACCACATGCCAAATATTCAAAACTAAAGTAACATAACGCAGAAAGGAACAGAGGCAAAACCCACCAAAATAAAGAAAACAGAAACATAAGTACAAAGAAGCAAAGGAAACACCGAGCTACCAGAAAGGAAAAGATAAAATGACTACAGGAAGACCTCATATTTCAATGATCACCCTAAATGTAAATGGAATGAACTCACCACAATAAAAAGGCACGGATTTGCAGAATGGACCAAAAAACAAAACCAACTATTTGCTGTCTCCAGGAGACACATCTCAGTTCCAAAGACAAGTACAGACTCAAAGCCAAAGTGTGGAAAATGATATTTGCAAGAAAATGGCGTTAAGAGGAAAGTGAGAATAAACAGTACTAATATCAGACAAAATAGACTTCAAAATAAAAAAAGGTAAAGAAAGATATTGAGGGACACTTCATCATAATAAAGGAATTATGCACCAAGAGGACATAACACTTATTAATAACTATGTTCCCAATCAGGGAGCCCCAAAATATATAAAGCAATTACTGACAGAACTATAGGTATAGGGAGAAACAGATCAAAACACTATCGTAGTAGGGGACCTAAATACCCCACTGTCGCATACGGGCAGATCATCCAAAAAGAAAATCAATAAAAAGTAACATCTTTAAATGACACATTAGACCAACTGGACATAATTGACATTTACAGAGCCTTCCATCCCAAAACAGCTGCTTAAACATTCTTCTCTAGTGCAAGCGGAACATTCTCAAGGACTGACCACATACTGGGACACAGAAATAACCTCAGAAAATATAAGAGGGTTTAAATCATACGAACCATATTCTCTGATCGTAGTGCTTTGAAACTAGAGATCAACTACTAAAAGAATGTGAGAAGAACCACAAATACATGGATTAAACAACATGCCACTGAAGAATAGCTGGGTCAGGGAAGAAAGAAAAACGGAGATCAAGAGATACATAGGAACAAGCAATAATGATAGCACAACATATCAAAACTTTTGGGACACAGCAAAAGCGGTCATAAAAGGAAAGTTCATATCATTACAGGCCTATCTCCAAAACAAAAGAATGAGCCCAAATAAACAATCTAATGCTTTATCTTAAAAAAACTAGAAAAAAAACAAATGAGGCCTAAAGTCAGCAGAAGAAAAGAAATAATCAAATTAGAGAGAAATGAATAAAATTGAAAACAACAAAAAAAATTGAAAAAATAAATGCAAAAAAAAAAAAAAAAAAAAAAAAAAAAAAAAAAAAACAAAGAGCTGGTTCTTTGAGAAGTTTAATAAAATTGACAAACCCCTGGCTAGACTCACTAAAGGAAAAAAAGAGGGCACAAATAAACAAAATCAGGGATGAAAGAGGAGAAATTAAGACTGACATTGCAGAAATACAAAGAATTATACAAGAATACTATGAAAAAGTATATAACACCAACTTTAATAACCTAGAAGAAATGGAAAAGTACTTAGAAAAATAGAGTCTTCCTAAACTGAATCAAGAAGATCTGGAAAGTCTAAATAGACCAATCAGCGGTATGTGAATTGAAATGATCATCAAAAACCTACCAAAAAGTAAAAGTCCGGGGTCAGATGGCTTCACCAGTGAATTCTACCAAACATTCAAAGATTTAATACCTATTCTCCTCAAACTCTTCCAAAAAATCGAAGAGAAGGCAATACCTCTAAACTCATTTTATGAGGCCAATATTACCCTGATACCAAAACCTGGTATAGATAACACAAGAATGAAAACTATAGACCAATATCTCATATAAACATAGATGCAAACATCCTAAGTAAGATACTAGCGAACCAAATACAGCAACATATTAAAAAAATTATACACCACAATAAAGTGGGCTTTATCCCCGGGACACAGGGATGGTTCAACATAAACAAATCGATTAATTTGATATACCACAGAAACAAATTAAAAAATAAGAATCATATGATCACATTAATAGATGTAGAAAAAGCCTCCGACAAGATACAGCATCAATTTATGATCAAAACCCTTAATAAAATTGGTATAGAAGGAAAGTACCTTAACATAATAAAAGCCATATATGACAAGCCCTCAACCAACATTGAAAACTGTAAGACCCTGTTAAAAGAAATCATTCCATGTCTTGTATTGGAAGAATCAACATAGTTAAAATGACCATATTATTTAAAGCATTAGACAGATTTAAATCAATTCGCATCAACATCCCATTGGCATTTTTTAGAAAAATAGAACAAAAATCATCAGATTTGAATTGAAGCCAAAATACCGCAAATTGCCAAAGCCATACTGAGAAAAAATAATGAGGCTGGTGGCATCACTCTTCCCAACTTCAAATTATACTACAAAGTGACAGTAATCAAAATGACATGGTATTGGCAGAAAAACAGACACACAGACCAGAGGAACAGAATCGAGAGTTCGGAAGTGAACCCATATTTATTATGGGCAATTAATTTGTGACCAAAAAAAAGCAAAAACATACAGTGGATAAAGGAAAACCTCTTCAATAAATGGTGCTGGGAAAACTGGAAGGCCACCTGCAAAAGCTGAAACAAGACTGTTCTCTATCACTACACACCAAAATTAACTCAAAATGGATTAAAGACCTGAATATAAGACCTGAAACAATAAAATGCATAGAAGATAGCCTCTCTCACCACTCATACTCAACACCAAATGTAAGTGCTACCCGGAGCAATAAGGCAAGATAAAGAAATAATATTCATCAAATTCAAAAAATAATGAAATGAAAAATTTTCTTTCCTAGACAAACAAGTTATATATCTAGAAAATCTAAAAAACCTACAAAAGCAGCTACTAGAATAAATGAGTTTAGCAAGGTCATATGATATGGTCAAAAATTAATTATATATCTTAATATAAATTCCTACCAGTAAGAAGAAAGTCAGAAATAAGGGACCACAAGGAATCTGAGAGCAGGAAAATTATTGATATCATAGAGAATTATTCATATATTCATTTATTTTTACTTAATATCTGCTATGATAATTATTGTGGTTAGTGCTGAAGTAGAAACACAAATGAATAGAATAGCCCTTAACCTTTGGGCATTAGTATAGTATAGATGAAGTCTGCAGTGGTTGTACCTTTGGGTACATTCTTTGGGCTCAGGCAACACCCTGGTGGTGCCTCACAACTGGTGTTGGTATTTCTGGTTTGTAACTTTCTTCCCTATGTGATTTCAAAGACATGCAGACAATAACTAGGAGGTATGAGTGGCTATATTATCATCAGACCAAAAAAAAGACTGTAAAGATGAAAAGTGTCAGAAGAGAAAAGGCAAGACACTATATAGTGGTAACAACGTTAATCCGTAAAGAAACCATTGTAAACACATATGTAAAAACTGACAAGATGAAAAAGAGTAGACAGTTCTACAATAAGAACTGGAGACCTCAATATTCCATTTTCAATAGTGTACACAACACACTTATAAATAAGATGAATAAAGGAACAGAGGATTTAACTAACACTATAAGCCAACTAGACCTAACAGAAATATTTAGAACCCAAACACACTAGAATACACATTCTTTTCAAGTGAACATGAAAAACTCTTTAGCATAGGATACATGACATCGGATAATAATATTATATAGGTTCTGAGTGTACGATTCTATAATACATCGGACGTATACTGCATTTTGTGTTCACTGCCAGAAATTATATTTCCTCCCATCATTATATATTTGACACCATTTACCCTTAGCAACCTTCCCCTATAGCTTCCTTTTGGTAACCAATAAACTTTTGCCCATGTCCAAGAGTCTCTGTTTGTTGTGTTCGTTTGTTGCTTTAATATTTACATCCCACATACAAGTGAAGTCTTACAGTTCTCAACTTTTTAAGTATGATTTATTTTGCTTAGCATTTTAATCTCAAGATCCATCCAGTCTATGGTCATGCCACCCTGAACAAGCCTGGTCCTGTCTGATCTCAGAAGCTAAGCAGGGTTGGGCCTGGTTAGTACTTGGATGGCAGACTGCCTAGGAGAACCAGGTGCTGAAGGCGTAAACAATAAAAAATAAGGGATTGTAAACTGACAAGGTCTTTGCAATCTATGAGGTCAACCAAGTGTTGCCTCATCTAAAAATAATAAATAAATAATTAAATAAATATAAATTTTTTGAGAAGATCCATTCACGTTATTGCAAATGGCACTATTTCATCTTTTCTTATGACTGAGTAATATTCCATTATATACATACTACTAAATTAAGCTTTTGTTTTACTAGCCACAACCATGTATATGGATTCATAGGCTTTCCTTCCAGTAACAACATAAAGAAAAAATAGAATTCATTGTGAATGAGCAGTAATCTCCATAACAATCCAAGAAAATTGTCATTGCTATTATTGTTATTTTATAGATGAGGAAAGTGACAGAAAGGAGAAGGTATCGAAATAGAAATACTGGAAAGCCCATAACCAGAACAGACTGATTTCCAACATTATGCACATAAATGCTGTTAGCTGCCAGACATAATAACAGGAAGATTAGATAACCATATTACTTACAATTTATTGAGCCACGGACTGTGCTGGACACAGTGTATGTATTAGTTTATTATCTATAAAAATCTAATAATTTTTAATACCTGAGTTGTTTTTATATACAATTGATTATTATGTGTTGCCTGTAACACTATGGTATGTAACTACTTTATGGCTATAAAAGCATCAGCCATTTCAGCCACTGACAAGTCAGAAATGAAGATTACACCAAGTTTCCAAAGTACCTGACAAGTTTCAGAACTACTTTGTATTGTTCATATCACTCATATTATACTGATAACCCATCAGAAAGAGTAATGATCAAATAAAAGAACATTTTGATGCCATGCAGGAATTTCTATTACTTAAACATATAATCATATAATATAAAGTATTTGACTGTCACATAACAAGTTTCTACAAGGTAGCACAATGTTTGGTACACAATAAATATTAAATGAATGAAAGTATAAAGAAAGATAAATTCAATAAAATGAACTACAAAAAAGTAGTATTGGAGGCTACAGAATTCTTTCCTAATTTATCTGTTTCAACTCAAAGGAAAATTCTGGTGAAACCTCTTAGAACAACTACAATCTGTTTTATTCCTGCTTAAACTGAGGGTGAGAAAAATTTAAACTACAATTCTCAGTATATAAATAAATAGTTTACCATGATATTCTCAATGTTGTCAATAAAATTTTATTATCATATAAACATGAGCTGTTTATGTTATAGTTCCCCTTTTTGGTTTAATTTTAATTAGTTTAGTTTTTGATACTACTTCATTATTAAAAGCTGTTTTTAAAGATGTGGCTCGATCTACACATAAAGAACTTTCAGGATAAATACATTCCTTTCATTTTTCTCCTTCATTCATCAATCAACAAATATTTTGAGCCCAAGGAAAATAAGAGGCATGTTGACAGTTACTGGGGCTCCAGTGGTGAATAAAAGAGACACAGTTCCTGCCTTTGCAGAGCTTAGGATCCACTAAAAGTCTCCAAAGAGGTAGCAGAAAATTACAACATAGTGTTATAAGAAACAAAATATTACTCCACATTGGAGGGACACACAACAAATACCTGCAGGGGCCAGGAAAAGATTTCTAGCTAAGAAGGCATCAAAAACAGGACCCAACAGATAAAGGGAGTTTGGTTAGCAGAGTGAATTAGGCACGAGGTTGGAGGACGATGTCTTAGGAGATGGAATACATAACAAAGGCCAGGAGGTTAAAAAAAGAGAGAGAAAAAGTATGCAGGAAACCTAATCAACTCAATAGAGAGGGTTATTAATTCATCCTTTCATTAAACAATATTGAACCTCCCACTGGGTGCGGACACTCTCCTTTTCTCAAGCTTGTAAAAGGGTAAGTGGCAAGACATGAGGCTGGAGAGACAAGAATGGAGAAGATCAAGAAGGGTTTCATAATCGTCTTATGGCTCGATGCTACGTGCCATAGGGAAAACATTGAAAGGGTTTTTTTAAGCTAGTAGGTGATAGTTAGATTTGAGTTTCAGAATGATAACTCTAGTTACAGGATGGAGAATGGATGGAAAGGGACAAGACTGACAGCAGGAGAGCAGTTAGGAGGTTACTCTGATGACTTGGGTGTGAAAGGATGGAGAGCTAGCCTCTGGTGGTAGCAGTGAGGACGCAGAGTTTTGTGCACACTGCTGTGTCCGACTCCAGTCCCCGTCACTGGGCCAGTGCACCCATGTCCCCTGCTGCTGTGTATTTTGGCTGCTAACAGCTCACAGCCCCACTACCAGAACCTACCAATGGCCAACGAAGGACTGGAGCCTTGGTCAACCTGCACCCTAGAGGGCTGTTCCCTGCTTGCCAGTCCAGATCAGTGCTCCTTGTTCACCAGCCTCAGCCCACCAGCACCCCAGTGGGAAGCTTGCAGCTAGCCAGTCCCTTTCCTGCTTGCTAGTCGCTATTCGTCTACTATGAACCAGTTCTGGTCCAAGGCCACCGAATGAACTTCACAATCCAATGAACATCGACTCCACCTTCTCCAAAAGACTGGAATCCCAGTAGTAAGCAACGTCTCAAGGCTACAAAATAACGTAATTTAATACCCATCCAATATTCTACATTCATACCTTTTAGCTTCTAAAGATATTTCATATTTCCAGGTAATAGATAAGAATTTATTTATTAAGAGGCAGTAAATTATGATGGCAAGGGTGTGTGTGGGATGGGAGACAATAAGTTTGGGTTCCACTCCGGGCTTTATCTCTGTGCTTACATGGCTATCTGCAAGTATTATCCAATCCCTTGTTAGAGGTGATGTCCTCATCTGTAGATTAAGAGGCGTGGACTAGATTATCTCTATTACTTCTACCTATGATGCTCAATGATTCTCTTTAATCATTACCAGATGTCACTTTTTTCCTAAAGAATTTACTCATAGCATTTTTTACTTCAGCATTTCTAAGGGTGTAGATTAAGGGATTTAATAGGGTGCCACCATGGTATAAAAGACAGCCACAGCTTTATCGATGGGCAAAGTGGTTACTGGGCGAAGATACACAAACATGCAGGGCACAAAGGATAAGACTACGACTGTGATGTGAGAGACACAAGTGGAGAGAGCTTTGCTCCTCCCCTCCAAGCTGTAGGTCCTTAGGGAGTGCAAGATGACCACGTAGGAGACCGCCAAGAGGAGGAAGTTTAACAAGCAGATGAACCCACTGTTGGCAGCAACGAAGAGACCAAGGGTGTGAGTGTCCATGCAGACGAGCTGCAACAAAGGGTACAAGTCACACATGAAATGATCTATGACGTTGGGGCCACAGAAGGGCAGCCAGACTGTGAAGAGAATCTGAATGGTTGCGTGGAGAAATCCTCCAGTCCAGGCCACTCCCAGCAGAAGCCTGCACAGCCTCGGGCTCATGATGGCTGTATAGTGCAAAGGTTTGCAGATGGCCACGTAGCGGTCATATGCCATCACTGTCAGCAGGATGATCTCAGTGGCACCAAAAATGTGTTCTGCAAACACTTGAGCCATGCATCCATTAAAGGAGATAATTTTCTTCTCATGAAGGGAGTCCAGAATCAGTTTAGGAGCTGAAGAAGAAGAATAAATTGCGTCTATCAAGGAAAGGTGCGTCAGGAAGAAGTACATGGGGGAGTTCAGAGCCTGGCTGGTGGTAATGGTAACCACGATGAGCAGGTTGCCTGAAAGTGTGACCATGTAGAGAACCAAAAATATCACAAACACTACTCTCTGCATTTTGGGGTTCTGTGTAAGGCCTACTAAAATGAATTCAGTCACATTCCTTTTCTCATCCATCTATGCAGTGTGGGTGATAAAAACTCCAGAAAGGAATGCTTTGCCTTTAAAATAAAAAATAAAAAGGAAAAAGAACTTACATATTGATACAGATAGGAAATAAGTCTATACAGTCAACCAGATAAGTATAATGTAGTCTATTTCCATTTGCATGATGAAGAATACACATACCATTCCATCGAACTTCAAGATAATATTTAAAACTAAGTTTTGCCATTATTAATTCTCCCTTTCTCCTGGACCTCAGATTCCTTTACCCTCTATATCTTAATGTACTCCTAAGCACAAAGACAGTGAAGGGTAGGATGAATTGTCCCTGTTACACATGGGCAAGGTACATAACGAGGTACATGGAAAGGAAACCTCTTCCAGATGACCCCACAAATGCTTCATTGAGAAGCTAGACTTAGAGTTCTGAGCCCCAGGATAGCGTCTCCTTTCCAGACACGCCACTGTATCAGAGTCTTTGCACGCACAAGAACCCTTGAGAAGAAAGTGGAGTGCATTTCTAATTGCCAACTCTTCCCCAGAGGAGGTGGCCCTTGAGAGGACCAACAACTGACTACTCGTATGCTGTTAGGAATCATGAAGGTCTGTATAAAAGGTCAGATTTCATGATCAAAATCAGACAGAACCACAAATTTGATCCATTACTTCCGTTTCTTGCAAATCTTCAACTAATTAGAAGATATTATTAAAACGCTTCTCTTTCATAATTTTCACCCGCCTCCTTTTGTCCCATACCATCCAGAAACAGTTTGGACTTATGTCACAACTAGTGTCTTTGATGTCCTATGTTAACTGACAGACACAAGCACAAATCAGTTCCTTTTCTGTCCTAGCCCAAAGACAAACAGTGTGCCTATTACCACTCAAATCTGCTAATACCTATTCTTTTGAAAGAATGAGAAATGAAGAAAAGTGTTGATCAGGAAGGCCTGAACGTTAATAAAAGAGCCCTACAACTGAAAGGCAAAGATCTACGAAGACTAACTTCTTCCAAACAGAGAAACTTTTGTCACTTGTTAATATGCTACATGTTTCAACATTTTGAAATGCAAACATTATAACTTGACTTTTCCCCTTTCTTCACAGCATGCAGAGATTTACTGTTACCTTAGCTGTTCCTATGATAGTTGATTTTTGTTGAGTTTTTGCCACATGCCAGGCACTATGCTAAGTACTTTACATGCACTACTCACTTAATCTTCACAACAATGCTTTGAGATTGGTACACTATTGTCTACACTTTAATGAAAAGGAAACTGTAAATAGGAGAAGATAAATGGTTTGCCCAAAGTTATAATGATAAAAGAAAAGTAGAGGGACCTCTATCCAAATCCAAGTTGTGCTCTACTGTCTCCAGCTCTTTAACACTCAGTACCACTCCAGCATGATCCAGTTTACTTCCAGGATACAGCAATGACAGAATTTGGACAAGAAAGTTGGTACCTAACGCCACCACCTGTGACCACGTGAAATCCACAGCAGTGCTTTTGTCAACCTATGAAACGCAGAATCAGGTGTTAATGACTTTAGGGTCCACTAACAAGACCCTAGAAATTTTGTACACTACAAATCCACTAAAAGCTTGAATTTAAAGATAAGGAAACTGAGGCCCAGAGAAGTCAAGTCTAAGGGAACGCAGCTAATTGAATAGTATCAGACCACAATAACAGCATGTCTTCTAATGCCCAACACAGTACATCTTTTTCCAACACCACATCTTGCCTCACTTAAGATGACTTTAGACAAATGTGTATACAAGGAAAAATCACCCTCAAGTGACAAAGAAAATCAATTTTCATCTCTTACCTTTAGCAATACCTGTCTTGACTGAAAAAAAAAAAAGAACTAAGTTCAAGGATACAGAAATTCAGTCATATTGTTGGAACTAAAATCCATTGTAGCAGCAATAAGATCTTACCTGGTTGGAACAGCATCCAAAAAAGTTTGAATAGAGTCAAAATAAAAAGTGCTCTTGAACCTGGAGTTTAATATAGATTCCCAACCACAGCAGAAGGTACAGTCTTTCCTTACAGATCTTGTATTTTAATGCATTTTTCTTATGGATTTAGTTTTAGAGTTGAATATTGCTCTCCAGAAACAGAATTCAAATGCTGTCTTATTCTTCTGTTCCATGCTAACCTATGTCGACCACAGTGACTGTCACACATCCTGTCTCTGCTTCACCTCAAATTTCCCTTCTTTATTCTCATTTGATTCATTCTCTTCTCCCATCGGCATAAGGGAGGAATTTCCCCCTCTTTAATCCCTGTAAATTATCAAAGTCAGAGCACTGTTTCAGTGAAATGAGTAG
Organism: Eonycteris spelaea; assembly: GCA_003508835.1. Taxonomy (NCBI): domain Eukaryota; kingdom Metazoa; phylum Chordata; class Mammalia; order Chiroptera; family Pteropodidae; genus Eonycteris; species Eonycteris spelaea. Next base: position 22,919,607 of record PUFA01000007.1, on the reverse strand, counting down.
CTGAATATTCAAACCATCACACCATATGCCTTACCCACAGAGGTAACCCTCAGTGACCCATCTAGCTCCAATCTGCTATCCTACTGCACTGTCTCGCACTCAAAAGTCTAGAAATTGACTCAGGGATCCATAAATGCCTAATAATATAGATATATTCACATACAGTGAGAACAAATATTCCTGCAAAATATCCTAAAACATCTCAAAGTGATTCCCCATCAAATATCAGAAAGTAATGCTTCAAAGATTTTAATTATAAACTGCTTGGTAGAAAGTGGAAATGTGAGACACTGGATTAAAAATCAGCAATTCTGTGTAACTTACTGTGGTTGCCTCTGTACTTAAGGAGAATATCCAATATATTCAGGAACCAGAAATAAACATTCCATCTATCTGTTCAAATATCATGTTGTGTAATGGATATTTTTCAAGCCCCTACTGACTGGACAATGTTACAGGAAGCAGAGAATGTGGCACAAATTTCTTCAAATTATTTCAGCCTGCACTTTCAAAGCTCCAATACTTTGGAGACTGGAGATTCAAGTCAAAGGAGGGAAAATGAGATGTTGAATTTGAAACCCAAAGCCCTCAGGTACAAACAGGAATCTTCAGTACAAGCTATATAGCTACAGTACAAGAGATACAAAGATTTCCATCACTTAATAACCCCCCTTATTCTACACTTAAAATAAGAAAGCAGCTTCTTGAGTGTTCAGAGAGGATGCTAAGAACATTAAAGAACTTATCTTTCTGTCTTAGGATTGACCCTCCCAGGAATTAATTATCTCTGTTTTTCTACAGATTTCACCTCAGAAACAGATATTTGGGAGAATTCCTTTCTAAACAACACATCTACACCTGCCTGGTTCTTTTCTCTGCATTTAAACATAAATTAACAGCCTGAGTTCCTGGTCTAGAAATTATGCGATAAATCTCTCCTCTTATAAGCCCTGGGGTATCATGAAGTGGGACATGAAGGATTCTAAACGCTGTGTAAACAATTACATGGAGTTCCATTCAGGTTGCATCCCTGAGGAAATTTCTTCACTGGCTGAAATCACCAGAGGAGGCTGAGGTACTGCATCAATCTCTCAGCTATACTGAACACATCAGGACACGCTCTGTAGGAAACTTGCAATTCCATATATTTCCAGGCACAGTAATAGCTAGACTTGGAAGCCAAAGGAAGGTTAAAATTCTAGGACCAACTTGCATCGTGTAAAAATATTAAAAGGTCAATTTTTATGCCTTTCGTTGACTACCTTTGGAAGTCTACTAATTCCACGGGCCATTCAATGACAGGAGTCTTAGCCAGACAGATCTTTAAATTTATTCACACATAATACATTCGGGACAGTGGAGATTGAAACAGTCAACTGTATTCTGCCATTTTGCAAACACATACTGAAGCAAGTACCCAGCAGCCTAGAGGGTGATGTTTAAATCACATGTTATAAGAGCTGAAGGACCAGCTACTTTTAAATGTATAGATAGGCATTGGAGGGAGAACAAGGAGCAATAGGAATAATAGCACCTACCATTACTGAGTCCCTACTTTTGTTCCTGCTTTTAGTAATTAGAGTCTTCCATCTCCTTTTTCAGTCAATCTAGCCTAAGGTTTATCAATTTGATGATCTTTTCAAATAATCCACTTTGTTTTTATTGTTTTCATATTCTGCATTCTCTAATTGTTTCTGCTCTTTGTTATTTCATTCCTTCTGTTTGCTCCAGTTGTATTTTGCTCTTCTTTCTCCAGTGTCTTTAGGCTACTGATTGCTTTCAGATCTTTCTTCTTTTATTGAGATAGGTATTTATAGCTCTATCATTCCCACTAAGCACTGATTTAGATGCATCTCATAAATTACAGTATGTTATGTATTCATTTTCATCCATCTCAAACTATTTTCTAATTCCTTTCACGACTTTCTCTTTGTCCCCACTGGTTATTCAGGAATATGTTGTTTAATTTCCACATCTCTGTGAATTTCCCAAATTTCCTCCTGTCGTGATTTTTAAATCCACTACACCATAGTTAGAGAGCATACTTTGTATGATCAGTACTTTTAAATTTATTGAGTCTTATTTTATGGCCTAGCATATGGCCTAATCTGGAGAACATTCCACGTGCACTTGAGAAGAATTTATATTCTGCTGTTGTTGAACGGAGTGCTTTATAGACATTTGTTAGTTATAATTGATGTATAGCATTGTTTCAGTATTCTGTTTCCTCATGTAACTTCTGGCTAGCTTTCTGACCATACTGAACGTTAGATATTCAAGTCTCCAACTATTGTTGAATTATTTATTTACTCTTTCTACTGTGCCAGTAATATACATGCATTCATATATTCTAAGAATACATTGTTAGCTACATATATGTCTATAATTGTTATTTCTTGATTAATTGAATATTTTATCATTATAAAATGTCCTTTTCGGTCTCTCGTATTAATTTATGGCTTAAAAGTCTATTTGTCATATATTAGTATTAACTTTTATTTGTTTACTGTTTGCTTGGTATATATTTTTCCATATAATCACATTCCACTTGTTTCTTTGAATCTAAGGTGTGTCTCTTAAGACAAAATATATTTGAATGATGTCTTCTTTCCCACTCTGTGAATCTCTGCCTTTTACTTGGTATTCTAAATCATTTGTATTTTATGTAATTACTGACAAGGTAGGATTTAGATCTACTATTGTGCTCTTTGTTTTCTACATGTCCTGTCCTGTCTTTTTATGTCTTTATTTCTCCGTAACTGCATTTTTTGGATTAAAAATATTTTTTGTTGTGTTCCATTTTAATTCTCTTGTTGCATCTTTTACTGTATTTTTTAGTTATTGTTCTAAATAACTAAACAGTGAGAACGACAGCCAGGTTCTTATTTCTGGGTGCTGATAGCTTGGAGGAGGGAATTATGAAACATTACATTAAGGTTCTCTTTTGTTGTTTGGATGGAGAGGGAATGCAGGGTTGGTTGCCAGCTGAGGTTATTTGTTTATCCACCACGCTTGCTCAACTCAATTGTTATGTCTAATACTTTGTTTACATAAACATCTAGATTTCCTGACTGAGGAGTCTGGCTCTTGGCCAAAAGCTTGTTTGCTTTTCAGGCCTGATCCTGAGCAATTACAAGGGCTTCTTGACAGCCTTCGTAAGAGAAAGCTGCTCTCTCCACACTGGATTTTGGAGTTTTGTGAGAAAGAATGAAGATGAGAAACAGCTACTCTGTGGGCAACAGACAACATACCTTATATGTCTCTGTTACTCTCCTTTCTCTCCTATACCTGTAATTTGGTTTTGTTTTCTTTCTCTCTTTCTTCTGTCTCTATCTCTTACCTCTCTTCTCCTCCATCCCTTAGCTCTCCCCATTGGCATTTAAACATGATCAAGTTTCTCCCATTTAGAAATATATTCACCCTCAATCTCATGTCCCCCTTCAGTGACTAAGTCGATTCTCATAACCCCTATGAGGTAATATTATTATCTCTATTTGCAAAAGAGGTAATTGAGACTGAGAAGTTGAGGATTAGGTCACACGGCTTAGCCAGGATTCGATAAACGACACCCAAAAGTATCGTGGTAGTGGAAAGTGCAAAAATTTCTCTCATTTGTTTCAGAAAACATTTTCCATACTTCCTACGCATAATGCACTAGTTGGATAATTTTATATGCTATCTTATAATCCCAATTTGTGTAAAGCTGTTTTACAGGTTCTGGTACATTAAGTGACATGTAAAAGAACTGGGAATCACACCCAGGATCATGTCTTTGGTGTATTATTTATCTAAGACTCTACCATGTTCCTCATGTAGAGGATGTTCTATGTTTCTGGCCCTAAGTCTGAACTCCTGCTCAGTCTTCCTTTCTACTCTGCAGACATCAGGAAATTTCCAGAACCAAAACTTCCAAGATACTGCCTAGGCAGATCTCTCACATGGGGGACAATATAGGAGCAGAAGATAAGAGATGTTCTCTTTTCTCTTTGGCTCTCCTTTATGGTCATTGCTGCACATGGGATCTGTCTGAGAAATGTGCCCCGCCTGCAACTGCTGGTAGAACCGAAGTCTCTAAATAATGCACAGCGGGTCTCAATGAGTTCCTCCTCTCCCACCATTCCCAGTGCACGGGATGCATCACGGAATCAGTGTCCAATGCACTATGTTAAGAGAATTGTTAGAGCTCAGGTTAGAAATTAGATCACTGTGTATTTAAATCCAAGCTTACCAAATAGCAGCTTTGCCAACCTTGACCAATTAAAGCTCACAGTGAGCATCAATTTTCTTATACAGAAATAGAATTACAAATTCCCCCCTCATAGGTATTGTGTGAGAATCCAATAAAATATCATACTTACCAGAGTAACATAAATAGAGTGCTTATTACTTGTTCTCATTATACCATTGTTTTTTATCTCCTACAACCTTTTCAAAAACTTTTGTCAGATTGTTTTAGTAAAAAGAATGTCACTCATAGAAAAGATTTGAGAATTGTAATGATTTATGAATCAGCATTCAACACTGTAATACTTGGTCTTTTTTCTTCTCTCCTTGTTTCTATATTTGTCCAGATTTTACCAACCATAAAGAAGATAAGCTATATATATATGAATTAATTCCTGCCAAAAGCCTGAAATAGTCACACCATGAAGTGTGATAACAAAAAATGACAATAGACAGTGAACTTTTGCTCTATGCCAGGCAACAATCTAAGCACTTTATACTCTTAATCTCCTTGAACCCCACAGAGTCCTGTGATAGATACCATTATCAGATATGGGAATTTGTATGTAAAGAGGCTGAATAATTTGCCCAAAATCACATATTATAGCAAATAGACGAGTCAGCAAAACTCTTACTCTTTAGCATGATTCAGATTTTTACTACTATTTTTTATTAAATTTATTGTGTTAACATTGATGAATAAAATTATATAGGTTTCAAGTGTACGGTTCAATAAAACATCATATGTGCATTGCATTGAAAAGCAGTTTCTCTATTCCACATGTGTCTTTCCTCAGGGCATTCCAGCAGAACAGAAGTTTTATACTGGCCTAATGTTTTCACCTGTTTCCTTGTTCAACACTCCCCATAACTGTGAGATATTATTAAGGCTGTTGACGAGAACATTCTGTGCTTTTAGGTCCCAGACTCTAGAATCAATTCCTAAACATGGTAATAGAAAGGCTGCTAAACCAGCCCCACTGGCTCTCCCTGGCCTCTCGCTCACATATGCTGGCATCATCTAAGAAGTGTTATAATAAAAATCCAACAAGTGTTGCACTTCAAATCCAAACTTTCTGTCAAATTCACTTGATGGCAGTCCTTAGGATCAGCAGCAGAAAAAGATACCAACCAGTAAATAAATCACAGGTTGTTCTTACATACAAACTGGTCAGGAAAAAATAGTTATTTTTACCCAACTTAATACTGAGGGTTAGAAACTGACTTGTTATGAGTTGGTTCTTTGCAGACTTGATAATACTTATACTCCATCAGGGTTTTCTTTAATCCTGGGTATGTTTACCCAGAGTCATGGTCATGTTAATTTACTCTAAATTTACTCTTTAAAAAAAAAAAAAAAAAAAAAAAGCATTTCCAGAAAAGAAAAGGCTGAAAAAAAAAAAAAACTGTGCTTCTCCTACAAACCAATGCTCAGCACATCCTGTTTTTCTACGACTTTCTCACTCTGGCCCATCTTGTTCAAATAATAAACTACCCCAGATAGTGGACACATACACTTTGTATTTGAAAGAAATTTGGATTTTAGATAGAGGAGGAAGATTTTGGCAGCTTTATTTCTATGAGACTCACAAAAAAATCTATTACTTTTTTAAATTTTATATAGAACTTGAACTGATAAACTTGATATGGGCCCTAAAAACACAACAGCCACTTTTAAAGCTAGAAAAGCAAATCCAATTACCAAAACTTCAGCAGTTCATTGAAGGTCTCTTGGATGAGGATCCTCTTGTTGCCACTTCTCCAAGCCTTTTTGCCGCACAGACCCATGCGGATAGGTCCTTGGACTCACCTCGCCTTCTCCAGTCATTTCTCTAGGACCCCATGTCTAGCCACAGAGGAGGTTGGGAAGAGACACTGCATTTGTTGATCACGCTGCCAAGAAATCCTCATAGTCTCACCTTCTCAACTCTTAATTCTTATAACATAGAGGCATGAGTTTAATTCATGTGGACAACTCATCTCTATGCTATTTCCTCAAGGGAAGAGTAAATAATTTTTGGAGTCACTGCCAAAATGGCAACTAAATGAATGCCTCTCCCTTCCCGCTATGGTCCCTCTGACCAGAATATGACGTTTTAACAAGGGTTAGAATCATCAACAGGACTGGCATAATCATCAGGCTACAGTGAGAACATGGATTCTTCATTTCTTTTTCCCCCCCAATAAATGTTCACTGATCATATAAAATGTACTGGGCAGTGGTATTCAAGAGTAATAACTATGACAGTAACTAACTATTGAGTGCTATATGCCCTTTGTGATGGATACTATTATTATTTCCATTTTACAAATAAGCAAACTGAGGCACTATAGGTAATTTTCCCAGGATCAGATATGAGTAGTACGGCAGTACCAACATTTAACTACAAATCTGCCTCCACAGCCAAGAGAGTATCTCAGCCCTCATGATACAAACATTCAACTATTCAAAATTAAGAAAAAGTGGTGAGCACTGTAGTAAAGGATACAGTGCTATGTGTCTGTCTAATGAAGACATGGCTTAAACTGGGGTGGAGGTGGAATACTCAGGCAAGGTATTCCTAAGAAAGTGATGTTGATGTTTAAGCCAATATATGTACTGTCCAAGGTCAAGATCAGATGAGAGAGGGCTTGGGAAGGTTAATAAGTTTAGGAATGAAGCTGGACTATGTCATTTGGCAAACAGTGAACAAAGTACCTTTGTGGGCCCACCAGGTGCACTGTTGTGATTCCATCTTGTTAAGAGCTAAAGCTAATCATGCTTTCACTGTCACTAACAATTAGCTGGGAATGACTTCAGCAGAAGACTTCAAATGCATCTAACACATGAAAAACCTCAGTTATAAATGAATCATCGAAATGAACAAAGACGGCTTCATTAAGCGCACAGACACTGGATAAACATGGACCTATCCTCTAATCTAAGCTGTGCCATGAATATGTTGCCTCACCTTGAAATAAGTTACTTAACCTTTCTCAGCCTCAGTTTTTCTCATAATCAAAATGGGACTAATGATACACATCATTGCATCGAGGGTTAAATTAGGCCCACAGTAACAAACAGCCACCACATTTTTACTAACCAAAAACAAAAAAAAAAAACAAAATACAAATTACAGTCTCTCAACCTTGAGATGAAATTTCCACTCAGACTCTAAGAAACTGTTTTCAAGTGACAAAAGATATCTACCTTCTCAGACATTCTTCATGAATTAGTTCCCATCATAGTATAACTAATATGGCCACCCTCCCTCCCTGGAGCTGCTTGCTCTGCAGGCCTCCAGCGCTGAAGTCTGCAGTGGCTGTACCTTCGAGTCCATTCTTTGGGCTCAGGCAACACTCCTGGTGGTGCTCACAACCGATGTTGGTATTTCTGGTTTATAACATTTTTTTCTGTGTGACTGAAAAGACTACATGCAGACAATGACTAGAAGTATGAGTGGCTATATTATTATCAGACCAAAAAAAAAAAAAGACTTTAAAACAAAAATTGTCAGAAGAGAAAAGGCAAGACACTATATAATGGTAACAATGTTAATCTGTAAAGGGGAGAAACCACTGTAAACACATATGTAAAAACTGACAAGATGAAGGAAGAGTAGACAACTCTACAATAACAGTTGGAGACCTCAATATCCCATTTTCAGTAGTGTACACAACACTTAGAGATAAGACCAATAAAGGGACAGAGGTATTAGGCAACACTGCAAACCAATTAGACCTAACAGGAATATGTATAAACCAAACACACTAGAATACACATTCTTTTCAAGTGAACGTGAAAAATTCTTTAGGATAGGCTACAATGACATTGATTAATAAAACTATATAGGTTTCAAGAGTACAATTCTATAATATGTCAGATATTTATTGCATTGTGTGTTCACCACCCAAAGTGAAATTTCCTTCCATCACTATATATTTGACCCCCTTTACCTTTACCTACCTTCCCCTATGCTTTCCTTACTGTAATCACTAAATTGTTGCCTGTGTCCTTGAGTAACTCTTTGCTTGTCATGTTCGTTTGCTGCTTGCAGATTTATATCCCACATATAAATGAAACCTTATAATTCTCAACTTTTTAAGTCTGACTGATTTCGCTTAGCATTTTAATCTCAAGATCCATCCATGTTACAAATAGCAGTATTTCATCCTTTCTAATGGCTGAGTAAATATTCCAGTGTATAAATACCACCAAAATAAGGCTTAGTTTTACTAGCTTCAACCATGTATATGGATTCATAGGCTTTCCTTCCAATAACAAAGAAAAGATAATAGAATTCATTGTGACTGAGCAGTTATCTCCATAACAATCCAAAAAGACAGTCATTGCTATTATTGTCATTTTATAGATGAGGAAACTGACAGAAAGGGGAAGGTATCAAAATAGAAATACTGGAAAGCCCATAACCAGAACAGATTGATTTCCAACATTATGCCCATAACTGCTGTTAGCTGCCAGGCAATAACAACAGGAAGATCAGATAACCATATTACTTACAATTTATTGAGCCACGGACTGTGCTGGACACAGTGTATGTATTAGTTTATTATCTATAAAAATCTAATAATTTTTAACTATTACCTGTGCTTGTTTTTACATATAACAATTATTATATGTTGCCTGTAACATTATGTAACTACTTAATGGCTTTAAGAGCATCAGCCATTGCAGCCTCTGACAAGTAGGACAAAGCTCCTTACAAATTTCAGAACCATTTTGTATTGCTCATATCATTCATATTATGCTGATAACCCATCAGAAAGAGTAATGATTCAAAAAAAGGACATTTTAATACTATACAGGAATTTCTATTTATTAAATACACAGTCATATTCTATAAAGTATTTGCCCATCATAAAACAATAGTTTCTACAAGGTAGCACAATGTCTAGTACACAATACATATTGCATGAATGAATGAATGAAGGAAGATAAATAAATTCAATAAAATGAAGTGCAAAAAAAGTAGTATTGAAGAATTATTCTGTAATTACTATTACGTAAACAATTATTACAAAATAATAATTATTCTATAAAAATTATTCTGTAATAATTCTCCAATAATTATTTATTATTATTACATTTATCTATTTTTATTATTATTACATTTATCTACATTTATCTATTTCAACTCTAAGGAAAGTTCTGGTGAGACCACTTGGGAGAACTACAATTTGTTTTACTCCTGCTTAAATTGAGGATAAAAAAAATTGAAACTACAATTCTCAAAATTTAAGCAAATAGTTTACCATGATATTCTCCCTGTTGTCAATTAGATTTTATTATCACATAAACATAACCTGTTTATGTTATACTTCGCCATTAATCAGTTTACTTTTGGTATTATTTCATTATTAAAAGCTGTTTTTAAAGATATGTGGCTCAATCTACACATAAAGAACTTTCAGGATAAATACATTCCTTTCATTTCTTCTGTCCTTCATTCATTAATCAACAAATATTTTGGACCCTAAAGAGTAAGGCATGTTGACAGTTTCTGGGCTATAGTGGTGAATGAAAGAGACCTTTGCAGAGCTTAGGATCCACTAAAAGTCTCCAAAGAGGTAGCAGAAAATTACAACACAGTGTTATAAGAAACAAAATATTACTCCACATTGGAGGGACACACAACAAATACCTGCAGGGGCCAGGAAAAGATTTCTAGCTAAGAAGGCATCAAAAACAGGACCCAACAGATAAAGGGAGTTTGGTTAACAGAGTGAATTAGGCACGAGGTTGGAGGACGATGTCTTAGGAGATGGAATACATAACAAAGGCCAGGAGGTTAAAAAAAGAGAGAGAAAAGTATGCAGGAAACCTAATCAACTCAATAGAGCTAGGGTTATTAATTCATCCTTTCATTAAACAATATTGAACCTCCCACTGGGTGCGGGACACTCTCCTTTTCTCAAGCTTGTAAAAGGGTAAGTGGCAAGACATGAGGCTGGAGAGACAAGAATGGAGAAGATCAAGAAGGGTTTCATAATCGTCTTATGGCTCGATGCTACGTGCCATAGGGAAAACATTGAAAGGGTTTTTTAAGCTAGTAGGTGATAGTTAGATTTGAGTTTCAGAATGATAACTCTAGTTACAGGATGGAGAATGGATGGAAAGGGACAAGACTGACAGCAGGAGAGCAGTTAGGAGGTTACCTGATGACTTGGGTGTGAAAGGATGGAGAGCTAGCCTCTGGTGGTAGCAGTGAGGACGCAGAGTTTTGTGCACACTGCTGTGTCCGACTCCAGTCCCCGTCACTGGGCCAGTGCACCCATGTCCCCTGCTGCTGTGTATTTTGGCTGCTAACAGCTCACAGCCCCACTATACCAGAACCTACCAATGGCCAACGAAGGACTGGAGCCTTGGTCAACCTGCACCCTAGAGGGCTGCCCTGCTTGCCAGTCCAGATCAGTGCTCCTTGTTCACCAGCCTCAGCCCACCAGCACCCCAGTGGGAAGCTTGCAGCTAGCCAGTCCCTTTCCTGCTTGCTAGTCGCTATTCGTCTACTATGAACCAGTTCTGGTCCAAGGCCACCGAATGAACTTCACAATCCAATGAACATCGACTCCACCTTCTCCAAAAGACTGGAATCCCAGTAGTAAGCAACGTCTCAAGGCTACAAAATAACGTAATTTAATACCCATCCAATATTCTACATTCATACCTTTTAGCTTCTAAAGATATTTCATATTTCCAGGTAATAGATAAGAATTTATTTATTAAGAGGCAGTAAATTATGATGGCAAGGGTGTGTGTGGGATGGGAGACAATAAGTTTGGGTTCCACTCCGGGCTTTATCTCTGTGCTTACATGGCTATCTGCAAGTATTATCCAATCCCTTGTTAATGATGTCTCATCTGTAGTAAGAGGCTTGGAGTAATATAACTCTATTACTTCTTCCTATGATGCTCAATAATTCTCTTTAATCATTACCAGATGTCACTTTTTTCCTAAAGAAGTTTACTCATAGCATTTTTTACTTCAGCATTTCTGAGGGTGTAGATTAAGGATTTAAATAGGGTAACCATGGTATAAAACACAGCCACAGCTTTATCAACAGATGGTACGGGCGAAGATACACAAAGATGCAGGGCACAAAAAATAAGATACACAGTGATGAGAGACACAGTGGAGAGAGCTTTGCTCCTCCCCTCCAAGCTGTAGGTCCTTAGGGAGTGCAAGATGACCACGTAGGAGGACCAAGAGGAGGAAGTTTAACAAGCAGATGAACCCACTGTTGGCAGCAACGAAGAGACCAAGGGTGTGAGTGTCCATGCAGACGAGCTGCAACAAAGGGTACAAGTCACACATGAAATGATCTATGACGTTGGGGCCACAGAAGGGCAGCCAGACTGTGAAGAGAATCTGAATGGTTGCGTGGAGAAATCCTCCAGTCCAGGCCACTCCCAGCAGAAGCCTGCACAGCCTCGGGCTCATGATGGCTGTATAGTGCAAAGGTTTGCAGATGGCCACGTAGCGGTCATATGCCATCACTGTCAGCAGGATGATCTCAGTGGCACCAAAAATGTGTTCTGCAAACACTTGAGCCATGCATCCATTAAAGGAGATAATTTTCTTCTCATGAAGGGAGTCCAGAATCAGTTTAGGAGCTGAAGAAGAAGAATAAATTGCGTCTATCAAGGAAAGGTGCGTCAGGAAGAAGTACATGGGGGAGTTCAGAGCCTGGCTGGTGGTAATGGTAACCACGATGAGCAGGTTGCCTGAAAGTGTGACCATGTAGAGAACCAAAAATATCACAAACACTACTCTCTGCATTTTGGGGTTCTGTGTAAGGCCTACTAAAATGAATTCAGTCACATTCCTTTTCTCATCCATCTATGCAGTGTGGGTGATAAAAACTCCAGAAAGGAATGCTTTGCCTTTAAAATAAAAAATAAAAAGGAAAAAGAACTTACATATTGATACAGATAGGAAATAAGTCTATACAGTCAACCAGATAAGTATAATGTAGTCTATTTCCATTTGCATGATGAAGAATACACATACCATTCCATCGAACTTCAAGATAATATTTAAAACTAAGTTTTGCCATTATTAATTCTCCCTTTCTCCTGGACCTCAGATTCCTTTACCCTCTATATCTTAATGTACTCCTAAGCACAAAGACAGTGAAGGGTAGGATGAATTGTCCCTGTTACACATGGGCAAGGTACATAACGAGGTACATGGAAAGGAAACCTCTTCCAGATGACCCACAAATGCTTCATTGAGAAGCTAGACTTAGAGTTCTGAGCCCCAGGATAGCGTCTCCTTTCCGGATACGCCACTGTATCAGAGTCTTTGCACGCACAAGAACCCTTGAGAAGAAAGTGGAGTGCATTTCTAATTGCCAACTCTTCCCAGAGGAGGTGGCCCTTGGAGGACCAACAACTGACTACTCGTATGCTGTTAGGAATCATGAAGGTCTGTATAAAAGGTCAGATTTCATGATCAAAATCAGACAGAACCACAAATTTGATCCATTACTTCCGTTTCTTGCAAATCTTCAACTAATTAGAAGATATTATTAAAACGCTTCTCTTTCATAATTTTCACCCGCCTCCTTTTGTCCCGTACCATCCAGAAACAGTTTGGACTTATGTCACAACTAGTGTCTTTGATGTCCTATGTTAACTGACAGACACAAGCACAAATCAGTTCCTTTTCTGTCCTAGCCCAAAGACAAACAGTGTGCCTATTACCACTCAAATCGCTAATACCTATTCTTTTGAAAGAATGAGAAATGAAGAAAAGTGTTGATCTCAGGAAGGCCTGAACGTTAATAAAAGAGCCCTACAACTGAAAGGCAAAGATCTACGAAGACTAACTTCTTCCAAACAGAGAAACTTTTGTCACTTGTTAATATGCTACATGTTTCAACATTTTGAAATGCAAACATTATAACTTGACTTTTCCCCTTTCTTAACAGCATGCAGAGATTTACTGTTACCTAGCTGTTCCTATGATAGTTGATTTTTGTTGAGTTTTTGCCACATGCCAGGCACTATGCTAAGTACTTTACATGCATTACTCACTAATCTTCACAACAATGCTTTGAGATTGGTACACTATTGTCTATACTTTAATGAAAAGGAAACTGTAATAGGAGAAGATAAACGACCTGCCCAAAGTCATAATGATTAAAAAAAAAATAGAGGACTATCCAAATCCAAGTTGTCTCTACTCTCTCCAGCTCTTTAACACTCAGTACCACTCCAGCATGAATCCAGTTTACTTCCAGGATACAGCAATGCCAGAATTTGGACAAGAAAGTTGGTACCTAACGCCACCACCTGCGACCACGTGAAATCCACAGCAGTGCTTTTGTCAACCTATGAAACGTAGAATCAGTGTTAATGACTTTAGGGTCCACTAACAAGACCCTAGAAATTTTGTACACTACAAATCCACTAAAAGCTTGAATTTAAAGATAAGGAAACTGAGGCCCAGAGAAGTCAAGTCTAAGGGAACGCAGCTAATTGAATAGTATCAGACCACAAACAGCATAAGTCTTCTAATGCCCAACACAGTACATCTTTTTCCAACACCACATCTTGCCTCACTTAAGATGACTTTAGACAAATGTGTATACAAGGAAAAATCACCCTCAAGTGACAAAGAAAACAATTTTCATCTCTTACCTTTAGCAATACCTGTCTTGACTGAAAAAAAAAAAAGAACTAAGTTCAAGGATACAGAAATTCAGTCATATTGTTGGAACTAAATCCATTGTAGCAGCAATAAGATCTTACCTGGTTGGAACAGCATCCAAAAAAGTTTGAATAGAGTCAAAATAAAAAGTGCTCTTGAACCTGGAGTTTAATATAGATTCCCAACCACAGCAGAAGGTACAGTCTTTCCTTACAGATCTTGTATTTTAATGCATTTTTCTTATGGATTTAGTTTTAGAGTTGAATATTGCTCTCCAGAAACAGAATTCAAATGCTGTCTTATTCTTCTGTTCCATGCTAACCTATGTCGACCACAGTGACTGTCACACATCCTATCTCTGCTTCACCTCAAATTTCCTTCTTTATTCTCATTTGATTCTCTTCTCTTCTCCATCGGCATAAGGGAGGAATTTCCCCCTCTTTAATCCCTGTAAATTATCAAAGTCAGAGCACTGTTTCAGTGAAATGAGTAGCTGAATATTCAAATCATCACACCATATGCCTTACCCACAGAGGTAACCCTCAGAGACCCATCTAGCTCCAATCTGCTATCCTACTGCACTGTCTCGCACTCAAAAGTCTAGAAATTGACTCAGGGATCCATAAATGCCTAATAATATAGATATATTCACATACAGTGAGAACAAATATTCCTGCAAAATATCCTAAAACATCTCAAAGTGATTCCCCATCAAATATCAGAAAGTAATGCTTCAAAGATTTTAATTATAAACTGCTTGGTAGAAAGTGGAAATGTGAGACACTGGATTAAAAATCAGCAATTCTGTGTAACTTACTGTGGTTGCCTCTGTACTTAAGGAGAATATCCAATATATTCAGGAACCAGAAATAAACATTCCATCTATCTGTTCAAATATCATGTTGTGTAATGGATATTTTTTAAGCCCCACTGACTAGACATTGTTACAGGAAGCAGAGAATGTGGCACAAATTTCTTCAAATTATTTCAGCCTGCACTTTCAAAGCTCCAAACCTTGGAGACTTGGAGATTCAAGTCAAAGGAGGGGAAAATGAGATGTTGAATTTGAAACCCAAAGCCCTCAGGTACAAACAGGAATCTTCAGTACAAGCTATATAGCTACAGTACAAGAGATACAAAGATTTCCATCACTTAATAACCCCCCTTATTCTACACTTAAAATAAGAAAGCAGCTTCTTGAGTGTTCAGAGAGGATGCTAACAACATTAAAGAACTTATCTTTCTTCTTAGGATTGACCCTCCCAGGAATTAATTATCTCTGTTTTTCTACAGATTTCACCTAGAAACAGATATTTGGGAGAATTCCTTTCTAAACAACACATCTACACCTGCCTGGTTCTTTTCTCTGCATTTAAACATAAATTAACAGCCTGAGTTCCTGGTCTAGAAATTATGCGATAAATCTCTCCTCTTATAAGCCCTGGGGTATCATGAAGTGGGACATGAAGGATTCTAAACGCTGTGTAAACAATTACATGGAGTTCCATTCAGGTTGCATCCCTGAGGAAATTTCTTCACTGGCTGAAATCACCAGAGGAGGCTGAGGTACTGCATCAATCTCTCAGCTATACTGAACACATCAGGACACGCTCTGTAGGAAACTTGCAATTCCGTATATTTCCAGGCACAGTAATAGCTAGACTTGGAAGCCAAAGGAAGGTTAAAATTCTAGGACCAACTTGCATCGTGTAAAAATATTAAAAGGTCAATTTTTATGCCTTTCGTTGACTACCTTTGGAAGTCTACTAATTCCACGGGCCATTCAATGACAGGAGTCTTAGCCAGACAGATCTTTAAATTTTATTCACACATAATACATTCGGGACAGTGGAGATTGAAACAGTCAACTGTATTCTGCCATTTTGCAAACACATACTGAAGCAAGTACTCAGCAGCCTAGAGGGTGATGTTTAAATCACATGTTATAAGAGCTGAAGGACCAGCTACATTTAAATATATAGATAGGCATTGGAGAGAGAACAAGGAGAAATAGGAATAATAGCACCTACCATTACTGAGTCCCTACTTTTGTTCCTGCTTTTAGTAATTAGAGTCTTCCATCTCCTTTTTCAGTCAATCTAGCCTAAGGTTTATCAATTTGATGATCTTTTCAAATAATCCACTTTGTTTTTATTGTTTTCATATTCTGCATTCTCTAATTGTTTCTGCTCTTTGTTATTTCATTCCTTCTGTTTGCTCCAGTTGTATTTTGCTCTTCTTTCTCCAGTGTCTTTAGGCTACTGATTGCTTTCAGATCTTTCTTCTTTTATTGAGATAGGTATTATAGCTCTAACATTCCCACTAAGCACTGATTTAGATGCATCTCATAAATTACAGTATGTTATGTATTTATTTTCATCCATCTCAAACTATTTTCTAATTCCTTTCACGACTTACTCTTTCCCCACTGGTTATTCAGGAATATGTTGTTTAATTTCCACATCTCTGTGAATTTCCCAAATTTCCTCCTGTCGTGATTTTTAAATCCACTACACCATAGTTAGAGAGCATACTTTGTATGATCAGTACTTTTAAATTTATTGAGTCTTATTTTATGGCCTAGCATATGGCCTAATCTGGAGAACATTCCACGTGCACTTGAGAAGAATTTATATTCTGCTGTTGTTGAACGGAGTGCTTTATAGACATTTGTTAGTTATAATTGATGTATAGCATTGTTTCAGTATTCTGTTTCCTCATTTAACTTCTGGCTAGCTTTCTGACCATATTGAACGTTGGATATTCAAGTCTCCAACTATTGTTGAATTATTTATTTACTCTTTCTACTGTGCCAGTAATATACATGCATTCATATAGTCTAAGAATATATTGTTAGCTGCTCATATGCATATAATTGTCATGTCTTGATTAATTGAATATTTTATCATTATAAAATGTCCTTTTTGGTCTCTCATCACAATTTATGGCTTAAAATCTATTTTGTAATATATTAGTATTAACTTTCATTTGTTTGATATATATTTTTCCATATAATCACATTCCACTTGTTTCTTTGAATCTAAGTGTGTCTCTTAAGACAAAATATATTTGAATGATGTCTTCTTTCCCACTCTGTGAATCTCTGCCTTTTACTTGGTATTCTAAATCATTTGTATTTTATGTAATTACTGACAAGGTAGGATTTAGATCTACTATTTTGCTCTTTGTTTTCTACATGTCCTGTCCTGTCTTTTTATGTCTTTATTTCTCCGTAACTGCATTTTTTGGATTAAAAATATTTTTTGTTGTGTTCCATTTTAATTCTCTTGTTGCATCTTTTACTGTATTTTTTAGTTATTGTTCTAAATAACTAAACAGTGAGAACGACAGCCAGGTTCTTATTTCTGGGTGCTGATAGCTTGGAGGAGGGAATTATGAAACATTACATTAAGGTTCTCTTTTGTTGTTTGGATGGAGAGGGAATGCAGGGTTGGTTGCCAGCTGAGGTTATTTGTTTATCCACCACGCTTGCTCAACTCAATTGTTATGTCTAATACTTTGTTTACATAAACATCTAGATTTCCTGACTGAGGAGTCTGGCTCTTGGCCAAAAGCCTGTTTGCTTTTCAGGCCTGATCCTGAGCAATTACAAGGGCTTCTTGACAGCCTTCGTAAGAGAAAGCTGCTCTCTCCACACTGGATTTTGGAGTTTTGTGAGAAAGAATGAAGATGAGAAACAGCTACTCTGTGGGCAACAGACAACATACCTTATATGTCTCTGTTACTCTCCTTTCTCTCCTATACCTGTAATTTTTTTTTTCTTTCTCTCTTTCTTCTGTCTCTATCTCTTACCTCTCTTCTCTCTCCATCCCTTAGCTCTCCCCATTGGCATTTAAACATGATCAAGTTTCCCCCATTTAGAAATATATTCACCCTCAATCTCATGTCCCCCTTCAGTGACTAAGTCGATTCTCATAACCCCTACGAGGTAATGTTATTATCTCTATTTCGCAAAAGAGGTAATTGAGACTGAGAAGTTGAGGATTAGGTCACACGGCTTAGCCAGGATTCGATAAACGACACCCAAAAGTATCGTGGTAGTGCAAAGTGCAATAATTTCTCTCATTTGTTTCAGAAAACATTTTCCATACTTCCTACGCATAATGCACTAGTTGGATAATTTTATATGCTATCTTATAATCCCAATTCGTGTAAAGCTTTTTACAGGTTCTGGTACGTTGAGTGACGTGTAAAAGAACTGGAAATCACACCCAGGATCATGTCTTTGGTGTATTATTTATCTAAGACTCTACCATGTTCCACTCATGTAGAGGATGTTTCTATGTTTCTGGTCCTAAGTCTGAACTCCTGCTCAGTCTTCCTTTCTACTCTGCAGACATCAGGAAATTTCCAGAACCAAAACTTCCAAGATACTGCCTAGGCAGATCTCTCACATGGGGGACAAATATAGGAGCAGAAGATAAGAGATGTTCTCTTTTCTCTTTGGCTCTCCTTTATGGTCATTGCTGCACATGGGATCTCTCTGAGAAATGTGTCCCGCCTGCAACCGCTGGTAGAACCGAAGTCTCTAAATAATGCACAGCGGGTCTCAATGAGTTCCTCCTCTCCCACCATTCCCAGTGCACGGGATGCATCACGGAATCAGTGTCCAATGCACTATGTTAAGAGAATTGTTAGAGCTCAGGTTAGAAATTAGATCACTGTGTATTTAAATCCAAGCTTACCAAATAGCAGCTTTGCCAACCTTGACCAATTAAAGCTCACGGTGAGCATCAATTTTCTTATACATAAATAGGATTACAAATTCCCCCCTCATGGGTATTGTGTGAGAATCCAATAAAATACCATACTTACCAGAGTAAAATAAATATAGAATGTTCATTATTTGTTACTTCTCATTATACCATTGTTTTTTATCTCCTACAACCTTTTCAAGAACTTTGTCAGATTGTTTTATAAAAAGAATGTCATTCATAGAAAGATTTGAGAATTGTAATGATTTATGAATCAGAATTCAACACTTTAATACTTGAGTTTTTTTCTTCTCTCCTTGTTTCTATATTTGCCCAGATTCTACCAACCATAAGAATAAAGAAGATAAGCTAAATGTTTGAGTTAATTCTTGCCGAAAGCCTGAATAGGTCATACCATGAAATCTAATTTCCTATAACAGAAAATGACAATAAACAGTGATCTTTTGCTCTGTGCCAAGCACCAATCTAAGCACTTTATACTCTTAATCTTGTAGAACCCTACAGAGTCCTGTGATAGGTACCTTTATCAGATATGAGAATTCGCATTTAAAGAGGCTGAGTAATTTGCCCTAGAACACATAGTACAGCAAATAGATGAGCCAGCAAAACTCTTACTCTTTAGCATGATTCAGATTTTTACTACTATTTTTTATTAAATTGTGTTAACATTGATTAATAAAATTATATACATTTCAAGTGTACAATTCCATAACACGTCATATGTATATTGCACTAAAGAGCAGTGTCTCTAGTCCATATGTGTCTATCCTCAGGGAATTCTAGTAGAATAGAAGTTTTGCACTTAGGGTTTTCGCATGTTACCTTGTTCAATACTCCCCATATATGAGACAGGTATCATTAAGGCTGTTTGACAGACTCTGGCTGGCTCATACACCCATACTTTCATGACTAGAACATTCTGTGCTTTAGGTCCCTGACTCTAGAATCATTTCCTAAACACAGTAATAGAAAGGCTGTTAACCCAGCATAGATGGCTCTCCCCTACCCACTTGGTCACATATGTCATGGCCACAAGAGAGAAAAGAGAATCTGGTTTGGCTGCCATCTTAGTTGAAGCTGCTAATTCTAATCCTCTGGGAGTTGATGGGTCAGAGCCTCCCTAACTCCATGTACTTGAGTAATACTCATTAAAGTATTTCCTGAAACTACACGTAAAAATGTTGGCAAGGACAGAACTAGGAAGACTACATAAGCATAAACAGCCACAGATCACAGAAGCTGTTTGGTTCTGAGTTTCAAACCCATTTGGATACAGACTTTAGGGACCAACAGACTTATCTCCAGACAGAGCACAGCCTTACTAAGAAAAAGGCTTAAAAGAGCTAAGTTCATTCTGGGACTTGCTACTCCAAGACACTTTCTTTTGTTGCTCATTTTATGGTGTTTACAATCCCTAATTTTTCTGCTATAACATAGTCTGCTATTTTCAGGGCTTAAATCAGATTAGATCTCAGATCAAGTTTTGTTTTGTTTTTATAATATACTTCATCTGGTCATCAGGAAAGAACTGGCAAATGTATATATAGAGAGAGAGATGTCCTCCAATAGTTAGGTGACCACCCCCCCACCACCACCAATTTCTTTTAAAGCCTAAACTTTGAAAATTGTCTGACCAAAAAAAAAATCATTATCTGACCTAGGATGCTGTGCCTCACACTCACAGAATGGTGTAATCCTATATTAGAAAACTAAACCCAGACCATGAACTCAGCATTGTTTAGGAAGTCTCTCTCAGCAATTGTTATCAAGTTATTAAGTGAGTAAAGGAAATATTATACTTTAGATAAAAGTGGATGAACCTGCAAAGCAGCCATTTGCAATGGGTCAGTGATTGCTACCTCCATGCAAAGTATGTTCTATAAATAAGATATCTTGTTATTGAATGAACCTGTTACTTCTTTTGCAAATGCATTCAGAGAGGTAGGTACAAGCTGTGATTACTTATTTGTATGTTTTTCAGATGATGTACTGTCACAGATTTTTATTAATATGAATTGGCATATTTAGCCTACTAAGAAAAGCAGTAAGGATATTATGGACACAGACCTGAGCTAAGAAAAAATTATATTATTAAATTATTTTCATTATAAAAGTAATATATCCATTTTGTAGAAAACTTGGGTCAGAATATTTTTTTAAAGACACAAAAATTGTCTTTAACCCATAATTCAAATTATCAAATTCACTATTAGTCTTTATGTACTTTTTAAATACTTTTCTATGTACATATGTCATTTTGGACAATTTAGATAACATATAAGCCATTTCATAACTTGTGTTTTCCATTCAATATTAAATTGGAAGAATCCTTCCATACTATTAATTCTTATTGCAAATAGCTTCAAGTTCACCTGATATTTCATAACTGTAATTCATTAATTGTCCCTCTTTATATAGACATTTGGATTTTCACTTTTTCATTATCATAAAAATACATAGTAAAAACAAACTATAAACATAATTTTTGTCCATACTTTTATCTGCAATAGATTCCTAAGCATAAGGAATACTGGGCAAAGGGACATGACCAGTTATAAAGCCCTTATTGTATACAAACTCTTTCCAGAATATTCTATATCAATACACACCAGCAATGGGTGTTTTAACTGTCATAAATCTTTGTCAATTTGCCCACTAAAAGTATTTCACTATTTTTAAATTGTATTGCTTTGATGACTTATGAAATACAGGAATAATTTTCAGATGTTTGTTTTTTCTAATAATTATCTTTGTATTAGTTTTGCCCTTATTTTAATAATGGTGAGAGTAGATCTCCTTTTTATAAAAACAATTTCTATATTAATGGTTATGCTATACTTGTATTTTTCTAGTGTGTTCCTTATCTTTATGTAGTTGGATCCATTAGTTTTGTCCTCTGTGTATGTATGTATGTGTATAAATATATCATTGCATTTTACTTAAAATGATATATATATATCATTGCATTTTACTTAAAATGCTCTTCTCTATCCAGAGATTATATGTATTTATATATATATATTGTTTTTCTGTTTTTTAATAGATCTCTGTTTTTGGAAGACTTTAATATACACTTTTTGAGCTTTCCTCTTTTCTTTCTTTTTCTGTTCTTTTGTGTGTGTGATGGCATGAGAAACTTTATTTTGAAAACTGCCTATCCAGTTATTGAAAAATCTTTTATGAACTATGCATAATACTCTTATTTTAAAATATTTTTGCAAACTGATATTTGCTTTGTATTGACCTTACCTGTACTCGTTGGTTTTATTTGTATTTTTAAAATACTAAATTCTAAAAAGGTTTCAAATTAATCAAGTACAATATTCTTCTATCACTTGATGTACTGACATCTGCATTCAACTTTTTTCTGAATATAATCGGTTGTTTTCAAACCTCTTGAGTTGAACACTTATTTATTTTCTCTTATTATTTATGTTTTTATTATAATAACTAAATAGTTATTATAATGATATGTGGGGGGTTCCATTTTATTCTCTAATCAAGAATTTGGAGTGTGGGAAAAGCTATATGTTTACCTTTAGAACTTGGCTATGTAATAATGCTATTTTTCAACTCCTCTATGCCCTCTGTCATTTTTCTGTTTTATACAGGAGAAAGCTTAGGTGCACTAGACTAAGGTCTATATCACATGGCTGCTAATCAGTGAAAAAAGAATTTAAAAAAATAAGTCTATCTGACTATAAAGAACAAACTCTGTCCTACAAATTATGATGCTTTTATTTCTTCTTCACCTGAAAAGTATCTCTTTTGTCAGTAGATCCAGAGACTTTTTCATGGTCTTCCTTAAATCAAGTTTTGATTAGCAAAATGCCCCTAAAGCCTACACATGACAGAAGTTCTCCAGATAGTGAATTCTAAAGTTTAGAATAAATGTAGGGAATTCTGCATTACATCATGCTGTCTGTTTTGTACTCTTCAGAATATTCTTCTTCCTTCTTGTTTGAGAATATCCTTACACAATTCTGTTTAAACGTAGATAAGTTCCTAATCTAACTGCCGGGTATATCTTACTAGAAACTCAAACATTCACTCAGTTCACCTTTTTCTAGAATGTGACTACATTATTCCTAGTTTTAAACTGAATTTACCTGATATTTTATTTTCACACTGAAACAAATTAAAAATGACAAGAGTAATAAACTCTGAAGCTTAGCCTCATCAGTACAAGAAACAAGAGAAGAGACATGTGGAAATAGATGCATGAATTCAAGCCTCTGCTTCTCTTACAGGTCCTCTCTTTACTCCTGCTTTTCTGTGGGTAAAATATTATGGCAATTGTTGGGAGAATATCCAACCATATACAATTACAGGAAAGGTGCCTGGAATGACAACAGTCATAAAACCATGTTTATATATATGAATGAGTCTATGTATGTTTGTGAGAGTGTGTGTGTGAGAGAGACAGATGTGTGTGTGTGTGTGAGAAGAGAGAGAGAGAGAGAAAGAGACAGGGACAGAGAGAGACAGAGAGAGACAGACAGAGACAGAGAACACAGAGAGAGAGAGAGAGAGAGAAGAGAGAGAGAGAGAGAGAGAGAGAGAGAGAGAGAGAGAGAGAGAGAGAGAGAGAGAGGAGAGAGAGGAGAGGAGGAGAGAGGGAGAGGGAGAGAGGAGGGAGAGAGAGGGGAGAGGGAGGGGGAGAGGGAGAGGGAGAGGGAGAGGAGAGGAGAGGGAGAGGGAGAGGGAGGGAGGGAGGAGAGGGAGGAGGGAGGGAGGGAAGGAGGTGGGGGCTGAGTTCATTACATGATAATAATGCCCAACGTTAAGTCCTGGGTTTATCTGCTTGGGTTTCCATCAGTCTTACAGAAAACAAACCTGACGGAAATTATTTGCTTGATCAAAATCTATCTGCCACAATTGAGATCCCTGTGCTATTCACAGATAAATCAATTACCCAAATGCTAAAGTGGATTCACAGCACAAATGAACAATGTGACAGAATTCATCCTGCTTGGCCTGACACAGAACCCGGATGTGCAGAAACTCCTGTTTGCTGTGTTTACAATGATCTACTTTCTTACTGTGGCAGGCAACCTACTCATTGTAGTGACAATCACCACCAGCCGAACACTGGGCTCCCCCATGTATTTTTTTCTTTCTTTCTTGTCCTTCATAGATGGTTGCTGCTCTTCTACCATGGCTCCAAAAATGATATTTGACTTACTCACTGAAAAGAAAACTATCTCCTTCGGTGGGTGCATGACTCAGCTCTTTGCTGAACATTTCTTTGGAGGAGTTGAGATCATCCTGCTCACAGTGATGGCCTATGA
This sequence comes from Eonycteris spelaea, assembly GCA_003508835.1. Taxonomy (NCBI): domain Eukaryota; kingdom Metazoa; phylum Chordata; class Mammalia; order Chiroptera; family Pteropodidae; genus Eonycteris; species Eonycteris spelaea. The sequence goes on along the minus strand of PUFA01000007.1, from coordinate 22,895,704 downwards.
CCGCTACGTGGCCATCTGCAAGCCCCTTCACTACATGATCACGATGAACAGACGAGTGTGTGGCCTTCTGGTGGCCATGGCTTGGGCTGGCGGATTTCTTCATGCTCTGATTCAAATTACTTTTATAGTCTGGCTGCCCTTCTGTGGCCCTAATGTCATTGACCATTTCATCTGTGACCTTACCCTCTGCTAAATCTCTCCTGTTCTGACACTCACATCTACGGACTTTTTGTTGCTGCCAACAGCGGACTAATGTGTATGCTCATTTTCTCTATTCTTATCGCCTCCTATGTACTAATCCTCTGCTCCCTAAGAAATCACAACACTGCAGGACAGCGGAAGGCTCTCTCCACCTGTGCCTCCCACATTACTGTAGTCATCCTGTTCTTCGTACCCTGTATATTCGTGTACCTTAGGCCCATGGTCACCTTCCCCATTGATAAAGCAGTTGCCGTGTTTTATACTATGGTAACACCCATGTTAAACCCTTTAATCTACACCCTCAGGAACTCAGAGGTGAAAAATGCCATAAGAATGCTCTGGAGCCAAAGAATATTCCTGGGTAAAAATTCATGTGAATAGAGAAGATAAAAACAAAATCTATATGTATTTTAAGAATAAGTATGACTAATAGAAAGGTAATGGTCTTGATGTCAAAATATCTACTTAACATTTTGCTTCTCTCAATTTCTGAAACCTCTAATTGTTTCTCTTTCATAAAATATTAATAGTTGATTAAATGATGACTAAAGTTTCTTCAAATACAAACTTTTTGTATTTACAAATTATCAATCCAAGGGACATTGCTAATTCACATAAAATGACACAATGTATGGAAAATCTCCAAATTTATGTATTCAGTAAAACAGTTCTCTGTGGTTTCAGGTATAGATTATTTAACCAAAAGGCCAAGTAATTAAAATATTTAAACAAACAGGCCTAACAGCTTAGTATTTTGTTGAAAATGCATAGTTTTCATCCCAACAACTGTAGCCAAAGTAGAATTATTACTGTAAGAGATAAAGATCAACTAAAAATAAATGGTTTTGAAGAGTGAGAGAGTCATTAAGGCAAGACTCATTCCAAAGTTAATGCTCCTATGTTACACAAATATAAGGGGCACCTTTTACATTGTACTAAGGGCTCTTCCCATAATAAATTATTTCCTCTAAAATAAAATAATTCTTACATTCTAAAATTCTAAAATTCTTAAATAAAGCTACAGAGGGATATAAGATTCTTCCAGGTGTAGCCAGAATGCAATCTCACACATGATATCCCTAGCCAAAAACAATTTGTGGAGCACTTTTTGCCAAACATATTCTATATCACTTCACCTCCAAAGTAGCTTTTATTGCATAGATTTGTACCCTTAGCTAATAGGAACAAAAGTATCTGTACAAAAAAGAGACTTGATGATAAATGAGCGATCGAGAAGTCTGCACATTCAAATTTGAAAAGAAAATTTCAAACCAATTGTACGCCAATGAGATGGGAAGTAATTTCAGATATAGACACAATGCCATTCTAAACGTAAAAACTCTAGCTAAAAGAAGATCTGCAAAAGAAGAAAAGAAAAAGAACCAAAGCACAGCAATACCAAAAAAAAATCAAAAAATACAAAGGCAGGCAGTAAGAAGAAAAAAGAGGGACAAAGGAACTAGAAGACAGACAGAAAACAACGAAAATGGCAATAGTAAGTCTTTACCTATAATTACTTTAAATGCAAATGGGTTAAACTCCCCCAAAAAAGATAGAGTGGCTAAATGGATTTAAAAAAAAAAATTCAACTGTACAAGAGACTTCCTTAAGACCTAAGGACACACACACAGGCTCCAAATAAAGTGACAGAAAAAATATTGCAGGCAAATGGTAACCAAAAGAGAGCTGACATAAGAGTACTTATGTCAGACAAAATAATTTTTAGACAAAAATTATCACAAGAAATAAAGATCTTTATATAACGATAAAGGTAAACCCACCAGGAAGATATAATAATTAGAAATATATATGCAACCAACATCGGAACACCTAAATATTTTAAGCAAATATAAACAGATATGAGTGTTGAAGTAGACAATAATACAATAATAGTAGGAAAATTCAGTATTTCAATCTCAATGATGGTAGAATATCTAGACAGAAAATTCATAAGAACACAATGGACTTGAACAACGCTATAGAGCATATGAACCTAACAGACATACCTAGAACACTGCATCCAATAGCCATAGAATATACATTCTCAAGTGTACATGGAAGATTATGCAGGATAGATCATGTGTTAGGTCACAAAGTCTTCAAAAATTGTTAAAGATTGGACTCATACAAAGTATCTTTTTTGAACACAATCAGTGAGCTAGAAATCAACAGCAGAAAAACAATTGGAAAATTTCTCAATACTTGGAAATTAAACAACACATTGATATACAACCAATGGTTTAAAAAAGAAAAGGGGAATTAGAAAATATTTAAAGACAGGGGAAAATGAAAAAACTATTGACCAAAATCAACATGATGCAGCAAAAGCAATATTAAGAGGGAAATTTATAGTGATGAATACCTACATTAAAAAAAAAAATCTTAAACGACCTAACAGTGTACCTCAAGAAATGAGAAAAAGAGATGAAAAACAAGCCCAAAGTTAGCAGAGGAAAGAATAATAAAGATTAGAGTAGAAATAAATAAAATAGATACTAGGGAAAAAATTTTAAAGTCAATTAAACAAAGACTTGGTGTTTTGAAAAGAAAACCAAAATTAACAAACTGGCTAGACTGAGAAAAAAAATGAAAAGTCAAATAAAATCAGAGTGAAAGAGGATATTAAAACTTATGTCAAAGAAATAAAAGGATTATAAGAGACTACTTCAATTATACACCAACAAATTGGGTAACTCAGAGGTAATGGATAAATTTCCAGAAACATACAAGCTACCAAATGTGAAGCACAAAAAAGTGCACTTTATGCCTGGGATGCAAGCATAATCAACCAATGTCATATACCACATTAACAGAACAAAGGAAAAATCGTGATTTGTTTGTTAGATGCAGAAAAAGCATCTGGCAAAATTAATACCTCTTCATGATAACAATTCTCAACAAACCAAGAATAAAACAAAATTACTCAACATGATAAAGGTCATATGACAAGTCCAAGGAAAACGTCAAATCAACAACTGCATAGTTTCTTTCTTCAATAAGTGCACAATAGACAGCTTCTCCTCTAAGACTGGCAACAAGGTAGGATTCCCACCCTCACCATTCATTCAGATAGTACTAGAAGTTCTAATCCGAGCAATTTGGCCAGAAAAACAAAAGGAATCCAAATTTTAAAAAAAGAAGAAGTAAAATTATTTCTATTTTCAGGTGACATGATCTTATATATAGACGACCATAAATACTGCGTGCGCATGCACACACACACAAACACACACACGCACACACACATGCAAACTGTTAAGAGCTAATCGATAAATTGCAGGCTAAAGTGCACGATAAAAAAACAACATACAAAAGCAGTTGTGTTTCTATAAATTAAGAACAAGTTTTACAAAAATAAATTAAGGAAAAATCCCTCTTGCAATAGCATCAGAAGGAATAAAATACTTAGGAATAAATTTAACTAAAAGAGTGAATGACTTATAAACAAAACTATGAGACATTGATGAAAGAAACTTTACAAGACACAGATAAATGGAAACATATCTTCTGTCCATGGATTGTTAAGACTCAATGTCATCAAAATGTCTATGCTACTCAAAGCAAGCTACAGAGTCAACAAAATCCATATAAAAATGCCAAAAGCATTTTTCACAGAAATAGAAAAGCAATCATAAAATTCATATGAAACCACTAAAGACACTAAACAAGCAGTCTTGAGAAAGAAGAACAAATCTGGAGGTATCATACTTCCTACTTTCAATTTTATATTTTAAAGCCTTAATAATTAAAATAGTATGCTAGTGACATAAAGACAAACATGTTGACCAATGGAACAGAATTGAGAACCAAAAAACAAACCCATGCATACATATGGTCAACTGATCTTTGACAAGGATGCCAAGAATATACAATGGATATTCTTTCTTTCATAAGTGGTGCTGAGAAAACTGACAACCAAATGCTAAATCATGAAAATGAACCCTTATTTTACATGTTATACAAAACTCAACTCAAATTGAAATGTAAGGCCTGAAGCTGTAAAATTCCTAGAAGAAAACAGAACAGAAAATCTTCATAACATTGGAATCTGCATTGATCTCTTGGATATGACACCAAAAGCAGAGATAACAAAACAAAGAATAGACAAATGGGACGACATTAAACAACAAAGGACACAATTAACAAAGTGAAAAGACAACTTATAGTATGGGAGAAAATATCTGCAAACCATGTAATTGATGAGGGGTTAATATCCAAAATGTATAAACAACTTGTACAACTCAGTGGCAAAAATAGCCCAATTTAAAAATGGGCAAAAGACCTGAATGGACATTACAACAAAGAAGATACACAAATGGCCAAAAATTAAAAGTTTTAAACATCGCTAAACACTAGGGAAATGCAAATCAAAACCACAATGATGCATCACTCCACATCTTGTTACAATGACTATTATCAAAAAGACAAGAGGTGACGAGTGTTTGTAAGGATGTGAGAAAAGGGAATACTTGTGCACTGTTAGGTATATGATTTGGTACAGCCACTATTAAAAACAGCGTGGAGGTTCCTCAAAAAATTAGAAATAAAACTCCATATGATCCAGTAATCTCACTCCTGGGTATTTATCCAAAAGTACTAAAATCAGGATTCAATGAATTATTTGCACTCTTACGATCATTTCAGCATTATGCACAAGAGCTAAGATGTGGAGACAACCTAAATTTCCACCAATAAGATTCATGGATTTTTTTTTAATGTGGTGTATACATATATACATGAAATGTTATTCGGCCTTCAAAAAGGAAGAAACTGCCATTTGTGAAAATATGCATGAAAATTGAGGTTATTACTCTAAGTAAAATAAGCCAGTGATAGAATAATTAACACTTCTATGAGGTACCTAACATAATCAAACCCAGAGAAGAGAGGTAATATAGTGGTTTCCAGGGGCTGGTATAAGAGAGGAATCAGCAGTAATTGTTTAAGGGATATGAGTTTCGTTTGGGACAATGAAAATTTTCTGTAGATGGTTGTTGCTGATGTTTGCATGACAATGTGAATATACTTAATGCCACTGAACTGTATACTTAAAATGGTTAAATTAGTAATTACGTATTTATATTTTAAATAAATTATGTTATTTATATTTTACCACAATAAAAATATACTGAGGGAGATGGACGCACTGTGAGTGAGATTGGCAGCAAACAGAGGAGAAAATTGTTAACTATAGGACAGAGCTGAAGGTGTTGCTTCCTTTTCTGGTTCTGGTCTTCAGAAGTGTGTCAATTTGATGTAAAGGTAAAGGCTGACAACAAAGAAAGGTGATTCTTTGCTGGGTTCCAGTCTGATCTTTATCGCCTCAGAGCCAAGGGAGAAGATTGTAGCGTTTCTATTCTCTATGTCTGGATGTTTTTATACGTGAGCAACTGGTTGAGTATGATTTTCCTCAACGCTACTGTGTGAAAGCAAAGTACTTCACTGTATTTCCCCAAGATTCTCTCTCCATAGAGCAGAGAGAAAAGCTACATTCCCTGAACACATCTTGAGAATCTGTTGTCTAGGTACTCATTCCAGAGGAAGTTGATATGTCTATAACTTTTAAATGACTCAGTCTTTGATACCTGGAATCCTGCCATCTAAGTCTATTCTAAGTCACTCACTAATAAAATGTCACAATCTCCAGGTATTTTGGCATATAAGCTTGAAGACTACCACTTCCATTCACAGTGCAGCCCTATCATTTAAAACAATCGTGTTTTCAGAGAGAAGTACATTCTCTGAACTCTGACCTATGCCTAAAACCACCCCACATCCTATGCCAGGCTCACCAATGTCAAAATGAGCAACAAAGCCCTATAACGAAACTTGCTAACTTCCCATACCCAAGTCCCATCCTAAACTATCGCCAGAGACACATGCCTAACCAAAGCTCAACTACAGTTCTAAAACAGCACTAAACATAGCCTCTAATTAGGTTTGTGGGTGCCAAGTGGGAGTACATGAAGACTCTGGCTGATGCCTCAGCAAATATTTCAACAGACCCAATTACTAATCCTCTGAGGACTTGAGAGGTCAATGGATTACCAAACCCTACACTCTATGAAAGCCTATTTAAACATTAGTCTAGAGTCAATGAAGAAAGGATTACAAAGAAAGACCTTTTAGGTAGGTGACAGCAGCAGTACCAACAAGCTGAAGACTTGTGTGGGAGACACTCTCCCAAGCTTGGTAGGTTAGGAGGAGGACCCAAATCAAAAATGAAAAGAATTCTCTCCATATTGCTCATAGACTTGTTGGGAACCAAAAATTTAGCAGAATTGATTGAGAAAACAATGTCTAATCAAGTTGATTTGATTCACTTATACATTTTATAGTTCCATATCCCAACTTTGCCTGATTTAAAACTTTTTTCATTGTTCTCATTTTTAATTTAGGTTGAATATCCTTCTTAGAAATCTGAAAACAGGGAGAGTTTGAAGCTGTGTTTATACTTTCACAGGAAGCCAAGAAAATAAGTAGAAATGAAATCCTAGAGCTACTAAAGTTTCCTGAAACAGCTCATTTTCTGAGTAAATCCAGATTGATAATGGGAACCAAAATCAATTAAAATGTCCAAGATTGGGAGAGTCCCTAGAGAGATAAGTGTTCCAGTGTCCCACTGTTAGCTCATGGAGTCTATTTGTGGATGTGGAGCATATGCCACCAGGGTAAGAAAGTGATGACTGGGCTCGATCTAAAAACCGAGGAACCCACAATCAACTAGACCCAGGTCAGTGGTAACTTAATCTTTTTTCCCCAATTTTAAGCAGATTAACTTAGCCAATTTATTTTCACTGAAACAGTTTTGTAGTTAGATTCCGTGACTTGAATCTTTCTCTGAAAAAATGATTTTGGACACAATGACATGAAAAGGTCAATAGAAAATAAACAAATTGCCAGTCAAGATGCTGGGGAGAATTACTAAAGTCACATGTGCAACACTGTTGTTACATTTATGTCCCATTAAGTAGTTGATCCTGTAGGTTTCTGTTTTAACGATCTGAAATTCTCTTCCCTTTTCATGACTTCCGAGTTGCACATTGAAGTTAGAATTTGTGGGCTAAATCTATTAAGATCAAATCTATTAAATCTATCAACCACCTAGTCACCATCAAGAGCAGCTGTGGATAGAGACAAAACAACTGAGACTAAGCTTTCCTGAAAAGTAAAGATATATTTCCTCACCATTATTGAAACTAAGAGGTCATGATGCTGACTTCTGTGTTCAAAAAATTTGAGGAAATATATGTGGTTATGTTTTTGAAAGAAACTGGGGAAAGGAGAAAGAGGGGGAGAAAGAATAAAATATCCTATGATCTTTTTAACAACATCTACTCACTGTTGAAAATCCATGTACACATCATTCCAAAAAAGAATGTATTCTTGTATTTATTCAATATTTCTACCAGTTAGCAATAAAAACTTCAAGTTCATCTTACTTGATCAAACTTATGACAAAAAAGGCAAGTTGTATTATCTTAGGTGACCCTAACTTTTCTATCTTCTCAATAGGAAACTCGAGGAAATTTCGTGACTCCCTTCATTCCATTCGTAAAATGTAAGTAGGATAATATATCTAATCCAGAGCGTTATTCTACGTGCAATGAAAGACGAACTGCACAGAAAATTCATTTAGAAAATGTTGCGAACTTTGCAGGGAAATCTGCACCACTAGCATGTCCACATTCAAAGATGTGGAAAGACTGAGCGTGAAAGAATTGTGCTGAACCAGACACAACTGTTGAGTGAATGCTGCTCAACAGACTGTTATAAAGATATTTCCTCGGTCTTTTGAAAGGGAAAAACCATCTGCAGCTCTGCTTCTGTATGTGCATGTGCGTTCATTTGACAGAAAGGAAAAACAGCTCACAGAACACATCTGGTATGGATATAGGAAGGCTCGGTGTTTTCATATCTGGTGCATGTTTCACTTTTAAAAGAGTGTTGTGTCCACGTACCTATAAATAATCATTCCATTAGACAAATATAATTTCAAAATAATTGTTACCAATGGAACATTTTTTTCCAAAAAGCCATCTGCGATACTTTTAGAGCTAGAAAGTTCAGAAGTCAACCATTAAGTCAATATTCATAGTAACACCTTGCTTTTATTGTGGTGTTTGTGAGATATTTAGTTAATATAAATAAAAAGAAATTTAATCTCTTTCCATTCTTCTTTACAACTATCTACAAAATGACAGAGTTGAGTGGAAGGTGTAGCTCCACGAATCCCAGAGACAAGGACTGAAAAGGTGATGAAATATTTTAGCACTGAAATTAAAATATCATCACTCAGAAATACTGTTCTTTCCAGATGAACCACGTGCTCCCAACCCCAGCTGAACTGATAAAGATGAGGAATGTAACAGAATTCATCCTACTGGGCCTGACTCAGGATCCAGAACTGCAGAAAGTCTTATCTGCTGTGTTTTTAATCACCTACTTAATCACACTGACAGGTAACCTGCTCATATCAGTCACCATCTTCATCAGCCCAAACCTGGGTTCTCCCATGTACTTCTTTCTGTCCTATTTGTCCATTATAGATGTTTTCTATTCTTCTTCCATAGCACCCAAAATGATCTTTGACTTGATCTCCAAAAAGAACACCATATCTTTCAATGGCTGTATGACTCAGCTCTTTGCTGAACATTTCTTTGCTGGAGCTGAAATCATCTTGTTAATTTCCATGGCCTATGACCGCTATGTAGCCATCTGTAAGCCCTTGCACTATATGACCATCATGAGCCGACCTGTATGTGGAATCCTGGTGGGAATGGCTGGAGTTTTAGGGCTTCTTCATGGAGGGATCCAGGTTTTGTACATAGTCCGGTTACCATTTTGTGGCCCCAATGTCATTGACCATTTTATGTGTGACTTAATACCTCTCCTGGAGCTAGCCTGCACAGACACTCACACTTTGGGGCCCCTGATTACTGCCAACAGTGGCTCACTGTGCTTGCTCATTTTTTCTATGCTAGTTGCGTCCTATGTTGTCATCCTGCGCTCCCTGAGGACTCATAGCTCTAAAGGTCGTCGCAAAGCCCTGTTTACATGTGCCTCTCATGTCACTGTTGTCATTTCATTCTTTGTACCTTGTTCATTCCTGTACCTAAGACCCACAGCCTCCTTCCCCACTGACAAAGCTGTGACTGTGTTTTGCACCATAGTAACTCCTATGCTGAACCCTTTAATCTACACCCTCAGAAATGCAGAAGTAAAAACTGTCATGAAGAAGCTCTGGGGGCAAATGATGAATACTGATGATGAATAAATCTTGTGATTAGAGCACTTAGGTAAAAAAAATTCTAGTGATATTTCATAAAGATTTATTCCCCTTCTTCATTGATTAAACTCAGGACAGTCAATTATCCTGTCTGAATCAATTTTCTTCAGGAGCCCGCATATCCATACGGGCAGGGCTGACATATCCATTAAGGCATAGTAGGCACACTGCCTAGAGCCCGCAACACTTTTACAGGCCCATGAGATGTTTCCATTACTTTTAACATAAGAAGAAAAATAAATATAACCAAATACGACTTGGATTATATTCATCTTTATAACAATGAGGTCATAAAATATAACTTTAATATTTTTTATGGAGGAAAGAACCCATGAGGACAAAAGTACCAAGGGCCTACAAAAGTCATAGTGTCGCCCTGGTTGTAGATATGAAACAGATTAACAGCAATATTCCTGAATGTTCTTTATATCCAGCACTACAGCTAGAATAAATTTTTATTTTCTTTTAAAAGAGGAAAACGGTCAACAATGGACCACATGAACGATGGAGGTCCCATAAGATAACAGAACTGAAAAATTCTTAGCACCTAGTGACACTGTAGTTAATATAACATCGTAGAGCAACACATTACTCACATGCTTGTGGCAATGCTGGTATAAACAAACCAATTATGTTACTAGTCATATAAAAGTACAGCACATACAATTATGTATAGTACATAATACCTGATAATAACGACTATTAGTTGTTTGTGTATTTACTATACTATACTTTTTATCTTTTGAGTGTACTCCTACTTGCAAAAATATTTGCTGTAGAACAGTATGCCGTGTTATGCCAGCAGCAATGTCATACACCTCATGTTTACTGCATCTCTTCATTACATCATTTTCTTTTGTGCTTGATTTATCTCATGTTCTTTTGTACAGTTACGTGATGTACATGCTTGTAGCCTAGGAGTAATAGGCTATATGGTCATGTAAGAACAAATACGTGTCCTGGAACTGGACAACAATGACCATGAACCTGGCTTATAGAAGGGAATTTGTATGATGAACATAGTGAAATTCTGTCTGGAACTAGTTACGTGCTTTAAAGTCAGAGATTAAGAGCTTTGGATCAAATAAGCTTGGTTTCTCATCTTGTCTCCAGCTTTAATTAGCCTTGTAAATGTAAGCAAGTGCCTTTACCCGTTTTTTTTTTTTTCATCTGTAAAAGGGAAATAACATTCCACACTTAAAAACTAAATGATTTAAATTGAAAGAGTCAGCTAAAAAATAGTGAAATTGCTCATTGTTACAGCCTTCAGAGATGTCACCAGAGCATACGGCAAAGCCCACGAACCCTGCTACTGTCACTCACTAACCATGATTATGGTGGGACCCAATGTCTGCCTCAGCCTCACATCATTTCAAAATATGTTATAAAGGCCATCTGTTTGAGTATGGACAAAATAACAGTGAGTTATTGGTTCAGCAAGGAAACTTAATGGGGCCAGGGAGCAGATCTCGGAACAGTGAGAGCTAGTCCATCACCAACTCTCTATTCTGGGATAAAAATGCCCTTAAATATTTCTGCAGTTATAATGGGGGAGCTGGCTGGAACAACTGGAAGATGCCTAAGCAGAACTTGTTTCAAGAGCTCTCACAAATGATGGATCCTGTCCCATTCTGTCCTCTGGAAGGAGAAGAAAGGGGAGCCCCAGGCTAGCGACCCAAAGAACTCTCTCTATACAGAGCTTGTGATTCCTGGGGAAGAGCTCAGAAACTTGGTTTCAGAAGATTTCTCGCCCAGGTATTCAAATATTATATGATGCTGATATCTCAGGAATTTATATTAGGTTAGACCTCACTATAGATGGAAACCTTTAAAAAATAGATATTTTGACATAATTTCCTGTGAGTGACCACCTTGAAAATATATGCAAGCAAACAGCGTGTTTAAAAAAATCAAATTTATCTTTCAGAGACCTAGTTGTAGCTCCCAAGAGAGATGGAATGAAACAAGATAATGTAGAAATAAGGATGATGATGATGATGATGATGATGATGATGATGATAACTAGTATTTATTGAACACCTTCTGTGAATAAAGTCCTGACCTAAGCACTCATTTATGTTTTGGAAGCAGCAAATGTCTGACCTTAATTTCTTTCTGTCGACTCATTTTGAAGTTAGTTAAGTCGTTGTTAATCACAATTTCAACAACAGAAAACAAAGGTCCAATAAGATCCTTTATGCTATTTGGTTTTTTTCCCCTTCTGAACTTTTTTCTGTTTTTTAAATAAATTTATTGAGGTGACATTGGTTAATAAAATTATATAGGTTTTATGTTGATATTTTAACATACTAAAAGTACAGATGCTTTTCAAATTTTCATTAAAGTATGCTCTCCTAGAAAGTCTCTTAAAAATATATGTATACATATACATATCTATATCTATATCTAATCTATATCTATATCTATCTATCTATCTATCCATCCCAATGTTCATAGCAGCATTATCCACTATGGCCAGAACATGGAAGCAACCAAAGCATCCTATGATAGATGACTGGATAAAGATGTGGTACATGTATATAATGGAATATTACTCAGCCATAAGAAAAGATGAAATGCTGCCAATTGAGACAACATGGATGGATCTTGAGAAGCCATGCTAAGCAAAATGTCAGACTAAAAAGTTGAGAACCGTGTAAATTCACTCACATGTAAAATATAAAACTGAAAGCAACAAACAAACATAATGAACAGAAAGACTCATGGACATGGAAAGTGGATTAGTGGTTATCACCGGAGGGGGGTGGGGGACAGGAGGAGGTAGGAGGGGTAAAGGGGGTCAAATAGTTGATGATGAGAGAAAATTTAGCGTTCAGTGGTGAATACACAATGCAATATGCATATGACATACTATTGAATTATACACTTAAATTTTATTTGATTTTATTAACCAATGTTAACTCCAAAAATTTTAATTTAAAAAAGGCTATTTTTAATTGAGCCTCACCATTTCATATTTCTTAGTTGATTAGAAAATTAGCACAATTATATTTTTATTGTCTAAGAGCAGAAATGAATAGGTATAGAATTCAAGGTATCAATTATACCTAGCTATTATTATACTATCAAAATGTGACAAAGTGAAAGAAGACAACTTTTATTTTGCCTAAGAACTCAGTGACTGTTGTTTTTGTTAGGTATAGAAGTTTGGGGTTGAAGCAATTATTTCCTTAAGATCTGAATTTATTGGTTCTTAGAGACTAATTCTGAATAAAGAAATTTTCTTTCATACTAACTTCTAGTTTGTTTTTTCTGAGTGTAAAAAGTGGACATGTTGCAACATTGTAAATTACAGATTATTTGTCAAACAAAGATGTTTATTATCAATTATGAGAGCCTACACTCTTTAAGGGTGAAGCCTTGGAGGGAATATGGTCAGAGTTTTAAAAACAGAGAAAAATGGAACAAACATGGATGTACGTTTCAGATTCCAGAACACTGGCCTCCTCTGGAGTTTGAAACACAGTTAGGAAAAATGAAAAAAAGGGTCACTTTGCATCATTAGCTAAAAAACATTCTGTTCTAAATGCAGCTTATTTCAATTTTAGTATAGATAGATAGTAGAGCAAAAGAAAGAAACCTCCTATGGAAGGTTAGGAAAGGGTTCAGGTACATATAATAATATCAGGTAATAATCTGACCTAGATCATCTAATCTCATTCTCACAATAACACTTTAGATGTGTATTATCCTTAAAGACAAGCATCAGAGGCTTGTATAGAGGTTTGGTCACTTAGGTGAGGCTATGTCATGAGCAAGCATAGGAAATAAGAATCAAGCTCAAGGTGGCCTTGCTCCAGAACCAAGATCCTACCATTTCTGCTAAAATGTAGCTGCTAAACGACTGATGTCACAAAGGGTGGCAAGAAGGAATAGAAGCAGGACTAGATGCACACAGACCGTATATATTAACTAAGCATGAAGTTTTTTTTGCCTTAAGCTGTATGTTGCCTCACGTTTATACAACTCAATTAATTATCACACAGACTCTTAATATCTACATGCATTGCTATTTAAAGACACAATAATGAATCAAAAATAACAGATTTTGAGTTTTGGCATAGGTACTTCAAAGCTAGATAACCTTGATTAATCAATTAATCACATTAGGAGACACAGTTTACTAATTTCTAAAATAAGGAGAATATATATTTCATGCCACATATTTCATATAGTTGCTTTATAATCAAATTATGCAATTCAAGTGAAAAGGCTACGTAAACCATAAAAGTCTACGATGATGAACACATGGATAAGATGAATAACACGACATATGATAATAAAATAACTAGTTTGGGGTTGTTCCACTCACAGAAATAAACTTATTTTTATTTCCCCCCTTACCATTCATGATCCACTTGCAATTTCTTACTGTGTGAAGAGCTTTTTCATGGCATTTTTTACCTCTTTATTTCTCAAAGTATAAATCAGTGGATTCAACATAGGTGTCAGAATACCATAAAACACTGCCATGTTTTTGTCTATAGATAAAGCAGATGAAGGACGCATATAAGTAAATATACAGGGCACAAAGAACAGGGCAACAACAGTGAAGTGGGCCCCACAGGTGGAGAGGGCTTTGCGTCTCCCCTCTGTACTGTGGGACCTCAAGGAGCACAGGATGACAATGTAGGAGGCAGCCAACATGAGGAAGTTCAAAAGGCAGATCACACCACTGTTGGCGACCACCAGCAGACTGATGACATACGTGTTGGTGCAGGCAAGTTCCAGCAAGGGGTACAAGTCACAGACAAAGTGATTGATTACGTTGGACCCACAGAAGGGCAACCGAAAACCAGGAGTAGCTGAAGCAGTGAGTGCAGGAATCCCCCAGCCAAGTCACCCCTACCAGGAGGGCACAGAGATGCCTGGTCATGATGATCGTGTACTGCAGGGGCTTGCAGATGGCCACGTAGCGGTCATAGGCCATCACTGTGAGCAGATGATCTCAACGCCTCCCAAAAAATGGGCTCCAAAGAGCTGAGCCATGCAGCCCTCATAAGAGATGATTCTCCCCTCATACAAGGAGTCAGCAATGAGTTTAGGGGTCATAGAGGAAGAATAGCAGGTGTCAAGAAAGGACAAGTTGGCAAGGAAAAAATACATGGGGGAAGCCAGGCTGGGACTGGAGGTGACGGTGACCAAAATGAGGATGTTGCCACAAACCGTGACCAAATAGATGATCAAAAAGACCACAAAGAGAACTCTCTGTATTGCTGGGTTCCGTGAGAGTCCCAGCATGAAAAATTCTGTGACATTGTGTGGTATTTCCATAGTCCAAGGACACGGAGAATGCAGGTACAGTATTGCCTATAAAGAAAGAAACAATCATAACAGAACTCCAGAGGGGAAGAAATGTTGCAAGGTTTCCTTTATCCACACTCACTTCCTTTCATCCCTCTTAACCCTTTCTTTTCCAATATTCTTGTCACCAACTTATTCTGTTAATCACAAAATGTCAGCATATATGTCTATGTTCATTTCAGCATATCTGGGCACTAAGTATCTAAGTTTCTACAGGAAAATAGTAATTTAATTATCCAAATTGTAATCTCTTTTATTACTACTGAAATGGAACGTTTGGCCAACACTGGTTTCTAATTCACCTGGAGTCCATCTCTGACCATTTTCAGCATGGTTCCACGTAGACACGGTGACGCTCGGGGGGAGTTATGGGCGAGAGCACGCAGACAGCAGTAATAAGAGCAAATGCTTGTGCAGCACAGTCTTTGCCAAGCACTGTCCTGACTGCTTTGCATTTATCAGGTCTCTAATCCTCGCACCATCCCCATGAGGTAGATGACTGTCTTTACCCTCATTTTATAGAAGACAGTAAGAAATGCATTTAGCATATTCAGCTAACAAGGACAGACCTAGGGCTTATACTC
Source organism: Eonycteris spelaea (assembly GCA_003508835.1). NCBI lineage: Eukaryota > Metazoa > Chordata > Mammalia > Chiroptera > Pteropodidae > Eonycteris > Eonycteris spelaea. Next base: position 22,880,305 of record PUFA01000007.1, on the reverse strand, counting down.
AGCCAAGCTGCTATAGAGTCTGTGGGCTTTCCTGTACTATATTATCACTTAAATTCATCTAGGTTTCAATCCTTCCTCTGCTATTTATTGGCTGTGTACTCATGAACAACTTCTCAAAGCCTTGTTCTTATCTATAAAATAAAAATGAGAGTACTGCTAACTGAGGTTGCAGAGAGGGGTAAATGAAAACACTGCATGTCCAGTTTTTGTACAGAGCCCGATGTGATAAACATTCCAAAATGGCATCTCTGATACCACTATCATTAATACAGTGGGCAACAAATGTGGCTTATGAATCAAAGACCTAAGTGTATGCATTCAAGACTAACCAGTATTGATATGGTGTAACGTATTACCAATATGAAAATGTCATAATACTGATCCCCATACAGAATACAAGAGAAAATGCAATCAGTATGAATAGTACCCAATTTAGCCAAATAATAAGTTTACATCCTCTAAATAAAATGTTAAGCTGATTCACTGCTCTGGCTCAAATTTGTGGGAGTACAAAATAAATCATTTGTTTAAAATTAGCAAAGAAAAAAAGTCTCCTGTTTTAATTATCCATGAGAAACAAAATTATTTTCTGGAAAGTAATAAGAATATTAGTAAAATTATTTTACTGCATCTTTGAGTTGTATTTCTTCTTTAGTTTTCAAAACAGATCATAGAAAACTTACATTGACGGGCTCTGAGGACACCAACACATCAACCAGGTTTGGGGGGTTGTTTTACATCCTGACATCATGGAATGCCGGATCTGGAAGTGTTCTTAAAGGACCATCTCGGTCGGCTCTAAACATAGCTTCCCAAATTTCACTGTTTCACCTGATTAAACTCCAGATAAAATTCGAACTGTGTTTTACAATGAGGCAAAGCGTAACTTAGGCAACTGCTATGGTTACAGAGACTTATCTGAGCTGAAAGTTTCTTAGAACAGTAGCAGGTGAAAACCCAAAGTAGTCATTCATTTATAAGGAGCTGGGAATTCATTCCACGATCTACTTCCCTTTTAGTTGCTGAAGAACTCTATGACATTTAAAGTCATCTTTTCCAACTGTCTCCATTTTAAAGATGGTGAATTTAAGACTCAGAGTAGGTGCAACTGGTTCAAAGTCACATGGGTGATTCGTGGCAGAGGCGCAGCTGGAACCCAGGTCACTTGTCACTCCAGGTCACTCAAGTGCCCTTTCCAATATGACCACCACCTTCCGTTATCAACTTTCTCTGTCTTTGACAAACCAGAAAAAGCACTGCTGCTAACATCAGGGAGGAAGGCCTCGCAGAAGGAGCAGCTGGCTTGTTCACTCTACTTTCTGCTAAGAATATTCGTCAGCACAGTCTCGCAGAAAATCTTTCTCCTTCTACTGAAAAACTATTTATAAGGTGGAAGTGATAACACAGGGATGATCAGTGCTTGTGTTTTTTGCCTCTCCAAGAAGGATTAATTCTCCCCTCACTGGATCGCTTGCTATAGCAATGCTGGAACTAGCTTTTGCCTTGTTCACAGGTTTGAACAATGTTGATGTCGTCATTTAATTAGTCCCTTTGAATCCAGTTTTGGTCTCCCAAGTAAGTGACTTCTACTCCACCTCCTAGAAGTAAGTGCCCAGTGTCATTCTAGTGTCTAGAGAGATAGTCGACAAATCGTAGGGAGAAAAGGGAATTATGATATTTTAGGAACCGATATTTAAAAGGGTCAACATCTTTAGGGAAAATGCTAACTAGACAAAAATAAAAACCAACATACCCTGTGCATATTCTGTGTTCTAGGCCCATTCATAAACATCATCTCTTTCATTTCACCCATAAAGCTGCAAGAAAAGTGTTACCAAAAGACCAGGGAAACTAGAGTCAGAATTATTTACACTAAAATTGTACTTTCACCATTTCAATCATTCAATAAGCCTTTTTTCAGGCCCTACCTAATAAAAGATAGCACTTTGCTAAATGTCAGGAATATCGTAATGAATAAGACAGACATGGTCCCTGCGGCACAGAGCTTAAATTCTACAAGTACAGTAGTAGCTGCCTTCAAAACAAAGCAGGGGCATAAATAATTATAAGATCAAATATATGGAATTGCTGGGTTCATTTTATATTTTTAATGCTCATAAATATTTACAGGGATAAACATGTTTAATACTTACTGACATATGCAGTAAATTTTCCTACATAAAATTCGTAACCACTTACATTTTCAATCCTCTCGCCCATTCAGCACATGTGTACAGCATGCCTCAGTACTGAGTGAACCCTATTCTAGATCTTCTCTAAACCTGTTCCCTGAAAGCTTCTAGAAAAAGTCACAAAATAAAGAGGACTTAGTCTGCTATAAACTTATGTCACCAACTTCAAAAGGCCAGTAACATTGCCTAGCAATCCTACTATATTTCTTTAATCAACATGTTTTTTTGATTCTCAAGGACCACTTCAAATGTTCTTCAAATTTCTTCAAAATCCCATTCTCCAAACTCCAATGTCTACTCTTCACTTTTACCTCAAAAGCTTCTGAGTCCTGAAAAAACCTTCTTAGAACATTCTTTGATCTTTTTTCCTTTCCTCGCTCTTCACAAGAGTCAGAATTGCATCATTCTTGGTGGGTCTTCCCACCTTTTCTCACCCGTGTGTCCCACAATAAATCTCTTGCATATCTACTCTTGCTCATCACTCTATCTTAGCTTCTGCTTTTTATAAAACTAGGACTGATATAGAACACATAAAGATCCCTTGCACATCAATAACACAGACAACCACATGAGATCTGAACAGCACTTCGGCAATGATATCCAGTGGCCAGTAAACATATGGGGGAGGGGGAGCTCACCTTTTTAATCAGCCGTGAGACATGATGTAGGACAATAAATACTACTGCAATGATAACCCTACGTGGCTAAAATTAAAAAGACTGTCAATACCAAGTATTTCTTGTCAATATAGAGAAACAGTAACTCTCATATGCTGTTGGTGGAAATGTATAATTATTTTCCAAGTACATATTGGAAAATTACTGGAGATTGTCAGTTAATGTTGAATATACATGTAATCTATGACCCAGGAACTCCACTCCTAGAAATAAATCTAATGTACCTGTGCATTGGAAGACACATCACTGAAGTGCTGAGAATTATTCATAATAAGATAAAACAGGTTCATAATCTAAATATCCATCAATAGGATGAATAAAAACTTACAGTATATTCATATGATGGACTAACACTAACACAGCAATGAAAATAAATGAACAGCAGGCACAATAATGTGAATAAATCTCATAAACCCAATTTGAGGCAAAAAATACGCAGCCATAGAAGATGACTGTGTGATTGCATTTATTTGAAGTTTACAAATAGACCAATCCAGAGATGTGTACTTACGTGGTAAATGTATGACAGTGTAAAGAAAAGCAAAGAAGTTTTATCAAAGGGATTAGTATTGACCTTTGGGAAGAGAGACATGATTGGGAAGAGATGTAACAGGTCCTGGAAGGGCTAGAAATCTGGTTTGTGGTTGGTTCCACTGTACAAGTTAAACATTTTTTTTTTTGTCTTGGTTTTTAATGGTTTGATTATGATGTGTCTAGAGTGGATTTAAGTTCAACTGGTTTGAGATTTGCTGAGCTTCTTAAATATTCACCAAATTTTGCAAGTTTTCAGCCATTATTTTTCCAAATATTATGTTGTGATGTCTGGACCTTTTATAAATTAAAGAGAATGTTGGATTTTTAGTTCTGTTAGGCAATTGTTAGCTTCAGGTTGCAATTTCCAACCCACCGCCTGCAATGGGCTGTGATTGACACATCAGTTCAATCACATCCTTTGCAAATGTGCGCCACCCAGTGGCCAGTCCAGGACTTGGGTGGTGGTTTACCGTGGAATGCCACTAAGACTTTGGTATGCTGTTTAAAATCAGATCCACACATTTCAGTTCCAAGGCAAGCCCTGGAGTTCATACACAACTCTATGGGCCGACTCTCTTGAGTGCCCTTTTTTATCTCCATGATGCTTTCTGCCTCTGGAAACTTGGCTTTAGTTTTCTCACTGTGCCGCACACTTCCCACAACTGAGTCTGTGTCAGTGGCCAATTCAGGAGGAGACAGGGAGAATAAAAGCAATGGAGATTTGTCCCGTGCTCTTGTGAGCCTGTCGCTACAACCCTATTTCTCATGTCACTAATTCTCTATCACAGGACTGACTGGGGTCTGGTAGGGTAGAGTAGAGAACAGAGAAGGGGGGAAAAAAGAAAGAGATCCACTCTCTGACCCACTTATCTGACCAAAAAGACAGGGGTTCGCTTGGAGCTCTTTGTGTATGTACCCAGGGCACACTTCCACGTCTGCACAGCTTTTGAATCCAGACCAAGTGATATGGGGGGGGGGGGGGGATTAGAAACTTCAAATAATATCTCCTTCCTCAATGTGCTTGCTTATCACTTACTTCTCTACATTTCGAAGCCCTCAGATAGCCTCTCCAGGCATTCTGTCTAGGTTTTATAGATGCATCTCTGTGGGAGAGAAAAGGTGGATTATACTTTATGCCATCTTGCCTGGAACTAGAATGCTTCAAGATGAAGTATATCTGAAGCTGAGCTAAGAAGATTTGCTCCTAGATCGGCTACTAGATGAGAGAAAGAGAGAAAGAAAAAGAGAGGGAAAGTGGGAGAGAGAGGCAGGGGAGAGAGGGAGGAGGACAGGAGGAGGGAGGGAGGAAGAGAGGAGGAAGGAGAGGAAGGCAAGGGGGCGGGAGGAGGGGGGAGAGAGAGATAATAGTTCAAGTGGGCCTGAGCCAAAAGAAAAGCGAATGAAGGACTGAGATGGAAAATCGTCATGGGAAAGGGCCAGAGTTATCGCCACTTCTCAGCCCACTGACCTACAGACATAACGGGAGCAGAGGTACCTCTTGTCTCTCATTCACAATTTTCAGTGGAGCAGTGTGTGTGGTTTATGCGGAGGGATAGATGCAATGAGTTTCATCTAGAGCAAAAGACAGACTGTAACCAAAGGAAGGCAAGGAGCAGGTGGACCCCTTTCCATCAACCACGAAGCAGGGTGCTGAAGCCCATAGGAATATAAAATCATCCTTTAAAAAAGATGGGTGACAGAAGAGAAGGTGTTTCCACCACATATATATAGGACTCTCTTAAAACTGAAGTTACTAGATTAGAAAACCTAGCCTTGACTGATTAAGTTCTCTGTTCCCGGAGTTCATGTGAGAGCTCGTACTAACTGTTCGAGAGTTCATACTAAGTAGTACATTTCTGCACAGCTACTTCCATGTCCATTATAAAACATACATACCCAGAGCGTTAAGTACTATACCTTTTTGAAACTTCTAATGCATTCCTTGCATAGCCTTATTTGGTTCAGTAAAAACAGTTCTACCCCAATCAGTACTATTTATCAACCAAATGCAGAATAAATTTAAGTGCCAGACACAGGCTGATGAGTGGCTCTCTAGGAAAACACTTCTGGATGGATGTGCACTTCTACAGGGATTGTGTGTCTTACACTAAGACACATGACTTGAGGTAAACTTTAGATTCGTTAAAAAAAAAAAAAAAGAGGGGAGAAGTCCTCAATAAAAGATCTGCTCCAATCTGAGAGCCCTGGAGAGAACAGGATGATTCAGAAGCCAGCCAAACTGGGCTGCCAACGAAAGAAGGCTTGGTGAGACACGCCTTGGTAACTTGGCATCTGAGCTCTAGCACTTTGTTAAATTATTCTCTAGCTATTTCACATACATCTGTGAAACAAGTTATAAACAGTATAAGCTTTTGAAGGCTTCTGAAGCATTTTAATCAATTTTGTGGCACCTCACCCTAGACGACGAACATAGATGTTGGTGTATTAGAGTTGATCCCTGAATCATCCACCTGCTCCTACATCTATTTCAAAATGAAGGCATCACTGTGGGTATCCTATAAACAGCACAGATCAAGTATATGTGGGGATATCTAGTATAAAACACAGCTCTTCTTTTTGAAAATAACTCCAAAGCAGGACCCCATAGAAATTAAGTGAAAGAACCTACTTGGTTGCCTCAATTCTTAATGTTATTTTCTGAACATTTTTCAGTGAGAAAACCGAATCACTTGCACAAAGTGCCACAGAGAGCTTTGTTTCACTAACAAAGACTAAAGGTAGAGTAATCAAATATAGAGAGTATGTTTCCTGATCTAAAACATGGAAAGCTTGGTTCAAATTGGTCCTCAGAAAAACTGGGGTTGCTGTGAAGGTTATCTCCCTACAGAGCTGTTGCCTTCATTTCTACTAGAGAAACCCAGATAAACTAGAAAGGCTTTCCCGGGACTCCCGCAAGGTCACACCGATAGGGAGGGAAAAACAACACATAGACTTCTCCACACGCCACCATCTTTCCACCTATGACAGCAGTTAACACTAAGAGGTAAAAGGGATGAACCCAAATTTCCACAGGTAGACGACAGAGAGAGGATTCTGGTCCAGATGGTCCCTCCCTAGGGTCTATGCACTTGGCACTATGGATCACTGAAGAAAAGAAGGAATGCAGCTCAATTTTCTACATTCTACAAAATAAAGACAGCTGTGAAAGGGCGATGATCGACACCACAGAGTATTAAAAGCTCATCTAAAATTCAATAAAAAACATTCACAGGTTAACTTTTGCACTATCCCTTATAGTTGACCAAAAACAGAATGCACATCTGGTCCTGTTCTTACTAATTATGTTTCATGTTTCATTTTTATTCCACCCCTGAGTTCACTTTCTTGCCCCACAACCTCCTCGTGGTGATTTTCACCTCTGCATTTCTGAGGGGAGATGATGGGGTTCCGCATGGGGGTGACAAACGTGTAGAACACAGCCATCAGTTTCTCCTCAGTGAAGGTGGAGAAGGGTCCCATGTCGAGGAAGATGGCAGGTGCAAAGAACAAGAGACCTCTGGGACATGAGAGGCAGAGGCGGAGAGGGCTTTGCGCCCGCCCTCTGCAGAGTGGATCCTCAGGTGGACCAGGAAGACGATACAGGAGGACGCCAGAGAACACAGAGATTGACCCACTGTCGGCCAACACAACAACCCCTCCACAGAGGTCAGTGCAGGCAAGCTTGAATAAGGGATGGAGGTCACAGGAGTAGTGGTCAGTCACACTGGGACCACAGAAGGAGAGTTGCCAAGTGACAACAATCTGAACCATTAAGTGAAAAAAGTCCCCCCACCCCCACACCAAGAACCAGCCACTAGAAGATGATGCACAGGCCGACTCATGATGGGTGTGTAGTAAAAGGGTTTGCAGGTGGCCACATAATGGTCATAGGCCATTACTGTGAGAAGGATAAACTTAGAACTCTAAAATGGAAAAGAAGATCTGAGCCATACAGCCCTCTAGGGAGGCGGTTTTCATCTTGGCAAGTAAGTTGTGATGAATTTCATGAAGACAGTAGAGCAGTAACTAATCTCCACAAGGAACAGGTAGCTAAGGAAGAAATGCAGACTCTCACTGACGTTGACCGTCACAACGATGAGGACACTGCCCACCACTGTGGCCAGGTACACGGGAAGAAACACCGCAAAGCACACCCTCTGCACCTCTGGATCCTGGAAGAGGCCGGTGAAAATTAACTCAGTGATGTTACTTGTACTCACCATGGAATATGTTCAAGTGCGCGGAACGTGAGCTACTAAGAGACCTGCAGTAAACGAACACCGTTGTAACTAATTCAGGTTAGATAGTGAAGATTACAATACATTTATCAAATCATTTATTTAGTCAACATGTACTCATTCAGCATTAAATATTAGCAATCAAACAACAGTTTATATATTAGACAAGCGAGGCTCAGAGACAATACAAGAAGTGGTGAATTCTGGGACTCGACCAGGCTTTCTGACTTCAGCCAGAATTCTGTCTAAATCACCAAAACATACTCTGAGTTTGGGGAGCCATTCAGTTCATAGCCCATATTTGTATCCTCTATATTGCCTTTTGAACGCTCTCTTATTGGGGAACCCCCGTGACACATCTCTGCTGCTGAACTGGTAGCCTTCAGCTCTGCCTCGGGGAATCATCTTCCACTGACAATTCTTCCCTTTCAAGAGGACCTCTAACCTGTGTCGTTCACTCAGTCTTACCAGTCTCCAACTGACTCAGGTCAGGCTTCTTTACCAGTCTTGCAGCTTCAGTGTCCATGTTTATATGACAAATGCTCAAAATCGGAAGAGAATTCAACTCACTAGTTTGTCTTCATCATTTCACTATAACTTTCACACCTTTTGTGCCACCATTCAAACTACTGAGAGATCGTGAACTCAGAGATTTTACTCCAAGGGCTCTGCTATGGCTGGCCAGCCACCTCGTTCCGGTTCCAAGTTGGCAATCAGCAGCAAAGTGCATGATAACGAGACTGCAGATTTCTTCGTGAGTTACTCACCTGGAACAGATGATTACTGAGCACCTCTAATATATGTAAACCAACTGGAACATATAGAAGAAATACAGATCACAATACACACCCCAAGCTGACAATGTCATGTGATTCAAAAGAAAATTCTCTATCCCAGAGGTCCCCAACATTTTTGGCACCAGGGACCAGTGCTCCGATGAGAATCTATTGCCTGACGATCTGAGGTGGAGCTGAGGCGGTGATGCTAGCGCTGGGGAGCGGCTGCAGATGCAGTGTGGTTTCGCTTGCTCGCCTAAGCGCCCACCTTCTGCTATGCAGCCCAGTTCCTAACAGGCTACAGACAAGTACTAATCAGCGCCTGGGGGCTGGGGACCACTGTTAGATTAAGGTGCTATATTAGAAATGTTTTTCACTACTTATGATCCATGAGAATAAGAGTGAAAAAGGATGAACACTCTGAGTCTCAACTCTAAATTTTATCCCCACTGTTGTTCCCCTTATCTCAGATTTTATAACAAAATTCTCAATAAATATATTTTTGAAGGACTACAAACATACCCAGACAGTAAGGACCAGAATCAACAGAGTACTCCTATGATACTTTATCATACTTCTTTGATAGAAGTAAACAGATCATTTATAATTGTAGCTTCTCTGTATTTTCTACTAAAAAGTATACTAATATTCAAAATTATCTGTTCAATATTCTTCTTAAATCTTTATTATTGAATCTGTGATTACTAATTATAGCAGCACTGCAATAGTACTATGTGACATATACTTTGTAAGTGCTCTGTATATGTCAATTCACAACAAACCTGTGATATAAGTATTATTATTTAAATCTTTTTACACATATGAAGAAATGGAAGCACAGATAAGTGAATTAACTGGTCTAAGATTGCACAGCAGTAGAGCCAGATTTCAATCCAAGCAGCCTAAACACATATCCTGTACCCTTTCACTGCCATCCCATGTAGTTCTAGGTATCTAACACATAAGAGTTAAAATTGAATATGCCCTTTCATTAGAAGTCCAAAGGATATTTATGTGCCCGTGCAAACATACAGCTCTTGTCAGATCATGGACTCTGTTTTTTTTAAATCTATTCTTGAAATTAAGAAAAGATAACAGGGCCCATCAGAGAGCTCTCAGAGAGGAGAGCCATGTAGGGTCCAAGTTTTTGGGCTTTGTCCTGAGTAGAATACTTGTGCTAGTCTTTTTTTTGTTGAAAATCACCTTTTCTCTATCTTCTCTGTCTTTTCTGCATTTATTACTCTCTCTGCTACCTGCCCTCAGCCATTCTCACCATCTCTCCCACATAACTGGTCAGAAACACCAGCTCTCCCCACAGAATGCAGCCGCACAGAGAATCGGGGCAAGAAGCTGACCAGCGCATGAAAGTCGAAATCAGCATTTGAGCGCACAGACTCTAAATCGGACAACCTGTTAGACGCTGCCCCAGAGCATGACAGAATGCAGACAATGGCCAGAGGGAAAGATTAGAGCTTCACTTGCTGTTGTGACTGATCTCAGAATGAGATCACGGAACCTCTATTCCAGTTACATGTTTCCCATTGGCAATTCTCAAATGGTACATCACAGAATTGCAAAACCATAAAGGACTTAAAAACCACCATATTTTATGTCACGTATATTTAACAATAAAAACAAATGAATAAATTTAATTCGTTGCCCCCACCACCTCATTTACACATGAATACTTGTGGTTCAAAGAGAGGACTGACTTGCCCAACATCCTAGATCCGCTTAGAAACTTTTCACCCTACCTCCCATCATATCACCTACTTTTAGTTCAGAAAATCCAGTGTAGCTTCATTCTGCCTTAGAACAAAGAACTGAATCAGATGGATCTCAAATGTAGTGAAGTGCCTCTAATAGAAGCATGAAATTAGCCACTCTGGTGGAACAGATCATCACTCAAGATGATGCTCCAACTGGGAAAACTAGGATGGGATCGAGCACAGGATTCCTCTGTGGGAATCTGGTCCCTGGACAAGCAAAGTACCTTGGCGAATGTCACTCACCTAGCAGATTTTTCACTGAAGGCCCTTGATGACCAAAGTCTAGGTCAAACTCACTTCACTCACTTTGAGAGTGGAGCCAAAAAAATTAGAGACCTTTTACTCTAAACTCCTCTGTGATAGATGAAGTAAAAGAGATTGAGCAAGATGGATTTCATTCCTAGGCCACACACTAGATTATTTCCCAGGTTACCAATTAAGAAATCAGTGCTCTTTCGACAACAACAGACTGATTTCTAATGGTACTGGGTGAGGGCTGCCACTCGATTCCAGCATCAGACCTTGTCCCCAAGAACAAATCACCCTGTTACTCGGAGCTTTTAGAAAACTAAGAAGATGATGGATAAGATGAATCACAAAAGAGAGGGGTGGGAATTCAGGGATTCTGGATCTGCGCTGATTTTGGATTGGTAATATCTAAGAAATAAACAAAAGCCACAGGAAGCAACAAACTCAGAGATTTTAAGATCCATATTTTCATGTAGAAAATTTATCCACCCACTGAGAGTTCAAGGATTGTGATTAAATGCTTAGGTTCTTAGAGCATTTTAAATAAATTAAGACACCCCCTATAATCAAGGGAACAACTTCTCCATGGAATTTGTTTTTCTCTAGGGTAAAATTTTGCGAAATAAACTTGGACTTGGGGCAAGTTTCAAAACCTGTTTAGATTAGTTCAGTGAAAGCTGTAAAGTCTTCACACCCAATAATGAAGTAGTAAGAGAAGAAGGTGAAGGAAAGACATAAAGGGAACTTTTGTCTTGACCAGACCAGTGAGAATGAACAAGGAAAATGGATAGAAGAGAAAAAGAGAACCAGACAGGGAGCCAGGACACAGGCACAAGCTCTGGTTCAGTAAATGATTATCTAACCCGAGTCATGTTGTTTCACCTCTCCACTTCACACTCCCCCATTTCTGGTCCTGTGTCAGATGACAGAGTTGGGCTAGACTACGTCCATCATCCCTCCAGTTCTAACAGTCACGTACTCATGTACGAGTTACTTAGGCTCCCAGTGCCTCAGCCTCCCATTGACATCTGGCACATAGTACATGCTCATTAAGTCTTGTTGGATGAATTATTAAATGGACCAAAAAGCCCTGAAATTGGTGAACAATTAGTAAATTATGCCAGAATCGGACTCTTTAATATTACCATGTCATCAAAAATTATGTTTACAAAAAACATTTAATGATGTGGATAACTGTGTATGTAACAGACTGAAACTATCTGCCAATCCCACATCCATTCTCCCCTTTCTCATCAGGAATGGAGCAGAGTCTGAATTCTTAGCAGACCATCATTTCACACAGAATAAAATATCATAGTTTCAGTGTCTCCTGCAAGTAAGGGAAATCATGTTATTTCTATCAAATACGATGAAAGTAAAAGTGCTATGTGGCACTTTTGGAAAATCTCCTAAGAGGGAAAAATGATCAGTCTACCCCCCCTTCTTTTCTGCCTCTTGGACTATGGATGAAATAGTAAAGCTGTGTTGCTTTGTTTTCTGTTATATACAGTTAAACCTACACCAAAAGGGATATAGACAATAAGTGGAAAAATTTTAAATTGTTTGCTACACTCTACCAGTTCTTCTGTAACGTAATTATTTTATAATTACTGTCTAAAAACACATTTTGTTGGTTTTTTCATGCTGCGACAATCAACAACAGAAATACATGCTCTAATGTGCTAAGTGCTATATTTAGACTGTTATTATTTCTATGAATTAAGTAGGCTTTTTTTAAATTTCACAATGTTCTCTTTCTTTTAAAACAATGAAAAATGCTTTCCTTTGATTCCTGTATTTTTTCCAGTGAGATCCGAATAAAGTGAGTAATTAGCCTTCAATAGATCCAGGAAGTCTGCGAACACAGAAAGTGAGGTAACCCCTGAGAATGTTGACAGTTTAGTAAGAGGAGGTGCGACCTGCCATGTAGTACCCACCGACTCAGAGTTTGCCGATGATGTTCTTGCTGCAGCTCTCCGTGAGGAAGCCAAACGCGCCCATGAGTCAGGCACCCACCACAGCCTACATCCTAAGGCCCAACCTGCGGCAACGCAAGCAAGGCAACAAGAGAAAAGGAAGGTAGCACCCCTGGGTTTGTTCTGGAGCAAATGCTTTAAAATACACATTAACGAAAAATAAGCATATTCAGCATAAAAGATCATGGGATGCTGTGTTACAGCCCTTATCTATTAAACAAACATTTATTGAGCACCTATGATAGCCCAGGTACTATGCCTGGCACACGCCATTAAGCAACAGAGACCAAAGAAGCCTCAAAACAAATTGAACTGCCTCAATGCATGAAAATGGAAAGTAACATCAGAATCATGGTGGCATAAGATGCCCCTTGTTTGTCCCAGCCTTTAACAACAAAAATTCAGCAACCACCATGAACAGAAGTGCCTTTAAGGGAGACGGGGACCCAGCTCCATACACCCAGGGGCTTGGGGCGAGGCTCGCCACAGGTGCACTGGGAAATCGCAGACAAACTCTTGTTACCAGCTATGCCACCTGAGGAGACTGAAAGAGTTCTGGCCCTTCTCGGCCCCAGTCTAGAGCACCTGCAGACTGTCACCTACAGACCAGATGACAAGGGAGCCTCTGTGAAAGTTCAGGTTTTTAGAGGAGAAGTTCCATCATTCTACTGGAGGAAAAAAAAAAAGAGTCTGACACATTGGAGTGGGAAGGATGAACATCTTGCCCAGTTAACACCTAACCAAATCAGAGTTATCCCATCCTCGTAAACAGGATAATGCGATCTCATAAAATGTAAGTTCTCCCAATTGAACAATAGACAAATACGCTTCCAAACAAAATCCCATAAGTGATTTTGTGGGAATTGAATTTAGCTTTAATATTGCCTAAAAGAAGAAAGAACTCAAAACAGAAAAGATAGTCCTAAAAAAAAGAACATGTTAAAGGAACTTGACCTACCAGAAACCAAGACACTACAAAACTACAGTAATTAAAACGGTACAGCATTGGCCCAGAAATAGACTCACGCAACTATAAGGGATTTGATATATGATAAAAGTGGCACTGGACTAATGCAGAAACGAAAGACTATTCAATAACTGATGATGGAACATTTGGTTTAGCATATAAGAAAAATATAAAATTGAATTCTTTCCTTACACAACGCCCAACAATCAATTTTAAGTACAACAAGAACTTAAATGAAAAAGACACAACTTTAAATTTTAGGAATTCAATATCAATGAGTACCTTCCTGACCGTGACTTAAGAATTTCCAGATGCCAAGGGAACTCACTAGTACTCATGAGTGCTTAATATCTGAACATTGCAACTTTACCTTGTATACTGATCTTCCCCAGTAACTAGACATGTTTATACATGTATATCCCTATGTATACATATATGCCGTTTTATACCTGTCCCCACCTACATAAAACTACCTGTGTATGCATGCACACATATGTGAACATACACATCATTCCTTTAGTTCAAAATATGGTGGGATGGCAGTAACAGAAAGAGCACTAAACCAGCAATTAGAAGTCCTTGTACGTGACTTTATGTAAGTTAGCCTGTGTGTGCTCCCATTTATCTATCTTCAAACCCTAATAAACACACAAGTTCCCACATTCTTGCAAGGACTTTTAAAAGAAGATGATTTATTCAACCAGATTAAGCTGAATGAAAACTGAGAACATTATGTTTTCACAATGCCAATGGCTATTTTATTGCTATTATTCTCATAGTCAAGATGAACATTTGCATGTTTGTTAGGCATCAAATGGAATGAAAGTTTTTTAACACTACCCAGCCCTGATCACACCTCTCCTGAGGATTATGCTTACTTCATGAGATTCTTGTAAGGATTAAAGTGGTTAATGCTAAGTGATCAGTAACCACTTGAGTGAATAATTGATCCGGTAGTTGCAAGGGCTTTAGGAGAAAGGGCAGGGAAGAAGTAAGGTCTAGGAAAAGGTAATAAAGACATTGTAAAGAAACAGGTGGCTGCCACCACTGAAGAAAAGACTTTGATATAGGACTTTACAAAGTCCTGCAAACTTCTGAAGCTGCTATTGTTTCTGTTTCCATCTGTAAATATGGAAATTGAGACTCAACGAGATTACATGACCTATGAATGGTTAATTATACAGGACATCTATTCTGGCTCTTCTAATTCCATCCCTCAGGAACTGGCTCCCTTTAGAGCAAAACAGAGTAAAGCAAAGGGAATTGATGAGGGCAGGAGTCCCTTTTCTGCTAGAGAGAGAGGAATCAGCACTGCCGGGTGAATGTTGACAACTTGTTCTCCCTGGCTCTGCTCTCCAACACTGCAGGCCACCACCAATCCTTGGTCCTTCAAAACTTCCTTAACTGTACTGCTCAGTGTCCACTCATTCAATCTTTGTCAAGGAATCGTGAAGTGGGAAAAGCCCTGAAACCAGACTTCACGAACCTGGATTCTTGTCTTCGCCTTGCTCTGGACTTATTGTGTGACTCTGAGTAGATCCTTCTCTACATTTTCTACATTTATTTATTCATCTGCCTGCTGAGAGCATGAAATAAAGGAATAAAAGTGCTTAAATATCATTAAAGAGACCGAATTAATTTCTTCAAGTGCTGTTAGCCACCACAAAACAATTATCTAGTGGTATTGTCCATTACGTAGGTGAGATACTTGAACTTCCAAGAGGCTCCTTCATTCGTATGCTCTCACAGGTTTCCGGAATGACCTCTTAATTATTATACTCAGAGCCTCCTGGACTGTGACCTCTTTGAGGACAGAGACTGCATGTTACTTTTATTTGTATCCCAGCACCTCACACATCACCAACACTCAACAAATATTTAAAGAAGGATGTATTGAAGGAATATGTAGGTTACTATTAGGAAAAGAGCTGGGAGGACAGCTGTCATTATAAGCCCTAAACTAGAAATGCGAAGCCTGTGTTAGATGCTACAAGATGGGAAGTCTCCCAAGTTTCAGGCTGGATGAGATCCCCTGGACTGTCACTTCTCCCCCAAGTTCCCTTCGACCCTAAACAGTTTCTTCATGGCATTTTTCACCTCATTGTTCCTCAGCGTATAAATCAGAGGGTTCAACAAAGGTGGCATGACAATGTTAAAGAGGATGACAAGTTTGTCAGCAGCCAAGGTGGTAGAGGGACGAATGTACATGAACATGGGAGGCACAAGCACCAAAAGGACAGTGATGATATGTGAGCCACATGTAGACAGAGCCTTGCGCCGGCTCTCAGATGACCGGCTTCTCAAGTTCAGTAAGATGACCACATAGGAGATGATGAGGACGAGGAAGGACACCAAACTGATCATGCCACTGTTGGCCACGACGACAAGCCCCACCATGTAGGTGTCTGCGCAGGCCAGCTTCAGCAGGGGGTGGACATCACAGAAGAAGTTATCGATCTCGTTGGGCCCACAAAAGGGGAGCTGCACTGAGGAGGAGTCTGCAGGGTGGAATGCAGGAAGCCAGCCACCCAGGAGGCCCCCGCCAGCAAGCCGCACTTCCACCGATCCATGATGGTGGTGTAGTGCAGAGGCCTGCAGATGGCCACGTAGCGATCATAGGCCATGGCTGTGAGGAGGAAGATCTCAGTGCCACCAAAGAAGTGGCAGAAAAGAGCTGGGTCATGCAGCCATTGAAGGAGATGGTCTTGCGCTCCACGAAAGTGTCAGCGATCATCTTGGGCGTGGTAGCGGATGGATAGCACATGTCAGCAAAAGACAAGTGGCTGAGGAAGAAATACATAGGAGCCTGCAGGGTCTTGCTGGCATTGATGGTGATGATGACCAGAAGGTTCCCCAGGAGAGTGAGCACGTGAAAGAGGGAGAAGATCACGAAGCACACATGCTGTAATTTCCTGCTCTGGAAAAGGCCGAACAACACAAACTCGGTCACGTTGTTCTTGGTGCCCATGGGTTCTCTACCCTGAGCACTGACAAAGTGGTTAACTCTGCAAGGACACAAATTACAGGATATAAGAAAGTTTTCCTAATCTGGGGAGTCAGAAAACTGTATTCAGGTCTGATAATGAGTCTAACAATCAATTTCAATTAGGAGAGAGAGATTCCCCACACCTACAAGCAATTCTCAGACACCTGCTAAGAGTCCTTCATTTCAACTCAATGAGATAGCATCAGATCCCACAGGGTAAGGGTTTAGTCCTACAAGACTGCCCTCCCCCATTCAACTATCAGTTGCAACCCAGGTCATCACTAGTGTGCTTCTAACACAATGGCTATTTATGAGGATTTCACTGAACCCCTCATGGGTTCCGTTGATATTTTAGAATGACTCGCAGAAATCAGAAAAAGATTTACTTACAAGGTTATCAGTTTATTATAAAAGGATATAACTCAGGAACAGCCAGATGGAAGAGATGCACAGGGCAAGGTCTGTGGTAAGAGCGTCCGTGCTCTCTGAGCACATCCTCTCCCCCAGTCTCTACCTGTCTACCAACCCCGAAGCTCTCCAAGCCCCATCCTTTGGGCTTTATGGAGGCTGCATTACATAGCCACAATTGATTAAATCACTGGCCACCGGTGATCAAACTCCAGCTCCTCTTCCCTCCTCTAGGTCAGAGGCCAGAGGTTCCCCTGGCAACCAACCCCTATCCTTAGTTCACTTAGGGGCATTCCAAAAGTCACCTTATTAACAAAAGACACCTTTACCTCTCTCACTGGACAGGAAATTTCAAGGCTTCTAAAAGCTCTGTGCTACAAATTGGGACAAAGACCAAATATATATTTCTTATAAGTCACAACGTCACAAGGTTCCAACTGTGCTATATACTGTGAACTTTGGCAAATAGATTAACTTTTCTAGAACCCGTTTATAAAGTTTTAAAAGATTCCCAGACAAGAAAAAGCCTAAAGGAGTTCATCAGCACCAAATCAGTATTACAAAAAAAGTTAAAGGGACTTCTTTAAGGAAAAAAAAAGATCAAAAATATGAATAATGACAATAACTACATATCTATCAATAATTACTTTAAATGTAAATGGATTCAATGCTCCATTCGAAAGATAAAGGGTGGCTGAATGGATAAGAAAACAAGACCTTTACATATGCTGCCTACAAGAGATTTACTTCAGATCGAAAGACACACACAAAGTAAAAAGATGGGAAAAGATATTCCATGAAAATCTGAGGTAGCAAACTTACACCAAAGTCGACTTTAAAAGCAAGGCTATAACAAGAGACCAGGAAGGGCCCAGCAATTCCGCTTCTGAATAATTATCTTAAGAAAACCAAAATCCTAATTTAAAAAGATATATGCATTCATATGTTCATTGCAGCATTGCTTACAATAACCAAGAGATGGAAGCAACCTAAGTGTTTATCAACAGATATATGGATTAAGAATATATATATATATAATGGAATATTACTCAGCCATTAAAAAGAATAAAACCTTGCCATAATACAACAACATAAATGGACCTAGAGGGTATCACGCTAAGTAACGTAAGTCAGGGAAAGATAAATACTATATGACTTCACTTATATGTATTATCTAAAAAACAAAATAACAAACAAACAAACCAGAAACAAACTCATAGATACTGAGAACATTTGGATGGATGCCAGATGGAAGGGACGTTGGGAGGATGGGTGAAAAGGGGGAAGGGATTAAGTAGAAGTTCATAGTTACAAAATAGTCATGGGGTGTAAAGCATAGCATAAGGAATATAGTCAAGAACATTGTAATCACTATGCATGGTGTCAAACGGGTACTAGATTTATAGGGGTGATCATTTTATAAGTTGTAAAAATGACTAACCACTGTTGTACTGTGTTGTACACCTGAAACTAATATAATATTTATGCAAACTATAATTAAAAATTAAAAATTGTTAAAAAAACACAAAATTTAAAAGATAAGGATATCTGTCACTTCCTCTGTGCTCCATTGTCCCTGCTACACACCATCATATCTGTGACATTGTTCCATAACCATTTACATGTCTGCTCTCCCCACCAGGCTGTGAGCTGCTTGACAAGGCTCCTGACCTCCTGACTCTAGATAATGCTCAATGTCTAGCGCATGGTACGCATTCAGTAAATGTTTGTGGGATAAAGGAATTAATAAATATCTGCCATTCCACCTCAACATGTCCAAAAGTAAACTCCCCATCTTTCCACTAAAACATTTTCTTCTGAAAGCCTGTTGTTATCTCAGCTGATGGCAACTCGGACTTTCTGAACCCTCAGCCTAAATATCTTGATGTCATCCTTCATTCCCCTCTCCTCACGTCTCACATCAGTAAGAACGCCTGCTGTCCTGACCTCCTCAAGGTAGAACCTACTCTCACCACCTTCACAGCCTCTCCTCCCCCTCATCCCCAGTTGAGCCACAATCACCTCTCCCGTGTTTCCTAGCTGGTATTCTTAATTCTTCTCTTACCACCTACCCTAACCCCAGTCTAACTCATCACAACAGTCAGGGCTCCCTTGACGCCCTTCAGTGGGTGCCCTCTCTGAGATTCAGAGTAAAATCCCAGAACTTGGCCATGGCACACAGGTGCTACACAAGTTGAAACCCCTGGCCTCTCGAATCTCACCTTCTCCCACTGTTCCCCTTGCTTCCTCCATTCCAAGACCCAGCTGCCCCCCCGCTCCCGCCCTTTATATTCATTAAACACACCAGGCATGCTGCCACCTTGGGGGCTTTGCACACGTTGCACCTTCTTCCCAGAACATGCTTACCTAGATAACTAGTGGCTAACTCCTTCATTTCCCCAAAGTCTTTTACAGATAACACTTTCTCAAGCAGGCTATTTGATCATCCTGCTTAAAACTGCAACCTCCCAGCATGCCCAAGCTCCCTTGCCCTGCTCTGCTTTTTCTTCTTTCCATATCACATACTGCCTTCGAATGTATTATATATTTATTATATTTATATTTTATTGTCCTACGCCCCCACTAGAATATGAGCCCCATGAGACAGGTTCATTGTTTGGCTCCCTAAGGCATCTGCAAAGCTTAGAACATTGCCTGGAGTACTGTAGGTGCCCAATTAATATTTCCTGATTAAATGAATGAATAAGCCATAGTTATAGACATTAAAAATAATAATACCAATCTATATATACATTGGACTTTACAACTGTACGTAACCTTATTTCATGATCTCATATTTACTGACACTAATATGTGCCAGACACAGGCTTAGGTCCTTGCACATATTAGCTTTGGAAATGCATTTTATTTATTCCCTCCTTTTACACAGGCAGGATCAAAACCTCAGTTATTTCTCAAGGTCACACACTGTCATAAGTAACATACCTCCTTCTATGCTACATATAAAACACTGTATGTGGAAAACATTTTGTTATCTAGAAGCTATGTGGTTCCATGCAAACATCTACCCTGGGACATGTAGTGTCAGAACATAGACCAGAGACTGACCTAGGAAAATAATAAAGCTTGTTAGACAAATGAATAAAAAAGTGAATGTAGAAACAAATGTCTCAAGGTCTAAGTAATTCGTGAATATATGATCATAAAAATTAACACGGTTTAATTCCAACGAAGACTGTTGGGCCCTCTAAGTGCCAACAAAGAATGTCACCGACCCTTCCATGCCTAGGACCATATCAAAGGCTTTTCCCAAAAGGGCTGTTTGAAGGATAAAATAAGATTTTTTTTGAAAGGCAAGGGGAGAGATATGCTGACATTAGGAAGTTGGGTTTCCGGCCTTCTCTTCCATGTACATCAATCAATAAACTTGGGAAATTACAATATATTCTACCATGTGTACATAAGCGACAACTAGAGGATGCTGGGTGGTTATTAATGATTCATTGCCAAAGGCAGGTTAGTAGAAAATGGAACAAAGGAAGCGAAATCCCACAGGACTGTGTCTGAGCAGTGCGTCTGTGACATTTTGTTATCATGGTTGCAAAAATCTCAAGTCAAATGATACTCATTAGTAGCAGAAAAGTGGAGGATCCTGCACCATTATAAGGAATTAGATAAGCTCCAGTCTTTGCTTCTCCAGGAGACTTAGGATCCTGGAAAAGGGCTCACAGAAGTCTGAGAAGAATTAAAATGCCTCAGACACAGACTCACTGAAGTTGGCACAGAGGGTTTGTCTCAGACGAAATTAAAGTACAGCTGAAAACGAGAACAATAAGCGATGACACTGCCAAAGGCAAAAACAAGAAAATAGTTGTCATCCCTCGGGATAGTCTGCCCAGGCTTATCGAGCATCTCTCTCTCCCAGAAATTTCCCGCCAGGAAATACATGTATTCGACAGCAAAATTCTTCTTCTATCCTCTTCTAAAATTCTGGAAATGGTTTGATCAGATGGTTACATTTGACCACAGGATAGAGAGGAGAGATAGCCAACCAGTTCCTATCACCGAAGGAAATGCTACAACCAGAATAATGCAATCATTGTGTATCCCAAAAATAAATTTGATAGCAGGTAGATAACCTAACCTTTATTTCATGACGAAGAAATCCTACCATATTTTGGTTTTCTTTTAGTCTTACAGTAAGTGTAAAACATGTATACTATATCCATCTGTTCTTTTGCAACACTCCAAAAATAACCAATAAGGACTTTGTGACTTAAAACCAAATGCCCGCATGAAATTGCACCTTGCTGTTGGGCATCATCTGAAAACCCCTGTAGGAGGCAGCATCTCAGTCAGCAAGACCCCAAGGCTCTGGAGCTTGATCCCATGAGACTGAATCCCAGCTCTGCCACAACCCAGCTGAATGACATTTGGCAACTTACCTCTCAGAAACTAACCTCTCAGAAACTCAGTTTCCTCATATTCTAAAAATACGTATCACCTAGAATGGCTGTAAGAGAATGTAAAAGTATGGTCATGAGTTGCTTAACGATGGGGATACATTCTGACAAATGCATCATCAGGCGATTTCATCACTGCACAAGCGTCAGAGTGCACATACCCACACCAGATGGCCTACTGTACACCCTGAGTACGTGGCATAGCCTATTGCTCCTAGGCTACAAACCTGTACAGCATGCTACTAGACAAAACATGATTAAATCAAGACCAAGAGAAAATAATGCAATCAAGAGGTTCAGTTAACATGAGTTGTATGAGACTGCTGCCTGTTTAACACAGCACACTTTCACAGCAAACTGTTTTTTAATAAGTAGAAAGTATACTCTAAGACAACAATAAAGGTATAGTATAGTGAAAACATAAACCAGTAACAGTCGCGTATTATCAAGTATTACATACTATACATAACTGCATGTGCTATACTTTGATATGACTGACTGGCAGCGCAACAATTTTGTTTACACCAGCATCACCCCAAACATGTGAGGAATGAGTTGTGCTACATTAGGATGGCTACAATGTCACAAGGCAATAGGAATTTTTCAGCTCCATTATAATCATAAGGGACCACTACTGTATTTGCAGTTTGTCATTGACCAAAATGTATTTATGCGCATGACTGTATATAGCACACTGCCTGGCACTTAGGTGCTAAGTCAATACCAAGCATTATTAGATCTCAATGGTTGTATGAAAAACTAAGGTAGGAGACTGGTTTACAAGGTCAGTGCCATAGTAATTATTTCCAAAGTTATTTTTCTTTTTTATTCATTTTTAAACATTTTCATTAAATCTCCAGTGCAAAGAATCATGAAACTTGGTGCAAAGAATCATGAAACCTATTGGGAAAGATGGTCAGCCATCTGGCTGACCATCTGCTGACCATCTTGAAGCCAATCCCTCCAGCATAAAGAGGGAACAGCAAGGTTGGGTGCTCCAAGTCAAGATACGTTCTCCCTTCCCTTCCATTTGTGAGATTCTATTGTGACCCAGGTTCTCCCAGAGAAAACCACCAACACCATCATCACCATCATTACCATCATCATCATCATTGCCGTCATCACCACCACCACCATCATCATCACCACCATGATCATCACTGTTATCACATCATCACTACCACTACCATCACCAACATCACATCATTATCACCATCATCATCACCATCAGTAAACATCACCATCATTATCTGCATTGTACTTTTACGACCTGTATTATAAAATAGGACATGCCTTTGGTTCTTTGATTCTCAAACCCTATTATGTATTTGCTATTCTTATCCCCAATTTACAGATAAAAAAAAGTAAGATTCAGAGAGATCAAGTAATTTGCCCAAGTTCATACATACACAGTAGAGATATTTCAGAAAGTACAGATGGTACAATGAGAAACTAGAAATCATTAATATTATGGTGAATATCTTTTCATTGTTTCCTTTCAATTATGCAAACATTTCTTACAAATCTGAATGAAATGTAGTTTCATATTGATTCTTTCCTCTTAACACTTTATTTAAGCAATTCCCCACAGTGATAATCTTCAAAAAAGGTTTTTAATTGCACATTTTTTTTCTAAGTACCATAATTCATTTGACCATTTTTATATAAGCTTTTACATTACTCCCTATTTTGACCTGTAACACATACTTTTTCCCTATAAATCGGTGGAAAGGTTGAGGTGAACGGCACGAACATTTTTTAGAGTCCAGATAGAATCTCATGCAGTATGAAGAAAATGTCGTTTGCTTTTCCAGGAATTAGGGGAGAAACTGCTAAAATAAGCACATCATTAACTCTGCACCCAGACTACTCTTCTCCAACCTAAACGGCTTAAACACCTGCAACCTCGCCTTTACGGACTCATTTCTGTCCTTGTTTCCTCCTCTCTCATACAGTACAAATTCATCACAGCGTCCTTAAGCCATGAACACACCCTTGGACATCACGGTCTGTGAGGATTTGAACAAGAATGAAGAGAGTGAAAATCGGACTTCTCGCTTCCTGCAGTCCATGCTGTTATCACCACATGGAGCTGCTATGGGTCAGGCACTTTTCAAGAGCTTCCCACATCATCCCAGCTCACACTCATCACAATCCTTTAAGAAAACTGTTAATATTCTCATTTTAGAGATGAGGAAGAAGGAAGCTCAAAACATTTAGTGTTTACGTGACTTGCTCAGGGTCACGAAGAGCAAGCGCCGCGACAGGAGTTACACCCAAATCCAGGAGACGCCTGCGTATCTCATTGTCAGAGTTCTCTCTACTGCAACGCTCTCTTTCCCCTACTTCGTCTGTTCCTATCCCTTCCCCTTGCGATGCCTGTTTGCTACACCCTCCCACCTTCTCTAGTCTCACACTACTGATTCACTTTGGACTTGACACCGCCCAAGGAGGCAGCATGACACAATGACAAGGGTGCCGGCGAAAGCCGAAAGACCTTGATTTTAGTCCCAACGTTGTCACTGGGAGCTGAGTGACCTCAAACGACTCCCTTCTTCAACTTGAGGCTCTGTTTCCCCATCTATATAAAACGATGGTTGGAGTAAGCTCTGTGATTCTAAGCTGGAAAAGTGAAATACATTCCCAAAATTAATTTCACTGGTAACAATAACCAATACTTGATGAATTTCAAAATAACTAGAAAACAAGTAATTTTACATTATTATTCATTCTTTTCACTACTTTGCCAGAGGACTGACGGAGGATTAAAGTTCACGTTACATTTGTCAGGCCTCACACTGAATTTGATCTCTTACCAGTTTTCAGATACAATCTGTCTTGAAAGAGAAAATTTGTAATGCATTTTAGGAACATTTCTACCTTAAAAGATTAAAATGTCAATAAGCCTTTTAAGAGTCAAGCTTCAGGTATCAAAGGATTCATTTATATGAAAGCACACCTTGCCAGGTGAACCTGGACTTTGGGGAAAAAGGGTATCACAACCATACTTCAGTGAAATACACCCTTGAATTGCTTCAATTTCCAAGAAGTTAGTGTGGTGGCAGGACAGCCCATGGGAAAGCATGGGGGACTTGGCAGCCCCCAGCCGTGAGCTAGGCATTCATATGGCAAGCCTCTAAATAATTAGTCATGTGTGAAAGTGCTCTCTGAATTTAAACAGCTCCACGAGAGAACAGTAACCATAGCAGTATAACATTTGCTTGCATCTATTGAGCAATGCTGTATGCCAGGCCCTGTGAAGAGCACTTCAAATGCATCATCTCACTTCATCCACTCGACATCACTTTGAAGAAGCTACTATATGATTGTTTCTATTTTTCAGATGGGGAAAATGAGGATTAGAGTAAATGAGTGACTTGGCTCAGTTCTCACACCATTAAAGGTTAGAACAAGAAATGCAACCCGGTGCACCTGGCATCAAGGTGGTCCTCTTAGTTACTATACAACACTCCTGACTAGGGAAGTGGGAGCATCTGATCACCCAGCAAGAATGTGTCCTCAACAGATAAAGGGTAAGCAAGAAAACGGCTGGAGAACAATTCTAGTAATGCCACGAGCATCTGAATTGTTCTTAAATCAACTCACACTTGAGACATTTGGAGGCAGGAACCTGAGAAGTACTCAGATCCCGTGCAGCAGCACTTTCACCTGGGCACTGAGCACAGAACAAAGAGAGAGCAAAGCAAGTGAGGACATCTGTTTTCTGTAAGTTCCCTGGGTGGTATGGGTTTATTCTAGCCAGAGATTCCCCCAATAGACCAAGACTACGTGAGAACTCACCTTCCTCAGGGGAGTGGTGACAGTCAAGGGGTCTGGCCAGTAAACTTTTAAGCACAGAGGGTTCAGGGAAGTTCATGTGGAATCATGCCAGCCAAAGTCTTTGCCAGACGTGAACACCACTGCTTTAGAAGCCATAGAACGTTCATGGTTACCAAAAGTACCTTGAGGCTGGCTAATAAGATCCCAGAGGGATTACATCCCAATTAAAAGAGTGGGCCATAGAGACAGCTACACCCACGTGTCACATTAACTCGGTTCAGACGAACTTTTGAAGACAAGGAAGCCATTTTTTTTATACTAACTTTGGATTTCTATACTGAATCATCCCAAACTCATTCATTCAACAATAGTTATTAAGCAGCTACTACATAATGGGCATGGTTTTGTGCTATCTATTTAGAGAAGTAAGCTGGTGTCAAACATGTTTGGGGAAGTTTGAATTAACTAGGACTTTGACTACTACCTTAGGTTAACATAGCACCTTGAAAACTGTTTCCACCTGTGAAGAGGGTCAGACAGATAAGCGGCACTATAACATGGTGCTTAAAAACATGGACTAAGGAGTTAAGTTGTACAGGCTGACTTTACCATCTGGTAGATACATAACCTTTAACAAATGGCTTAACATCTTGGGATACCATTTTCTCATCTAAGTTTTTCTTTCTCAGGTTTAAAGAAATCAATGCACAATTCCATGATAATGGTTGGAGACATTAACACCACCATGACCCCCCCCCCAGCAAGTAGGAGTATGAATAGATTTTTTTTAAATCAGTAAAAAAGATCTGAACAGCATAGGAACCACCTTAACCAATATTTATAGAGCACAACACTTTAAAACTAAAGAACATATTCTTTCGAGCATTCACCAAGACAGATGTTATGTCAGGCCATGAAACAAGTTTCAATAGATGTAAAAAGAATGACATCATTCATAATGGAATTAAATTAGAAATCGATAACAATATCAACGAAAAACCTAAAATATCTGGAAAATAAGCAACACACTTGTAAAAAATGTAGCAGTCAAAGAAGAAATCATTCTTAAAATTAGAATGCATTTTAATTGAATAATAATGAAAACACATGAAATTTTATGAGATGCTGCTAGGGCGTAACTTAAAGAAACTTTACAGCTTTAAATACTTACACTGGAAATGAAAGTTCTAAAATCTATTAACTCAGTTTATACCTTAAAATATAGAAAAAAGAGCAAATTTAAATAAAATCAAAGTAAAAGGAAAAACATAATAGAAATTAATCAAAAAAAAACAGAAAAAAACTGGACAAACGTCAGAGTTTTATGGTACACAATGAGAATATTATGAGCAATCATGTTTTAACATCAATGTCACTTGTTGACCTAAAATCATTAAAGTCTACAATTTAAGTGAAAAGTATAAATTCCTATAAAAATTCCACTTACATAACTGACCCAAAATGACACAGAAAGTCCGAACAGCCTCGTATTTGTTAAATTGAATTCATAGTTTACAAACATTACAAACACCAAAAAACTCCAACCAAGATAATTTCATTGGTTTCATCGAACGTTTAAAATAGCAACAACACCAGATTTACACAAACGTTTTCAAAAAGAATGGAAAACTCTTCAAGTCATTTATAAGAGCACCTTAACTCTGCCACCAAGCTCTTACCAAAAAAATAATAATAATAATAATTTTAAAAATCACAGACATTACTCATGAACACAGATGAAGAAAAAAAAAAACCCCTAAATAAAACATATTTAAATCAAACAAAGCAATGTATACCAAGGACAATATCTCATGACCAAGCGGGTCTATGCCGGGAATGCGAGTTGGTTTTAACACTCAAAACCAGAGGCGATGCAAGATGGCGATCAAGACCTCCCTGGCCTCGCCTCCCCTCGTGGACACGCTAAAACTACAGCCACAAACGGAACGATTTCCTCTGAAAAAGCCCGAAACCAACTGAGCAGCAACTGCACATCACACAAACGAGAGAAAGGCCACGTCCAAGCCGCCAGGAAAGAGACAGAGTCTCGACATACAGACACCCTCCGCCGCCCAGGCGGGACCCCACCACGGGGAAGGATCTCACAAACCAAGCGCTTCTCCCCGAGGAGCGAAGCATTCGTACCCCGCATGAGGCACCCCTAACTGTGCAGACCTGCCCCTGGGAGATAAGCCCCCCGCCCCCGAACATCTGGCTTTGAAAACCAACAGGACTCACGTCTGAACGCAAAGGCCGGCAGCGAACTGAGAAAGGGCTCGTGCGACGCCGGGAGGCGGACTCACCGCGCCAGGGCCGTGCGCAGAGGCCGCTGGCCGCAAAGCGCCGGACTCACGTGCTCACACGGAGCACCTGCGGGCCCGAGGCCCAACGGGGATGCTCACGCCCGGCTACGGGGGCGGGGCCGGGCGGGGCCGGGCGGACGGGGCCGGGCTGGGCGGGGCCGGTTCGCGATTTTGCACGACCAGGTGCCCAAGTTTTCACAGCTGCCGCTCAGGGGATACCCGCTCCGATCAGATTTTATACTGAATAAAAGATGGACTATGGGGTGACTTTCACTAAAGATTTTTAAAAGAGCTTTCTACGCTGAAAGGAAGATGTGAATTAGATTCCCTTATGGTGCAAGTATTGGGTATGAAAAAGGCATAACTTTGAGAATTCACCAGTTGTAAGATCAAATATCCACTCCGCCTATCTACTCTGTGATTTCAGCCAAAATCATCTATTAGCTGTATCCATGTGAAAAAGTGGTCGTAACAACCTTCCCGAGTGCCCATGTGCCATGATGCTCTGCCTATAATTGCTATGACTGTCCCAGCTCTAACACTGGGTGCGATTCTCCAGAGTAGGTTTTCACCCCAAAAAAAGCCATTGCTTCCAGGAGATACACCATGATAAGCATTTATGTCATTCACTCCATTGCAATACCTGGCTTCTCAGAGTTTTCCAAAAGAAGCCATAGCTCTATCTGATGTCTCATGTCCCTGAATGTGGATACTGAGCAAAGATAAGTGAGGGAACCAAGAAAGTGTCTCTGGACATGGCTTCTCAGATTGGTAAAAAAGTCTTAAAACCTAGAATTCTCAGAATAACTTAGGAATAACATAACTTTCACCCAATTTTCTTGACATTAACCATACACATAAACAACCAAAGCACAGAACTTCTAGTTTTATACAAGTCACAGATTTTTAAAAATTATCAAGAAGACTGAATGCTATGAGTCATGTGGCACAGTCTGCAGCCGTAAGAGAAAGATGTACAGTGCCATCATACCAAGAAATGAAGCAACTTCAGACCAGGCTGTGTCAACATTGCAGGAGTTCACCCAAATTAGACAAGCTGCATTTTCTGAAGCATGTCTTCACTCTCATTGAAGAAGGTCTTGCCATGAGTCTCTGGACTTGAACTTTAGAAGAAGGCTCAGATCTGCTTCCCCTTCTCAGAACGAAGGTCATTTCTTCAAGTCTGCCACTCCATAACCAAGCCACACCTGGCTAGGACCGAACAAGAAAGAAGAATAAACATAGTATAGTATAGTGGTTCTTAAACATTTTTTAGAATCTAAATACCTTTCATCGACATGAATCTATATTGAAAAGATTTTGAAAAGAGATAATCAGTTGTTGTGATTGAAGTCCCGCACGTGCCTGTTTGGCTGCCTCCTATCCTCTCCTGTGCTTCCTGCCCCAACCCCTGAAACACCTGAAGAATTCTGGACTCCAAATCATGGTTCACAAACAACCGGTACGAAAAAAACATCAAGAGCTTGGAAACAGTACTCGATCTGCACTGTCTTCACCTGCAAACTGAGTTTCGTCCCACCTATGGGACAACACTGTACTGAGATTAATTTTAGAAAATTTATTGGTGCATATTCTATTCATATTAGTCTTTTGCTGCCTGTTTCCCTTTTCCTGATCTGCATGGTACTCTCAAGAATGATTCCATTTTCAGTATTATGTCACTAGAAAAAAAATCTCTGTTGGCCACCACACTGAGTTTTAATCCAATGCATAGGTACCTCTTGTAGCTATTGCCCAGGTTTTGCCCACACAAGAAAAGGAGCCTGAGCTCACAGAAGCAACATGTGTTTCTGTTTTCTTATTTGCCAATTCCCAGTCTGGCATTGCAGGCTCCGGTTTTCTGTGGACCCAGGAACACCTGTGAACACCCACCTATAAAGCATTTCATGCTATATATTTTTTGAAACTTTTTATTTCTTTTGAAATGATTCCAGAGGGAAAAACCTGATAATAAGGAGATTATCAGGCCTCAGATTTGGAATTCAGAGATTTAGATGTATTTATGTTCTGGTGATCTTTATAAAGAAAGAGAGGAATGAGCAGGGACTCAGCAATCAGGCGGACCTAGGTTTATACTCAGCCTCTGTGAGTTATTATGTGACCTTGATCAAGACACTGACCTCCCAAAGATTCATTCCCTTCATCTGTAAAACAGGGGCCTCATACTCATCTCACTAGAGTGTTTTTAGATCAAATGAGATAAAATATATGAAATCTCTTGGTTAACAGTAAAGCATGCACACAAACCTCCTCCTTATTTCTTTATAAATATTGTTCTCAGAAACAATATCAAGAGTGATAAGTGGTTTTTCTTAAGTGCGTAACATTGGTATATTATTTAGATAATTGAGATGAAAATAGAGAGATAACAATAATGACTTACAGAAACTTAATTGACCCAGTATTTATTGAGCAAGGTACAAAGATGAGTAAGATTCAGACAAACCCTATAGGTAGTGAAGGCTTTAAAGGCATTAAAGGACCCTAGCTGAGTGCTCTTGGAATTCAAATAAAGAAAAAGACATATCCAGATAGGATAAATACGGAAGCAAATTTGAGATGGGCACTGTAAAGTGGATAGGATGTTAACAGGTAGCAATGGGGAAAAGATTTTAGGTGGAAGGCTCGAGGGATATTCAGAAAACAATGAGCTCTACCAGAGGGTAACTGAAAATTAAAATAGAACATTAAGAGAGGGCCATGCCTTGAGGGTGTTGTGTGTCAAGTAGGAGTTTGTGGTCGACTCACAAGGCAATGGGGAGTCACTGAAGATTTCTGAAGAGGGGAATGGTAAAAACAGAGTGGTGCTTTCAGGTGATTTATCTAGAAGCATGTGAAAAACAAATCATCGGCTATGCGTGATGGTCATTATTGGAGTTAGGATTTGGGGGCGTATTCATGTGGCATGTCGAGGTGACTACATGAAGTAGGACCCAAAAAATGATCATTAAAATATCAGGACAAGCAGTGAGGACCCAAGAGCAGTTAAACCCATACTTTAATCAATGGCAGCTTCAGAATAAAGAACAAAAAGTTGTGGAGTGCTCCTGGATGGAGAGTGACAACTCAGTATGGTGGTGGTGTAAGAGAGTGAATTATTGGGGACTTTGTGGGACCAGCTGAGAAACACAAGAAGCCAAGCGGCTGAACACAGAGAAAAATTAATGGTCCAAACAACCAGAGGCATGATGAGGAAAAGCAGGAGAAAAAGAAAGACAAATAGGTGTGAACAGAAGAGAATTTTAGACATTGAAATGTCAATATTACGTGGGAAATAAAACTTGTGTCCACAAAGTAGATATCATTGTCCAGTGCTTTCAAATCACTTAAAATCTCCTTGAAAACATGACTCTAGTCGAGTTCACATGAACCTCCATCAAGAGTCAAAACACCTTCTGTCCAGAGGAATAAACCCTTCTAGGGAAGCTTGGCCTGCCCAGAACCCACAGGGCAAATTCTCAGTATGTCAGGTCAACAGAATTCCTCAGCATTTGAGTGACCATTTCTTCCCTCCCCATCAGTCACCTCCCAAACTCCAAAAACTGAGGCTTTTCAAACACAATGGACAAATGGATGCTATTCCCTGGGGCAGGTCTCCTCCTCTTCCACCTCCCTCCTCATTATTCCCTGAGAGAGCCTGGTTTCTGGAAGAGTTCCTCCTCTCAAAACCAGCCAATCTACCTCCAGGTCACTGTTAAATGTGAAGGTGTGGCACTAGAAGGCCCCTCCAAGACTTCGTCCTAGAGACCCCTGCAATCCTGTCCCATCCCTAAAGGTGAGGAGACTTAAAGCTATAGAAAGAAGGTGACTGGCCCAAAGGCTAGAAGTAGAGGCAGAATGAGACCTCAGCGCCCCATTTTGCCATCCTTGGTTCCTCCTATGAGCCCACCCAGATCATCTGGCTCTCCTTTCCCAAGTCACTTTCCTCTCACTAGTTTTCTCATGGCATTTTTCACCTCAGCATTCCTGAAGGAGTAAATGACGGGGTTTAAGAGAGGCGTGACCACTGTGTAAAACACAGGCACACAATCTTGTCTGCAGGAGGGTGACACAGGGCCTCAGGTAGACAAAGGAACAGGGTATGAAGAACAGGCTCACGACCGCAACGTGGGAGACGCAGGTGGAGAGGGCTTGCGCCGGCCGTCTGCGGTCTGGCTCCTCAGGGAGTGCAGGATGACCAACGTACGAGGCCAGCAGGAGCACGAAGGCGATCGCCGACATGGAGCCGCCATTGGCGATGATGAGCATGCCAGTGAGGAAGGTGTCAGAGCAAGCCAGCTTCAGCACAGGGTGCACATCGCAGAAGTAGTGGTCAAGGACCTTGGCGCCACAGAAAGGCAGCTGGAAAATGAGGAAGGTTTGCCCAAAAGAATGCAGCAAGCCCCCACCCCAGGCTGCACCCACCAGGAGGCCACACACACGACGGCTCATGATGACAGTGTAGTGCAAGGGCTTACAGATGGCCACGTACGGTCGTAGGCCATCACCACCAGGAGAAAGATCTCGGTGCCACCAAAGAAATGGAGGAAAAAGATCTGTGTGATGCAGCCCTTGAGGGAAATGACTTTCCTTTCAATTAAAGAGTCAAGGATGAGCTTGGGGGCTGTGACAGAACAGTAACAGATCTCCACAAAGGACAAGTAGCTGAGGAAGAAATACATGGGGGACGTGAGCCCTTTGCTGGCCATGATGGTCACCACGATAAGGCCATTACCCAGCACGATGGCTGTGTACGTGAGGAGGAAAATTACAGAAATGATCTTCTGCACATCCCGGTTATGGGAAAATCCCAAGAAAATGATTTCAGTCTCATTGCTTGTAGGGGCCATGTTTTAAAGCACAGAAGCCGAAAGCCTGGAGTCACAGAAAACAAAGAACCCTCCTTCAATAATTAGAAACATGCTTCGCAGACCTTGAGGAAGATTGTCATTCTGCTCCTTCTTGAGTCTGCCTTGGGCTTCTCCAACACATGTTCTCCATGAGACAGGTGATGGGGACATAAAACAATGACCATCAGCTGCTTGATATTATTCCTAAAATAAGATTTAAGTTTATAATAAAGTGCCTTAAGTGTTTTCTCTGATCCAGGCACACGCATTAGATAATTTAATCCTCACAACAAAAATGAGACGCTACTTTATACATAAGAAAATGAGACTCAGAGAGATTAGGTCACTAACTCAAGGACACACAGCTCATCTTTGAACTGAGGTCTGTATCTTTTAAAACAAAGATCCTTCCACTATTACATCTGCTTCTGAAGTGTGCCTGATCTTGGTTGCACACAAGTTTCAACTAGTCTTACCCTACAATGTAATGTGGAACCAATTTTTTACGGCAAGTGCCAGATTTCTCAACCTTAATTATTCTACAACCTATGAAACTAACCTGATTCCCTAATAAGCATAAAAAGGAAGCTGAGAAGGGGAAGGACGGTGGCCAGGCTTCAACCACTGTCCTTGGAGGTAGAGATGGAGAAGAGGAAATGTGAATCGGTAACAGGCTGCCTCAATTGTCCTGGGACCAGCAGCTAAGAAACAATTCAAAAGTTATTTAAAGTTCCTTTTCATAACAGCCTATTGTTCCATGGGATGTCAAGTGTGCTTAACTCAGAGCTTCAGCTGACAAAGGTGATCAGACACAGAAAGTTCATACTCACAGCCTCTGAGCAGTCACTCCGTCTGGGTGAAACGAGCCCTGCCAGCAAACCTGAAGATACCCTCAGTCAAATGCACACACCTCACAGCCAGCTTACAGTCCAGGCTTCAGGAGAGCAGCCTGATGATGGGGACACAGGGTTTGGAGTCAGGGGACCTGAGTTCAATCCCAACACTGATGGGGACACAGGCTTTGGAGTCAGGGGACCTGAGTTCAATCCCAACACTGCCGCTTAGTAGCTGTAGGACATTAAACAAGTACAGAAATCCCTCCAAGCCTATAATTTGCATCTGAAAAGCAGAAACAATAAACCTTTTGCATGGTGCTATTTTGAGAACTGAATGAGTTCACTGAGTTTTAAAACAAATAATAATTGTATAAGAGAATAATTGGCAAGAGTATCAGAGCATAATTGGTTCTGCCTTTACTCTGCAGCATGACCCTGTTGGTGCAGTGTGTGATGGGGACTCGCTGAGGTGCCCCTGCATCAGAAGGCGAGCCTGACACCCAGTTCTGTTTGTGTAAACTTGCAGCACCCTGGGGTTCTGATTTAAGCATCTTACAAGAAGCCTATGGAATAGTGGCCTATGTAATAAAATGAGATCGAATATGCTAAGTGACATGCTAAGCCAGTCACAAAAAGAAAAATACTGTACAAGTCCACATACAATACGAGTCCAGTACTGTATGATGTCCGTAGAGTAGGAAAACTCAAAGAGACAGCAGGCAGGATGTGGTGCCAGGCGCAGGGAGGAGGGGAGATGTGGAGTTCGTGCTTGATGGGAGCACGGTTTCAGACTGAGACGATGCAAGTTCTCGATGTGGTTGGGGGTAGTGGTCGCATAACAATACAAATACTTTAATATCACTGAACTGTACACGTAAAAATAGTTAAGGTGGTACATTTTATGTTAGGGGTATTCTCCCACAATTAATAACTACACAAACAAACAAAATCAAATGACTCATATTTCCCTTTCTCCATAGCCTACCTCCAAAGACAATGGTTGAAGCTTGTCGAATTTGTCTTTCCCCGCCTCCCCTCCCCTCCCCACTTTAGCTTCCTTCTTACGCCTACTAAAGAGCCTGATTAGTTTCAAAGGATACAGCTGAGTTGCGGTTTGAGAAGCTCTGGCACTTGCTGTAAAAAAGCCATTCCATGTTCCAGTGTAAAGCAAGACAGCTCTGACACCGTTGTTATGCAACCATTATAACTAACAGGCACACTTCACACTCGGGGTAACGGAAGCATCTACATTTTGGACCTCCATTCAACTAAGCTGCATGGCCTGGGGCAAGTGGCTAAACCTCTCTGAGCCTCTCCTTCCTTACCTATAAAATAAACATAAAACTATCCTCTTATTGTTGAGCCACTTCCTCACCTCCCCATCAGGTTCCTCTGCCCCCTGGCAATTTTTCACTCAGGATGTTTACGCAAAGAGCAGGAATCTTAGATAAATTTCACCCTCAGGGTAAAAAGGGCTCCATTAGTAGATGAATAATCTCTGAGAAATTTAGCTTTGAAAATAAATGCTCTTTGCTTCTGCAACTGCTTCTGATTTGGGGTGTCAGCAAGAGAGTTCTCAGGGGATGCATAAGGATCACATTAGTCTTCAGATAAAAATTTTAAATTGAGGACTTTTTTCCTTTCTAACGTTATTGAAGGTTAACAGAGTAAGATGTATATACAATGTAATCATCAAATTTTCTCTAAAAGGTTAAAATGTTAAAGTCTTTAGAATGGAAGAAAGAAAAGGAAATTGACATTTATTGAAACCCTGAGTAGAAACAGAAAACATTTTAGAGATGATTTCATGAAGAGGTCATCAGACCAACAAGCCATTGACAGTGGTAGTGACATACTTGTGGAATAACTTTAATTCTGACTTTTTAATTGGCAGGGCCAAGGAAGACACTGAAAGATCAGCATGTGTTCTTATCAGATAGTAAGTAACTGCCTATTTCCAGGGTTGGTGGTTAAGAAAACATAAACAAGGATGACCCAAAAGTTAAGATAGATTGGCTCCAATAAAAAAAAAAAAAATAAATTAAAAAATTTTAAAAAACCTGTGGAAGTTCTTCAAGTCTTTACAATAAATCTGGCCCCTACCTTACGATTTCTCATTGTACCTTTCCTATCATAGAACTCCATGTCCTGTGGAGTTCTGAAAAATAAAATTGGTCTAAATGGCTTTTTCCAGCACTTCTTTCATCCCCCTTTTTCTCCAGCTATCCTGTCACCAGAAGAGTCAATAAAGGCCTCTCTTTGCTAGTTTTCCTCACCGAGGAATCATGAACTGTTAAATCAGGAAGGGTACTCATAGATTCCTCCTCTTACAAAAGAAGAACCTGGGCCCACAATCACACAGCTGGTCGGTACAGAGCCTGGACGCAAATCAGGCTGCATGGCTTCCCGTCCAAGAAGTGCTTCGATGCTCATCTCATGTTACTCATCCCCCTGGTCCTCACCGAAAACTGTATTTCATAATAGAGGGAGAGCACCGAGAGAGGAGGGATTCGTGTTTATGATAAAAGGCAAAACAAACCTGAAAAGTAAGATCTAAAAAAAAAAAATCAATAGGAAAAAATTTAACAATAATGGTGTCCAACTTCAGTTTCCCACCTTCCTGGGTTGTCATTTCAGCCCAGACAGCCTGTGCAGAGCTTAGAAGGAGAGGAGAAGATATTTTAGGAGTTGGCCAGGCCGGTCTGCCAATGAAAGAAGACTTTGCAAGATATGCCTTGGTGCCAATCCTAGCTCTAGCAATTTGTCACCAAGAGTTAAATGATTCTCTAGCTGTTTCACATGCATCTGTCAGGTCTATCGGACAAGAGAGAATATAACCTTTTGAAGGCTTTAGAAGAGTCTCTCACATCCACTGTCACACCTATCACAGGGTGGGGAACTCAGGAGATGTTGTTAAGTATTTGGGTTAGATCCCTGAATCCTCTGGCTGCTGCTACATCTATTTCAAAACCAAGGTATCACTGGGGTGTCCTATAAATATAAAGATACACACACACACACACACACACACACACACACACACACACACACACACACATATGTATGCATATGTATCTTACATATATAAATATCTATATATCTATATATCTCTATATAAAGATGATAAAATATATGTGGGAGTATCTATCTAGTGTTTAAAAAAAAAAAAGCTCTTCTTTTTGAAAATAATTCCAAAGCAATCCTCCATCAAGATTAAGCGAATGAACCCACCTTTAATATTGTTTGTTATCTTGATTCTGACTTTTGTGGTCAGGAAACATTCACTTGCACAAGCCACCCCAGGAGAACAGATTTCTTTCACTAACAAGGTCTACAGATAAAGCAACCAAAGAAATATAAAGAGCATGTTAGTGTTCACTGATCTAAAATTTAGAAATGTTGTTGATTCAAGGTTGGTCCTCAGCAAAATCTAGGCTTCTGTGTACCAATTCTCCATTCAGACTCAAATGAAGCTAATACCTTCATTTCTACCAGAAAAGGCCAGACGTGAGAGCGTCTTAGCCAGGATCCCTGAATTTTTCAAGAGAATATTTCTGAAAAAAATATGCCTCTGCACTTGATTAAAAATTAGCCTTGCAAACGACTTCATGCTGACCATGTTACAAGTGGCACTGGTGAGAATAACTATAACATCTGCTCTAAGCCAAGCAAAGGAGTCATCTCGTTATTAAATTACACAAGAAAGACTGTAACAGGAGGATGTCTACAGTCTGCTCCATCAGTTGAAAGAGTGAACAAATCTGAGGCTCCGCATGTGTGGAAGTACACGGAAGCCAGAGGAACACCAGTGAAAAGTGCCAACGTGTATGAAAGACCCTGCCTGAGAGTCTGTTCCTCCATGCTAAAGGATCAATAAATGAACTGACTCAGAATCTGTTCCACACATAAAGGCACCACTAAATTAAGATCGTCCCCTTTGGACTCACCAGTTATCATCAATGCCATCATATCTATGTGCCAACTCCAGAACTTAATGACCTTCTCACTAAAAGTTACAGGGGCGATCTACTCTAAAAGGCACTAAAATGAGATTTGCTGGGCTGTGAAGCTGGAAGCATTTAAGGTGTATGAGATGGAAAACTGAGATAAGAGAATTGAATTCCCTGAACTTTTCTAGCATCCCCCATTTGGGGAGTTTCTGAGATAAGCAAAAGTCAACCTCTCATTTGTTCCTTCAGAGGTTAAGGAACCTATCTCTAATTAATCCAATTATAAAGTAGGGACTTCTACTTGCCTCAATGATTAGCCCCTCTTGTCCTGGCCACTAGAGGTTTCCCTCTGCATTCTCAAGTAAGCGACAGAGGAGAACGCAATATCACTTCACCCCTGTGTTCCCACCACAGGCATCCTCAGGAGGCTCTTGGTGGCCTATACTGACCTCACCCCTCATTAGACCAATGATGTCATGGACATTTCCAAGTGCCCCCGGACCACATCACACACATACTTTGACATGTCTCTTCAGAGAATGCTAGACATGGAGGGCTTTCAAGATCCTGTTCAACTCATGTCAACCTAAAGGTGGGAAAAGAGCCAGAGGGAAAACCACTGTGCAAAGTTACCTCATGAACTGATGGCACAGATTACCCAGCTCTTTCCTGATGCCTATTGCTGGGGTCTTCCAGCTGTTCATTCTTAAGGTTTTAAGCATTTTGCCACAACGTTTCAATACACGGTTTTCATGTGCAAAGGCTTTGGAAAGACTATAGAGTTCCCTAAGTGTTACGGATGGTCTCCTAAGTAACAGCGCGTTACATTTGTGTTGTGCAGTGTTGTGTCTTTCCACGTTTCTCTCTGACATCTCACATAAGAGTCCAAGTAACACTCTACCATAGTAACTAGTATTGCCAACTTGATGGATTAGGTAACTGGGGCTCTGAAAGATTAAGAGAATGGTTCAAATTTATACAACTAATCAACTGTCCAGCTGGGTCAAATGTCTAAGTGTAACATTTCCTGCCCAAACAGAATATGTCACCAGCTGCTGGGGCGCCATTAGGAAACAAAGAGGTCAATAGGAAACCGAACCAGGATATGCCCCCCGTCTGCTCCTTCTCTGTGTAGTAATGCTGCTTCATCAAAGTTCTCTTAACTTGAGCCAAATAAATTATGAAACATGGTATAAGTATGGCCCCGTCCTCCTAATCATAACCCATCTGAAACACCACAAGAACTCAATCTCTGTTTTTAAAGCTCAGGAATTCTCACTACTTAAAAAAACCTATGTTAAATCCATAGATAGATAAACAATGATAAACAGATAATGATAAATAATATATATATATATCTCCCAAATTTATTAGTCTCAAACTAAACAGCATGGGC
The DNA here is from genome assembly GCA_003508835.1 of Eonycteris spelaea. Classification (NCBI taxonomy): domain Eukaryota; kingdom Metazoa; phylum Chordata; class Mammalia; order Chiroptera; family Pteropodidae; genus Eonycteris; species Eonycteris spelaea. The sequence goes on along the minus strand of PUFA01000007.1, from coordinate 22,841,994 downwards.
TACTGTCATAATCTCAGACTTTCTCAACCTCTCACTAAAATAGCTCTGAAGAAGAGGAAAAAAAAAACATTAAACATTCACAATGTCATCAACAGCTGGCTTATAGCCAGAACCTAGGAAAGACTTCTAAGAGTAACAAACGCTGATAAAATGGAATGAGGAAACAAAATGGCCCATGCATGCATTTCTGCTCACCTGAAGGAATGTAGGAAGGGAGTGCTTCCTTTCTGCCTTACATCACACCTCCCTGCCTCATACCCACATACATGAATGCACACACACATGTACACACACCATTTGCTTAGAAAGGAAATAAAAATAACTAATACCAGGTTTGTTTTCAATTTTTCCAGTTTTATTGAAGTATGGCTGACAAGCAGGAATAGTATATATGTAAGATATACAATGTAATGTTCTGATATAATCAAACATTATAAAATTATCACCACAGTGAAGCTTACCAGACAGAAACTCTGCAGTCGAGGACTACAATAAAAGAAAAGAGAAATGCAATAGAGAATATGTGCATCGGAATTTATCAATCAGAAGGATCCATGTGTAGAAGACAGGACCTTTGAAATTATCCAGTCAAAGGAGAACACACACAAAAAAAAATGAAAAGGGTGTAGAAAGCCTGCATGAACAATGGGATATCATTAAAACAAACAATCTGTGAATTATTAGAGTCCCAGAAGAATAGAGCGAGGAGAAGAGAATAGAAAGCTTATTTAAAGAAACAATGTTCTCACAATTTCCATACGAAATTATCTTCTCCAAGACCATTATAATACAACTGTTTAAAAGCAAAAACAGAAATTTTAAAACAACAAGAAAAAAAATTATCTCTTACAAGGGACCTACCTCCATAAGGCTATGACTGGATTTCTCATCAGAAACCTTCCAGGCCAAGAGAGTGGGATGATATATTCAAACTACTGAATGAAAATATAACCAACCCAAAATGCTTTACACAGCAAAGCTGTCCTTCGAAATGAAGGCAAGATAAAGGCTTTCCCAAACAACAACAAAAAAGACAACAGTGTTCATCAGCACGAGATTGGCCTTAGAAGAAATCCTGAAAGGACTTCTTTCTTTAAGCTGAAATGAAAGGATGCAAATAGGTAACATAAAAACATAGAACAATAGAACAGTGGTTGCTAGAGGCTAGGGGATGGGGAAAATTGGGAGATATTAATCAAAGAGTGCAAACTTCAGTTGTAAGATGAATAAGTTCTGAGGAAATCATGTACAGCATGGTGATTACCATTACTACTCCCGTATTAGATACTTGAAAGTTGCTAAGAGAATAAATAATAGATCTCTGCTGAAGAATGCACAAGAAGACATTAGCAAATGAAAAGACAATCCATGGTTTTGGATAGGAAGACTCACATCATGAAGATGTTGATTCTTTCTAAATACATTTATAAATGTAATATTATATCAATCAAAATAATAAGTTCTTCGGGGATGGCTATAAAACAGAAAGTGAAATTAATCTAAAGCTCGTACGGAGAAATAATACCCAGGAGAACTCAGATCAAGAAGAGCAACGTGAAGGGACTAGCCCACAGTGAAAATTTTATAAATAAGACTCAAAGCTAATTAAACATTAAAACATCCCTCCACACACACACACACACACACACACACACACACACACACAGTAAATTAAACAAGATGTCTATCTGATTTGCAAAGTAATTTAACTTAATATTTTAAAATAATTTTTGACAGAAAAAAGTTATAATAATAATACAAAGAATTCCTGTATATCCTTAGTCCAATTTCTTCCAAGATTAATGTTTTTCCACATTTTCTTTATCATTAATTCTTTCAATAGACAGAATTCTTTCTGAAATGTTTGAAAGTTGACAACATAATGCCCATTTACCCTTAGATACCTTAGTTAAGTAATTCTTCAATCCAGGGACATTCTCTGACATAGCCACACTACAATTATCAAAATAAGAAAATTAACTCTGATAGAACTCTACTATCTCATTTACAGCTCTTTCGTCCACTAATGACCTTCATCTACCACAGGATCCAATCGAGGATCACAGGTTGCATTTATTTATCATCTCTCTGGAATCTGGAAAAACTCTTCGATTTCTCTGTCTTGATACTTATGAAGAATGCAACCTAGTAATTTTGTAGAATGTTCTTCAGTTGGGGTTTGCCTTTTATTTTGTCATGATGAAACTTAGGTTATGTGTTTTTAGTAAGAATGCCACAGTAATAATACTGTGTGTCTCTCTAATCTCAATACTGGTGATGTTAATTTTGAGTAATCATTTATGGGGGTATCTTCCAGGCTCCTCCACTGAAGTTACATTTTGCCTTTTGCAACAATTAATAAATATCTTGCAGGGAGCTACTTTGAAACAGTGTAAAATCTTATTTCTCATCAAGAAAAGACTTAATGACGTTGTTCAAGTCCCACAAGAGTACATTCACAAGGAAAGTTAATTACTACCATCTTCTTAAGAATCAACTGAACACATGTATCAAAAGTTGTTATACCTTTGAACACAGTAAACTTACCATAGTAAAAGAGTCGAAAAGAAAAATAGAAGTGTAAAGATTTCTTTTCAAGAATACTTATCCCAGTGTTATTTATACCAGTAAAAAATAAAATTAAATTAAAGTGATCTAAACATCTAAGAGAAAGTGGCTAATTAAAATATAGTATATAAATCCATAAGAGAAAATATTTTACAACTGATTGGATTGTTTTCTGGGGGGTCTCCAGTTAGAATAACCCTACAAATAACAAGGCCTGTGAACTTGCCTTCGTCTCATTCTTCAGTTTGGACTCAGCATCATTCTAAACCCAAGAATGAATACCAAGACCAGCCTCTATGTCTCATCTAGTTTTATTGTCCTAATCCACAGCCTTTTCATGGCTTTCTTCACTTCAGCATTTCTCAGGGAGTAGATGACAGGATTGAGGAGTGGAGTGACCACTGTGTAAAACACGGCCACCATCTTGTCTACAGACAGGGTGGTAGAAGGCCTCAGGTAGATGAAGATGCAAGGCCCAAAGAACAAGGTAACCACGGTGATGTGGGACCCACAGGTGGAGAGGGCCTTGCGCCGTCCCTCAGAGCTTCGAGTCCTTAGATGGAGCAAGATGACCACATAGGAGGCTAAGAGGACCACGAAGCTGATGACAGACAGGGTTCCCCCATTGGCAACAATCAGCAGACCAATGAGGAAGGTGTCAGAGCAGGCGAGTTTGAGCAGAGGAAGCAGGTCACAGAAATAGTGGTCGATCACATTAGGGCCACAGAAGGGCAAGTGGAACATGAGAAGGATTTGGGCAAAGGAATGCACAAAGCCTCCCACCCATGCTATTCCCACCAGAACAGCACATACCTGCCGGTTCATGATGATGGTGTAGTTGAGGGGTTTACAGATGGCCACGTAACGATCATAAGCCATCACCGTGAGCAGGAAAATCTCAGTGCCACCAAAGAAATGGATAAAGAAAAGCTGTGTCATGCAGCCCCACAGAGATATGGCTTTCCTTTCAGCCAGCGAATCTGAGATGAGTTTGGGCGCTGTAGTGGAGGAGTAGCAGATCTCCACGAAGGACAGGTAGCTGAGGAAGAAGTACATGGGGGAACCAAGATGTCTGCTGGTCAAGACAATGAGTATAAGAGGAAATTCCCCAGCACGATTGCTGTGTACAAGAGCAGAAATATCACAAAGCAAACTTTCTGCACATCCCGATTGGAAGAAAGTCCCAGAAAAATGAATTCAGTCACGTTATGTGTGTTAGCCATGAAGCTGCCACCAGGAGGCAGTAATTTGGGTGGGGTGACCTGAAATGATACAAAGCAAAAGACTCTTCAAACTGCTTCAAATTCCTCGCATATCTGAAAAGTTCGTGAGCTGGATATTGAAAGATGAGTAGGAGTTAGTTGTGTGTGGAAGGGAAAAAAATTTCAAAAAGGAAGATGAGGACGTGGTTCCATAGTGTAGCAGTTAGCACATCTGCTTTACATGCAGAATGTTCCGGGTTCACACCCCGGTAGAGCCACAGTCTATGGTCTATGGTCATGCCAGCCTGAACAAGCCCGATGTCTGATCTCAGAAGCTAAGCCGGGTCGGGCCTGGTTAGTACTTAGATGAGAGACCACTTAGGAAGACCAGGTGCTGTAGGCATAAATAACAATAATAAATTTTTTTAAAAAGGAAGACAAGCATACAAAGCAATGAAAATTCATTGATGTGCCTGAAGTACAGGGGATAATGGGAAAGATAAAGCTGGAGACAGAATCTAGGACTAGCTCATGAAGTGCAGTATGGACTTTGGGGTTTATCCTGAAGACAATGGGGAATCATCAGAAACACTAGTCAATTGGAAAGCAAAAGGGGTTGGACTAGTGCTAACAGACCAGAGGAGGGGTGACCTACTAGGACACAAATACCTCACTGGATGATGTATGGCAGCAAGGAAAGTGTTACAGTCTCCGAGTTAGGTATCTCTCCATCGCCTTTGGATGCTTTTGTCTTTCTCCTGCAGTTTTCTTTCACTCCACTTCCTTTTGCTCCCTTCCCTTTCTTGGTCTGCAGAACAGCTTCCTTGCCACCCTGCTTCTCTTCAGAGTCTTCAGAAGAGCTGTCCCCTGGCACTCAGCTACCCTCTTACTTCTGCTTCCTCCTGTTTCATTAATTAATGGCATATTGTCCCTTCCCAGGGTTCTGAGTCAACCCATGTACAATTCTCTCCTTACTGGTACCTTCATCTCCTCCCATCACATGAGCCCCCACAAGTGGCAACAGAAGGACAAACCATCCCCCTGCCCAAAGCGCCCACTTATGCTCTGACACAACGTTCTCTGCAATCTAGCCTTCCAGCCCCTCAGGGCATCACCAAGAATGTGCACTGACTGACTGCGGGCTCTCCTGGTCCATGCTGGATTTGTCCAAGGTGAATGAGGTCTTCGTATATCAACACAGCCCCTTGTACAATGAGACTCTAGGGCACCTGAGACCTAGAGTCATGTGATGTCCACTCATGCCACAAAGCTTCCTTTCACCAGCAATGGGGACAGGCTGAGGCATTAAGAACCATCATGAACCAGAAGGGAGTCACTGATAGAGCTTATGATTACGGAGACAAAGAGAGGGCCAAGACCAGTAGGAAACTCTCAGATCAGCCAAGGGATTTTACCAAGAAGCCATTCATGGAAGACAGCACTGCTAGCATGCTGACTCCTGGATTTACATTCAGGTTTTTTCGGTCGCATCTATGTGATATCTAGAAAATTCATTATCCGCTCAGAGACTCTAGGTTCAAATGTAGCATGGAATTAATACCTATGTCACAGGTACATACCATACGTGCCACTTTGAGCCCATCCCAGGACAACTGAAGTCCCCACCCTCTGTGCTGCCTTGGATTCTTCTCAGAGATAGGAAATCCATCTCCCCAATCCACACACCCTTATGGTCGAAGGCCCGCTTCTCTGAGGACATTTTGGAATCACAGTACTTTTCACATCAAATTGTAATTGTTATGTAACTGTCTGCTCACTACACTATGAGCTTCCTGCGGCACAGATCATATCTTGCTACAACACCGCCTTCAGTGCTCGCTTAAGCACCTCCACGAAATAGCATTCGATGATTGCAAGTACGAATGAAGGAACTGGGTATAGATGTTCCCTAACTTTCTTAACACAGTATTAGGTACATTATAGGTATTCAGTAAATATTCAAAGAACAAAGGTCCCAAGAACCAGACCACGCCTTCTTCACCCCTGAATCCCATGTCTATCCCTGTGCTTGCCTCAGTCAAACACCAGATGATGGGAGACCACTTTGTAAAATGTGCTTCATAGCATTCCCTTTGCTTGAAAAGTGGACTCGCAATCATTATGGAAAAGAATCACATGCTCACAAAACAAAACTCACCCCAGCGTTTCTGTGGTTTTGCTGTTCTCACCACAGTTACCTTTTCTGTTCTGACCACAGAGATGCAAACATGAGAAAAGCCCTCAGCTCATGCAGGTTTCCCAATTAGACCATCAGAAAGCTCCTCTCCGAGATGCCAGGTAGAAGATCTGCTCCCCCTGCAGCCCCAGGCTTGGGAATGCTGAGACTCAGCCACTGGGCTCAATTCCACCTGCTTTAAAACAAGAACAAAGTAGACTGGCCCTCCCAAGTGTTCCACAGAGAAACAAGAATCCTGGAAGCTGAGCCTTGAGTTCACAGTGCTTGAGAGATCCAGAGGGGAAGGCATGATGAGCAAGAGATAGGTCCCCAGAGAGCCATACCTTTCTTCTCCCTAATCAGGTAGACTACCTCATGGGAAGAAAGATCTGGTTCCTAAAATCTCAAACCTCCTTGTAGGTAACATACCTTCAGAAGTCAACAGGAAATGTGAAAAAAAAACTCACCCAATGTTTATAGGGCACTGACTCTGGATGGGGCTCTATGCTGTCAGAGGTCAGTTTAATACAGCTCTTGCTTATCATGGACTCAATCATGTGACTTTACATAAAGGATAGGGCCAGGGAACATAAGCATGAAGTTTCAGGAACGGATAGCACTTCCCTTGCTTTTGTTACGAGGGTATATATTAGTGGTTCTTGACAGGGTGTAATTTTGACCCCTAGAAGACAGTTGGCAATATCTGGAGCCATTTTTCATTATCACCACCTGGGCAGGGCAGGAGTGCTATTAGGTAGAAGACAGAGATGCTACAAACCATTCTACAGTGCACAGGACAGACCCGCAACAGAAATTATCTGGTCCAAAAATCGTACCACAGCTACTGAAATGTCCTACTATAGATGAAAGACGATTGACTCTGGACTGATAATTATTGAAACTCTATTGGTTACAGGTGAGTTCGTTACCATGCTTTGACCACAACTGTATATGTGTTAAGTTTTCTTCCATAAAAGGTTTATCAATCCTATCATAGCACTTTGTAAGATAAATATGCTTACACTGGTGTTACTCGCCAATGTCATTAATTCAGCCTGGATTAAAATCAAATGTCAAGTGTTAACAGATGGTTAATAAGAAAGTAACGATGAAGTATTTTAAGATTTTTCAAAAGATTTCAATATAATTGCTTTTGCAAATACAAACACTGAATTAATTATTATCCTTTACACAGAAAAAAAAACACAAGGCAAATGTTACATAAAAACTCCAAATATTTCAAACCTATATGTATTCCATAATATGTTATCATGAAGTTGAGTTTCTGTGAAAATCTTGTCATCAAAATATTTTCTATAGTGAAAGATTTGGTTTAAGAAATCTAAGGTGATATATTGTTAAATGAGTCTATGAATGTTTGTTATAGAAAACTATAATTATTAAAATGTGTGGTATAGAATTGTGTTTGTTCACCTGAAGTTATAAATTGCCTTTTTCATAAGAGCTTATGTTATTTCCTAACCTGGTAAAGATTAACCCATCAACTCTGGCATACTTCTCCAGTTCCAATTAAACCCCCATCATAAAAGATGTACAGTTTCCTTAAAAATTAGTACTATGTCTACACATTCCTCCTTGCAAAAACTTATTTACAGGTAAAACAAATGAATCGGTCAGCTTATGCTTCTTATTAAAAAATAGGGATGTCGAAGAATGTTTATAGCAGAGCTTATTCATAACAGACAAAAACTGAAATCAACCCAAATATCTATCAACAAAAGGTTCATTTTAGTTGTGGGATGTTTATGCAACGGAATACTACTCATAACATAGAAGAACAAACTACTGTAACTCACAACATGATGACTTTCAAAAACATTATGTTGGGTGAAAGAAGCCAGACACATAAGAGTACATTTATAAAAGTTTAAGAATGAGCTAAACAGAAACTGTGATGATAGAAACTAGATCAGTAGTTGCCGCTGGGGAGTAGAGACTATCTAGAAAAGGCCATGAAAGGCGGTTCTGGGGCGACAGAAATATTCTACATCTTGGTTGGGATGTGGTTACACGATACATAAGTTTGTTGAAACTCACTGGATTGTACACTAAAGGTCTGTGCATTTCATGACATATTACCTCAACTAACATTTTACCTCAACTAAAGAAATAAAACCTGCCTGGGACAGGGGGCCACAATGGAGGAAACGCCTGGTCTGGGAGTCAGAACCTGAGCTTGTGTCCAAGGCTTTGTGCCTGATTTATTCAGGAGCAGAGATTGCTAGAGTCCTCCAATGCTTGTTTTCTCCTTCTCCCTTCTACAGTACTAGAACCTCTGAATTTTTATCTGGGCACAAGCCCACCTGGACTAAAGATTACATTCCACAGCCTCCCTTACAATTTCAAAGGATGACATGCACTTACTTTTTTTGTCCCTTCCTCTTTCCTGATGGCAGGAATGCCGCCATGAGGACTGGAGTCCTACCGGACATCTTCAGCCATGAGGCAACTCTAAGAATAGAAGTTGTAAAGGATAGAGAAACAAGACAGGGTCCCCTTCCATCCTGAAGTGTCTACTTCCTGCTTCTGTCTTTTATTAGATTCTGTTCCTTGCAACTAAAACCTAAACAATTTTACTCTCCAAAAATGTAGATTGAGAAGAATTCATTTATCTTCTATTTACAGCAAGGATTGCTATGAGACTCCAATGAAATAATGGATGTGAGAGGGCTGTGAAATATACACACGGTGCGATGCAAATACAAGGAATATAAATTATTCTACTAGTAAGTCCCAATGTGACTTTGGGTATTTCCATGCAGTTTGGAAAGTTGGTGTTTTTTATTGCAAGATAATATATTAACATAACTTCTTTATTTTGAGTAAAAGTAATTCACAAGAAAGTTCTGTTTCCAAATTATCTCACATGTGGCTCAAGCCTTTCCCAAGTGATAAAGGTAAAAATATTGACAGCATTCTGATTTTTTATTCATTAAGCAGTTATAGAGTGCCTACTCTGTGTCACTCATTACACTAGGTACTAAAGCAGAGCAATTCGCCTACAATCAATTCACCAACTAGAAATTTGCAGAGAACTAAATTACCAACAATTAAGTGACAGAATGAACCAACTCGACAATTTAGCTCTTAGGCAGATGACCAAAGACCTGCTTTCACTTCCAATCAGCTCTACAGCTTTCACTCTTAATTAAGAAGCTGAAATATTTGAATGCAAACACACAGAAAACCAACGTTGAATGAACCTAGATCAACAAATGTGGATAACATAAATGAACAGTTGAGTTATGCCCCTGGTAGAAATTTGCGGACACTATTTCCAGATAGTTCCGATCAAGGGCAATACCTTCAGGGCATCAGGAAGGACACATCCATGCCCAAGTTCAACATAATCGTTATAGAATGTGAGGTAAGCATGCCAAGGCTCATAAACATTAACCATTTTTAAGCCAATGTGCTGACTTTTCTGCTCTCCATTGCTAAATGCATGTGCTAGTTCAACTGTAGAGAGCTTGTGCTATATGCCAACCACAGATCTTCAGCAACATATGACAATCAGCGTTTATTCTCCTGTCCCCTCCTGTGAGCATAGAATACCTGAAGGTGCTGTAGCCACGCTGCGGCCATGAGGGGACAGGAAAGAGAACTGAAGAGGCACCAACCAAATGTTCTGACATCACAGAATTAGCAAACTGACCCTGGAACCACTGGCCTCCATACTTCTTGTCGGTAAGTAATAAATGTTACTATGGCTTAAGCTAGGGGTTGGTGAACTTATCCTGTAAGAGTTACACAGTAAATATCTGGGTTTTGCAGAGCATGCGGTCTCTGCCACAATGACTCAGCTGTGCCACTATCACAAAGGCTGCCAGAGATTTAAAAATAATAATAATAATGGGCATGACTGTGGTCCAACACAACCTTATTTATGAACATTGAAAGTTGAAGTTTGTATAACATCCATGTGTCACATAATATTATCCTTCTTTGGTTTTTTTTTTTTTAACCATGTAAACACTTAAAAACCTTTCTTAGCTTACAAGCCACATGAAAGCAGGCAGTGGGCTGGATTTGGCTTAAGCCATACCTCGGTGACGAGATGACAACTCTCTAGAAAAGGGAGGGTCATGTAGAACTGTTTAGGTTAAGATATTAGTGGTTAATAATAGCCAGAGAGACTTCCATTCTAACTACACCCTACTCCCATGAAATAAAGTTCCCACTGCAGATTTTCCAACGTTGCAATCAAGTTGTGGGGAGTGAAGGTAACGAATGAAGCAGAAAAGCTTTCTCGGGACTCCCACAAGATCACACTGATAGGGAGGCTAAAAGTAACACATAGACTTCTGTCTCCACGCGCCACCATCTGTCCACCTATAACAGCAGGTTAACACTAAGAAGTAAAAGGGGTGAACCCAAGCTTCCACAGGTAGATGACAGAGTGAGGATTCTGGTCCAGATGGTCCCTCCAGGGAGTCTATGCACTTGGTACTATGGACCACTGAAGGAGGAATGCAGCTTAATTTTCAATGTCTACAAAATACAGACAGCTGTGAAAGGGCTAGGACTGGCACTACTGTAGCATAAGGGGCTCACCTAAAATAGAACAAAAAATATGAATAGGATAACTCTTCCTCTATTTCTCACAGTTGACTAAAATCAGAATGCATATTTAGTCACCCTGTCCATGCTAATTTTTTTTGTTTTCATTTTTATTCCACCCCTGAGTTCACTTTCTTGCCCCACAACCTCCTCATGGTGATTTTCCCCTCTGCATTTCTGAGGACAGATGATGGGGTTCCAGCATGGGGGTGACAAACATGTAGAACACAGCCATTAGTTTCTCAGTCAAGGTGAAGGGTTGCATGTAGAAGAAGCCGGCAGGTGCAAAAACCAAGAGACCTCTGGGTCATGAGAGGCAGAGGCGGAGAGGGCTTTGCGCCCGCCCTCTGCAGAGTGGATCCTCAGGTGGACCAGGAAGACGATACAGGAGGACGCCGAGAGAACACAGAGATTGACCCACTGTCGGCCAACACAACAACCCCTCCACAGAGGTTCAGTGCAGGCAAGCTTGAATAAGGGATGGAGGTCACAGGAGTGGTGGTCAGTCACACTGGGACCACAGAAGGACAGTTGGCTAGTGACAACGATCTGAACCACGGAGTGAAAAAAGCCCCCCCCCCACGGGAACCATTCACTAGAAGATGACGCACAGGCTGATTCATGTTGGGTGTGTAGTGAAGGGGTTTGCAGGTGGCCATGTAGTGGTCGTAGGCCATTACCATGAGCAGGAAGATCTCAGTAACTCCAATGTGGAAAAAGAAGATCTGAGCCACGCAGCCCTCCAGGGAGGTGGTTTTAATCTTGGCAAGAAAGTCTGTGATGAAGTCCAGGAAGAAGTTTGGAATGATTGCCGGGGACAGACAGCAAAGGAAGAAAGACCTAGGGGAATGCAGACTCTTACTGATGTTGATGTTACAATGATGAGGCCGCAGCTCACCACCGTGGCCAGGTACACAGGAATAAACACTGCAAAGCACACCCTCTGGATCCTGGAAGAGGCCGGTGAAAATTAACTCAGTCATGTTACTTGTACTCGCCATGGAATATGTTCAAGTGCACGGAACGTGAGCTACTGAGAGACCTGCAGTAAACGAACACTGTTGTAACACCAATTTACCTCGTTCATGGCATGTTACACAGTGTAAGTCACTTTACCATACAAACTTAATGTGAACTCATTCATTTAGTAAATACGTACTCATTTAATCATTGAATATTAGCAATCTCACAGTTTATATATTAGACAATTAAGGCTCTGAGAAATTATTATTTCCCCAGGATAACACAGAAAGTGATGAATTCTGGAACTCAACCAGGCCTCATGACTTCAGCGAGGATTCTTTCCAAATCACCAAAACATATTCTGAATTTGGGGAGCCATTCAAGTTCATAGCCTATATTTTTATCGTCTTCATTGCCTTTTGAACGCTCTCTTATTGGGGAACCCCCGTGACACATCTCTGCTCCTGAACTCCTGGTATCCTTCATCTTTCATGTCAGAGAAAGGAGCAAACTCAGAGATTTTAAGATCCTAATTTGATGTAGAAAACCAACACACCCACTGAAAGTTCAAGGGTTCTTGTTAAAAGCTTAGACCACTGAACTCTTTAAAGTAAATTAAGCCACCCACTATTACCCAGGGAACAACTCCCCCATGGGATTTCTTCTCTCTAGGGTAAAACTTTGTCAATTAAACCATGACTAATGAAAGGCTCAAAAGCTCCTTCAATTTGTTAGTGAGTTAAGTTTTTGCACCCAATAATGAGATAGGAGAGAGGAAAGTTAAAGAAAAGACATAAAGGGAACTTTTTTTCAGACTGGACTACTGAGAATAAAGATGAGAATAGATAGAAGAAGAAAAAAATAATAGGGCTAGACGGGAGCCAGGACATTTGGGCACTAGCTCTGGTTCAGTAACTGATTAACTTAAGCCATGTCGTTTCACGTCACCACTTCTCACTCTCTGGTTTCTACCTCTATCAGGATGACAGAGTTGGGCTAGACTATGTCCACTGCACCTTCTAATTCTAACATTCAGGTATTCGTGTACTAGTTACTTAGTCTCACTATGCCTCAGACTCTCCGCCAACAATGAAAGGGACAATAATAATGTAATATAGTGAGAATTTCCTCAGAAAGAAATGTTATGCACCTTTCTATTCATACACTCACTCAACAAATAGTAGTACTTGTTATTTACTCCAAGCACTGTTCTAGATGCGGAAGATTTGGCAGTAAAAACACACACAAAAAAAGTCTCCAATTCAAGGAGGTCATATCCTTTGTATTCCCAACAAGATAATGGACATAGAAAAAGACAATAAACAAATAAAATTTGATATGCAGTTCAGACAGCAATAAGTTCTACAAAGAGAAAATAAAACAGGTTAAGAATGATGGAAAATGTTGGTGGTTATTTCATTGAAGTAATAAGGAAAGGCAATCTCTTGTTAAAATCTCTGTCTGCTGTCTTAAGAATAAAGAAGGGGAAATGGGAAATATAAGGAAAACAGTTAGGAGAACATCACAATAATACAGTCAATAGCTGCTGAAGTCTTGAGTCAGGATGGTAGCAGTGAAGGTTTTATGAATCAGATTCTAGATATATTCTAAAGGTAGAACTAACAAGATTCAGTAATGTTTCGATTGATGCCGGAGCCAGCTGGCTAAAGTCGAACAGCACCTAAAAAGGGGGGGCTAAAGTCGAACAGCACCAAAGAGGGGGGTGAAGCCTAAGGAAAAAAGAAGAAGACGGGAAAGCGCTTCGGGAGGGCATACAGTCAATGCTGCAGCCTTGTCTTTATTTAGCTCAGCCTTTATATAAGTTTAGGATACAATAGCAAAGCACAAGGTATATCATTTGAATGCTAACATTCACACAAGATCTGTAACATTCTTGTTATCTGGGAAGTAACACATTCCATTATCTTAAAAGGATTACTTTAGGAGGCAAACTTCCCCTCCAGGGTCAGTACTGATTAAATCAACCATTTGCTTCCTTTAACCACTGATAACATAGTCTCAGCAGCTGCTTTAGGGCTCCAAGCAGTTTCAGCAACTGTTTTATGGCTCCCAAACTACATGACACCTTCAGTGCCTTGCAATGGCTCCGACAGATTGAGAAGAGAAAGAGAGAACTCACAAACATCTTTACGGTAGACTTGAGCAATGAAAAGGGTTACTATTCCTGAAATTAAAATCACTATAGGAGAAGCAGGAGAGCAGGGAGGATTAGGAGTAGTTTGGGGGCATGTTAATGAAGTCCCTTTTCAAGACACCAGTAGAGATGTCGACATGATAGCTGGCTACATGGACCAAAGTTCGGGGAAGAGGTCTAGGCTGGAGCCATAAGTTTGAGAGTCATAAACACATGAATGTTATTTAAAGTCATGAGACTCAGTGAGTTCTCCTTAGAGACTAATGGAGAATTTGTTTGAGAGTGAGCCCTGTGGCATGCTGATGTTTAGAAATTGGAAAAAAAAAAAAGAGAGAGAGAGAGAGAGAGAGAGGAGAGAGAGAGAGAGAAAGAATTGGCAAAGGAAACTAAAAAGGAGTGGTTAACATGGTAGAAAAGGAACCAAGACAAAATGATGGCAGGGAAATGATGTGAAGATATCATTTCTAGGAAGGAATGGTCAGCCATGTCTAATCCTGCAAAAGGTCATTGTAGGAAGTAGTGATTCATGTGGCAAGAAACCACCCGGGCACAGGTCATTCCTGAACCCCAGGCTGAGAGACCAAGAGGAAGGGCTGGCTGCACACAGCGCATGGCTGGTGCCAGTCCCCCTTCTCCCCAGCCACCCTGGCACCTCCATGGGGGCCTGGGATGGTGAGCAGACGGCCATGTGAGAATGAGTTAGTACAGCAGCTTAGTGACAGATGAGGTTTAAAGTGGTGAGCCACACACGCATCAGGGTCCTGGGGCCTGGGAGCAATGTTGCCCCTGATCTGGAGTAATGGTTACAGTTCGTAGTACAAGTAAACACTGAAGGGCTGTAGACCCGTGCTATCCCATTTGGTAGCTACCAATATGTTTCAGCCAATCCCACAGCTTCATGAATTCTTACAAACATATTTTGAAAATTTTTGAAGCCCGAGACCCAAGTGAACACCTGAAAGTTGCTGAAAGTATAGCTCACTATCAAACAATAGTTCAAATACAATATATGAGGATTCACCAGTTCTATTGTTTCTGCCTTTCGATTTTCTCACCGCTAGCAAACATTTTTGTCAGCAGGAGGTGAGGATTTATTTTAATTCAATTCTTGAACCAAACATTTTATTACTCACCATATGCTTAGGTGAGTCAAGACATATGAAAGACTGAAAGATGGCCCTCACCTCAATTAAATAGCACAATTAAACAGCACACTTATGAAATGAGGCAGAGAAACTCAAGGGTTTTCACTGTTTTTAAAACTACTTTGAAGTATCTCTGAGTCTTCGTATTTTTTTCTTATTCTACTGTGCTTCCACCCTTAAATAAATTGTCTATCTCCCACTCCACGCATACTTTGTCTCATAGTGAGAATTCGAAGACATACACGAGGCGAAAAAATGCTAAGAAAATCCTCGGTAGGGGTTCCAGGTACTAGAGCTAAAACCAGAGAAGAAATGGGGGGTTTCATGAAGGGCACCCCAGAACAACTGAAGGGGAAAGAGAAAGAGGAAGCAAGTCAGGCTTCCCTAATGGCTGTGGAGGAACAGAAACGAGGGAGCCAGCAAAAATAGCCCAAACAGGATGTAAAATCATCTGGTGGCCCAAAGGGAACTAAAGCACGTGGTTACCTGACATTTACCACTCTCACCATCATTGTGACACTATGACAGCAGATACCACTGCCTTTTATTCAATGTCTACAGTGAACTTGACTGTGGTAAACCCTCTAACTGTCATCCTCTCATGTACTTCTTCCTGTCCCACTTAGATGTAGCTAATTGATAGATGAGGAAACGGTGACTCAAAGAGGTTAAGTGACCTGCCCAAAGAAACACAGCTTGTGAGCAGTTAAATCAGGGCTGAAACCTTTCAAGAAAGGGAGGGAGAGCCATCACTCTTCTACCAGAAGAGAAAAGTGTTAACCACACCAGTGCCTTAGAGAAATGGCATCAAGATCCATGGTTAAGACACCATTTGTCTGAATCCATTTATCATCCCTTCCCTGTGAACAGGAAGCATTCCAGGAAAGTCTAAGTTATTTGGGAATGTTTCCGTACCAGCATCTCTGGAACATGAGAGTCCAGGAGCTATGTGGGATCCTGAGCAGAGTGTGAGGCTCTCGGGTCCCTTTCCTCCTCCGCCTCATGGAGGAGATCTGGGGGAGCTTAGAGCTATGGCTGGTAAGACTGAGATATGGAATCTGTCATCACCCCCCAGCAGGGGTGACCTGGCAGAAATCTATCGATGGTTTCCCATTGCCTACAAGATTGAGTCCAATGTTATCAGCACAGCATATACATCTAGAGCTTGCTCATCTTTCTAGCATCACTTGCCATCACTCCCTCTAAAGCTACATTCCAGCCATCCTGAAATATATATCATTCCCCCAAACTTGCTCTTTGCATATGTTGTTCCCTCTGCTTGGTGTGCACACCTTGGCTTTCTAATTAACGTTTATTCTTGTTTTAATGCTCAGGTCAAACACTGCTCATCACCCCATTCCAGTCAACACTTTTGTGTTTCTAATATATTTCAACTGCAATATTTAGCAAATTTTATGATAATTATTGTTTTGTATCTGTTCCTTTGATGACCTTTTTCATGCCTGAATCTTCAGAATTAGATACACAATATGCATTCAATAACTGTTCATTGCATTGAATTTAAAAATGAAGAAATTCTCTACCACCTACAGTTAGAGCCACAGAATTAATTCATTACAGCTTATTTTTATGTTGACTCTTATTGCTCACTATGGTTTTATGTTGGCTTTGTCTTCAGGAACAGAGTCTAAGTCTGTTACTCCTTGAACCTGCACAGCACCCAAGTGTCAACCTCACAGGTGGTGCTCAGATATATATATATATATAGACTCTTAACTGATGATAAATTGATTACCCAGTAGATTGTTTAGAAAGAACTAGATTCTTGAATGTTCTCTGTCTACATTTTCTTTTCAGTCTGTGTTGACCTCATATAACCTAGGTGACACTTTCACCAAATAGATATAAAGAACCAAATGATGGCTGCCAGATGGGAGGGGGCTTGGGGGTTGGGTGAAAAAGGTGAAGAGATTAAGAAGTACAAATTGGTATTCACAAGAAAATCACAGGGATGTGAAGTACAGCATAGGAATGTAGTCAATGATATTGTAATAACTATGTACGGTGCCAGGTGGGCACTAATCAGAGGGAACACTTCGCAAATTATATAAATGTCTAACCACTATGCTGTATGCCTGAAACTAACATAAAATAACGTTGAATGTTGACTGTCATTGAAAAATAAAAATAATTTTAAAATAACAAAATTTAAAAATAGAATTTTTTTTAAAGAATTGGTGCGGAACTGCGTCCCTCAAAAATTCACATGTAGAATCCCTAATCCCCAGTGTGATGCTATGTGGAGATGGTGCCTCAGGAGGTCGTTAGGGTCAAATGGTTCATGGAGGTAGGATCCTCGTGATGTGATCAGCAGCTTTATAAGAATGCTCCCTCTCCCTCCTCCTCCCCCTCCCCTCCCCCCTCCCCCGTGTGATGACACAGCTACGGGACCAGGAAGACAGCCCTTGCCTGGGAACCAAATCAACTAGCACCTTGACCTTGGACTTGCAGCTCCCAGAACGATGAGAAGTAAATTCCTGGTGGTTAAGCCACCCAGTCCGTGGTGTTTTGTTATGGTGGCTACAAATGGGTAGGGACATCTGTGGATACTGATATTGAAAGAGCTCCAAAACGTGTTTTAAAAAAATTAAAAAAAAAAAAAAAGCAAGTTAAAAAACAGTATGCATAACATAATACTACCAACGTAAAAAAAAAAATAAAACCTGTCGGTCGAATCCCTGAATTCTCACCTGTGTCCAGTAACCCTCCCTAACTCAGATATTGGCCCTTTCGCATTTAGTAGAAAAAGGTCTCTGCTAACTACAGTATCATCAAGGGAAGAAAGAGAGCCCATTAGTTCTCTGCTCCGTGAGTCTGAAAAAGCCAATTAGTTCTCTGTTCTGTCCGTCCCTTGCTGTCTGTGGCCACATCCAGGCTCTATGGCACAATGGCAGGCTTCGGCAACTAATTATACTCTAAGGAGCTGAGGCAAGAGTTAGGAAAAGTTTGCAAAGGAACAAATTAGTGTCACCCCTTGGGGCTTCCTCAGAGCTGACGATTTCTTTCACCTCCTTGAGATCCCCAGGAGCTTCAGGTGAGTAATTAAAGGCACGATTGAAGGCTGCAAGAACTTATCCCAACCAAATGTGCGAGTCGCTGAGAAACCAGGGCTCACAGCTCCAGACTCCTCCAATAAACCGTTCTGTGGACTAAAACCAAGACACAGCATCTCCCAGTACGCCCATTAGATCCATAAAATGAGACAATGATGAGCAGCTGAGTCGCCATGCCAATGCAGGAAAACAGAGGCCGTTTCTTTCCCATCAACTTCTTCCCCAGAGAGGTGGCTCTGGAAGGGAGGAGGATACCGCCATTTATGGAATCCCTACTATGTGCCAGGTACTGTGTGCTAAGCACTTTATCCATCAGCCTGACCCACGTAGCACAGAACACCGTGCTTGCCAGTATCCACAGCTCTCCTCTCCTTCCTGGGTACATGGTGAAACGCTCTTCTCCTACTAACAAAAAGCGGATGAAAGTGATATATGTCACTTCCAAACCTAGCCCATAGAAGCCTCCCACACATTGTCTCCGCTTTCCTCCTCCTCATCTGCTAGTTGGATGGGGCCACTCTGCATGATCTGAGAGGAATGGATTAAAAGTGGTAGAACCTATACCAGCCAAGGTCCTTGAATGGCGCCAGCCACAATAAACGATGACACAGGTATTAAGCCATTGAGATCTAGGAGTTGTTTGTTATAGCAGCAGTTAGTTTCCCCAACTCATACAATCTATCTCACCATCTGGGAAATACAATTAACCATATCTTTTATTTATCCAACTAATGGCTCAAGGCCCCACCTGCCTTAATGGAGAAGCCCATTATCCGTTACCTCTCACATAATGCTGGACCCTCTGTCTCCATCCTAAGCTGTCCAAGAACTTCTGAGGAACACTCAGACCAAAGGATTCCTGCTTCCAAAGATCGTGTAGGAAGAGAGGAATTAGAAATCTGAGCAGGCCTTGTCTTCGGTCGTAGCCATGTGATTGGCCATGCACAATCGGATGAGCACAGGTCGACTACCCTCTGCTGCAGAGCTGCCGCTGCAGGTCTTGCCCCTGCTGTGCCACGGTTAGACTCCACACATGAGCCCAAAGGTCGCAGTTCTCGGTTCCCCTTCACATGCTCAGCTATTGCTCCCCAAGATGCAGTGGTCCAGGCTGGCTGGGTCTAGAGGGGCCTCCAGCCGCAGTCACATGCTACAACAAATCGAGCCTCCCACACGAACCCCCGTGCTGAACCTGCCTCACCAACGCTAGTCCGCTTTCCCCCACGGTGGGCTCACCCCTGGGGCTTTTCATATTCTTTTATGTTGATGGATCGTGGTCGATGTCACCCTGAACCACCAAAACAGGTTTCATTAACTGCAAGTTCAGAGACCAAAAATTAGGGAGTCTCAGCCTTTCCCTTCCCAGAAAGCCCCTCGCTCTGTATAAAAATTATTTATACCGAGGGGAGGCACTTTTCATTCTGCCTCAGGAATGGGTACTGACACTCGCTACATCTGCTTATTAAGCAGGGCACTCGACCTCTAAAAACAAACACATCTACTCCAAAGAAACTTTCTGCCTCTGCCTACATAAAGCAGCAGCTAGCAGGTAATCCTGAATTTTGCATACACTATCTCATTTAAAGGTGGGAGGAAATGCTAATATTATTCTCATTTTACAGATGAAGAACTACAGGGTCAAAAAGGCGAAACGGCTTTTCTGTGATTTCGTAGCTAGGAGGTGGTCAGCTAGAACACAAAACCAGGAGCCATCTGACCACAAAGCCTAAAGCGGTCTCTGAGGCTCAGGGATCTGGGAGTGATTTAGCTGTAGCCCAGGGCTGCTGTCATCTGAAGCTTGGACTGGGCTTAGAGAGTCTGCTGCCAAGATCACTGGGCTGTTGGCAGGAAGTTCAGTTCCTCACCATATGGGCCTTTCATGGGGCCTCTCCTGAGAGAAACAGACCAAGAGAGAATCCTTTACAATCTAATTTCAGAAGTAACACAGCATCACTTTCACTATGTTCTATTGGTCACGGAGACCAACCCTGGTACGTGGGGTACAGGACTACAGGGGGTGTGAATACCAGGAAGTGCATCGTTGAGGGCCATCTTGTCGGTTGGAGATCACATAAAATTTTTTTTCCCTTTGCCCTGTTGATTTTTAGGCATCCCCTATTAACTTCCTGTTTCTTTTTCCAGTCCTAAGTTTCTCCATCGCCCTCTACCAACCAACCTAACCGAGGATTGCTTCCTTGGCCCAGTCCTCTGGCGCCATCTGGTGGCCGCCTACAAAACTGCTGCCGGCATCCGAAGCTGCTCAGTTCTTAGGTATGAAGGCCTTACCTTCCGGCAGGAAAGTGACTTAAACATAACTGGTAAATCCTAGGGTCTCCTGTTTGTCTTTATAGGCCCCAGGGATCTTCCACAACCCGCCCCAAAAGGAGCTGTGAAATCTCAAAGGAGGGGAGAGCTGTCAGAACTTTTGGGAGCAGGTTCTAAACTATTCTCGCTGCCTCCTCCTTCTGCTCCCCAAATGCCAACTAGCCCTTCATCCTGGAACACCCACACTCAGCCAGAGCAAGAAGGTGGTCCCTTGTGTCCTCCAGCTTTATAGCTCAGAATCTAACGTCCAAAAGTAAAATATAATTTTTAACAAACTGCTAGCAACGGGAGGTACTCAAAAAACAGCCTTGGGTTCACACTCATTGCAAAGAACTTTGTAAAACTTGGCAAATATATTTTAAAATAGACTATAGCTTTTTTTTTTTTTTGAGTCAAGGAGAAAAAAAATCTAAAGTATTAAGTATTCTTAATAAGTACTACTCCATATTCATGGGATGAAATTAGAAAATTTAGGCCAATAAAAACAAACAAAAGTCACTCTAATCACACCATGATGTAATTCAGGAGTCATCTTTTGTCTTTTATGCACTTATCTAATTTTTTAATGGGACTACTGTCTACTTATTGTTCTAGAAATTGCTTTCCTCAGTTTACATGTTACATGCTATAAGAGCACAAGGGATCATCTGATTTTCATTTCCCGTGGTGACTCAGTTTCTAGGCCATACCTGGGTAATCGTCATCAAACTGAGCGCTAGGACCAGAAGACACCTGAATGCCAGGCCCTTGTGTACTCCAGCCTGTTTTTCTCAAAGCACACAGCTAACAACAGGTCAGCGATAGAATGTGAAGGTTTCTTGCATCCCTGCCTCCCCCAAACCAATAGTGTACGCAGAAGAGTTTGGGGACAACTTCGGCCTGAGTCAAAGTGTGAAGTCTATGGGTGCATCCCTCAGCCCAGGTGTTGATTCTGAGCAGGAAGCCTGGAAACGTTAACTATAATATAATCTTTAGTTCAGGCCTCTAGGATGGAGGTGTAGAAAAATCCTGTTTTCTCTCGGGTTCTTTCATAAGTGCCATGTTAAGTAATTGACTCTTTTTTTTTCCTTTTTCACAGAATTTATTTTACACCTATTATATCAAACAGCATTTTAAACACTGGCATATCAACTCCCTAATAAGATAAAGCAAGTAGTTGACTCTTTTAAGCAAAATCTTCTACTGTTGAAAACAATGACAAAGAACCAAAAAGGGGTCGAGAGGTATAAACTTCCAGCTATAAAATAAGTAAGATACGGGACTTAACGTACAAAAGCAAGTGCTAGGGCTGTAATGTGCACTGACAGCTACAGTTAGTGCTACTGCGCAATGTTAGGAAAGTTGTTAGAGAGTAACCCCTGAGAGTTCTCATCACAAGGAGATGTTTTTTTCTTTTTATTGTATCTGTATGAGATGATGGATGCTAACCAAAGCTACTGCGATGATCATTCCGCAATATACATAAATCAAACCCTCATGCTTACACAGTGATGTGTGTCAATTATTTCTCAATAAAACTGAAAAAAAAAATGGAAGAACCGAGTTTTGGGGCTGATTCCAATCCCAGCTCCACCAGTCACAGGCTGTGAAGCTAAGTGTTTTAGTTATTGCCACACAAATGCTACATAACACGTGACCCCAAAGTCATAGCTTCTCATGGGATAAATTATCCTCATAGATGTACAGGTCAGGTAGGGGCAGCCCACCTAGGCAGGGCTGGGCCAGGTGTCTCTGCTCCAAGGCGGAGCCTGACTGGGCTCGGCTGGGGCAGCTCCGCGCCGCACATATATTTACTCCGGGGCCCAGGCCCACGGAGCAGCAGCTGCCCAAGTTCTTTTTGCAGCAACGGTGGAAGTACAAGAGGATGAACAAAAATAAGCAAAATCTCTTATGGTCTAAATTCAGAACTAGCAGTGTCGCCCTGCCCATGCCCACGGGCCAATCCCAATCTCATGGTCTTGTCTTGAGTCAAAGACAAGCGAGGAGCAGTGCGTCGGCCCGCCACCGTCATACATCTCGTCAAGTTACCATCCTCTATTTACAAAACCATTGCTAAACCAGAGCCTCTAACAGGCTTCCCTGCTTCCAGACTTCCCTCCTACTGCCCATGCTCCATACAGTCACCAGCGCAATCATGACACTCCCATGGGAAACTCCAGTGGCTTCCCACTGCTCGTAGGCTAACATCCCATCTCTTTACCAGATTTACCAAGTCTGACCCAACAGGGCCCCTACCTACCTGTCCCCCTCACAGTGTGCTTTGAGCTCCCCCACCAGCTATGCCCCTGAAAGGGCAGCCGTCTAATTCAGGGGTCCCCAACCCCAGGGCTGTGGACCAGTATCTTTCAGTGACCTGTTAGGAACCAGGACACACAGCAGGAGGTGAGCGGCAGGCAAGCAGTGAAGCTTCATCTGTATTTGCAGCCGCTCCCCAGCACTGGCATCACTGCCCAGCTCCACCTCAGATCATCAGGCATTAGACTCTCATAGGAGCACCGGTCCCTGGTGCCCAAAAGGATGGGGACCGCCTTTCTAACTGCTCTTCAACACCACCACACTCAATCCCACCCGCCGCGCTCCCTCCATGTCTGCCTTCCCATTCCGGCTGAGTGGAGTGTATCGCCAAATATGTATTGATTCCTTTTTAATCTCCTGTCTCTCTGACAGGCCCTGAAATTCCACGGGGGCAGTGATTATGCCTGTTTCCTTCACAAATGTACATCCCCGGGGCCCCTGCCAGCCCAAAGTAGATGCTCAATAAAAATTTTGGTTGATAAATGAATCGCTACCACTTATGGGGTGTTTCAGGCAACACGTTGAGTGTCTCCGTCTATTACAGCGTTAAAATTATTACTCGCCCATATGTGCAAAAATTTTAACTGCCATCTTTTCTCTTACTGAACTTACCTCTCTCTGCTGTGTGGCAAGTGTCGGACATGAGGGTAGGCCCTGAAAATGTCCCAGGTGACAGTGTGATGGCCGCCGAAAAACCGGTGGAAAGATGCCCTGTGTGGGACTCTACACTTCCTCAGCTTTAACGAGATGTGCACAAACGCCCACCTCTGCTCAGGCGGGAGGGTCTGTGCACAGTGGTCCCTTGAACGACACGGGTGCCCACACCTGCGCAATGGAAACTCCGCAGTCAGCATGTCCCATCCTCAGATTCAACCAACCACGGGTTGCACACGGCGCTTTCCAGCTGCGGTCAGGAACCTGAAGTTGCGAATCTGCGGTTGGGAATGCAAAAACACTGTTTTCCACCCTTAGATGGTTGAATCCCCCATGCAAAACTGCAGATCCGAAGGGATGGCTGTATTGATTGGGGGGAAAAAAAGTCCGCGTAGAAGTGGACCCGCCCGGTTCAGTCCGCGTTGTTCAACTGGGTTCAGCAAACCGCAGACACTGCGCCCCCGACACTGGGGACGAACTTCGGGTCTCTGCCTCCGTGACCCCTCAGTCAGTCCGGGGACCGGGAGGACCACGGCTCAGGCCTCCGAACTTTTGGACAGGCCCCGCCCTTTGCGCCACCGCGCATCCGGAAGCCTCCTTTTAAAGGCAAAATACGGTGTCTTCAGTGCGGGGAGTAATTATGTCTAGAATAATTAAATTGTGGTGTGCTCCAGGTCTGGGCTTTTTGCCTACTCAGAAAACTGATTACAGCAACTGACCTCGTGCAGACCCGGGCATACTAAGGGATTCGATGCCTGGAGAACCGACCTTCTGTCACCCCGTGTTTCGCTGTAAACGACTCGGGAATGCGCTGGGATTGTTCCCAATTATTTTGCACCTGGCGAGCAGAACCGCTGTAGTCAAGGCGTGGTTGGGAGACGTGCAGGGAGCGGGAGGAAAAGAGAAAAGCAAAGGGAGGACCGGGGCTGGCGAGGTGAGCTCTTCCAAAGCCCTGACACAGCCCGTGGCAGTGACGCTAAGGACTCGTGGGGGCCTAAAGGCCAGAGAAACACCCGTCTGCCACTGAAAGGGCTACAGCGAGCCCTGTTCCGTGTGGGACGTTACAGCAGGACTTCACTCCGTTTACCAGCCAAGCGTCTAGTGGGGTCCTTCCTCACCTCCTATGACCGGGTGACCACCAGGCAGTTTCCATCCAAGGGAAATAGGGAAGGTAACAGTGTGTGTGTGTGTGTGTGTGTGTGTGTGTGTGTGTGTGTGTGTGTGTTTACATACATATGTGTACATCTACACACACACGTGCACACACCTGGCAGTTTTCAAAGCGAGTCGGTTTGAGTCACCCACACATACAATCCTGGAGCTCTTACCTTGCAGGGTCAGCAGTCACCACGGCACCTCACCTCACCCACTCCCGCTGCTCCTCTTCCAGTCACCAGGAAACCCTCACTGTTCTCCAGCAAAACATGCACTTCCTCGCCCGGTGCCTTCCCACCTTCATGCTGCTGCTGAAATTCTGCTTAAGACTCAGCTCAAACACCACCCCTCTTAATTCTTCTGGGATCCCTGTTACCTTCTCCTTGAAGCCTCTGGACTTCATGGGGTTCATTTTGCATTTGCACCACGCATGCCCCCTGCCCTGCCCTCTAGAAGAGCTGCTTCTTAGCGGCAGGACTTCCACTGCATTCACCTTTGTCTCTCTGATGGAGCTGAGAGGTGCACTGCTGTCCAAACATCTTTCTTATGACCCCCCAAAGCAGGGGTTGTGTGAGAGAGTGTGGAGAACACGCAGAGAGCGTTCTCTTTGACAGGGCGAAACTGCACTGCCTGTCTTGTGAAAATGTCAAGTTGCTGCATCAGGGAGTGAAATGCTCTTTTTCTCTGTATTTTCACCATCTGGCATATGAAGGATTTTATTTATATGATGTTTGTCTGATTCCTCCTATCAGAACATGAGGGCAGAGATTTCTGTCCATTTTGTTTATCACTGAACCTTCAGCCACTGAGGTGTGGTGGCTGGTGCATAGTAGGCACTCAATGTATCACTGTGGAATGGCTTGATTGGTCTCAGGCAGAAGGAACAACAGGGATCTTAAAGTCATCTTAGTCTGCTTAGCACTGGCATCAAGCATGAAGGAGAGGCGATGAAATAAAAACTACCCAAATTGCCACAATATCCCAGCAATTCTGAGATTCCCCAAATCCATCAACCCAAAACTCTACAAACCAGAGGGACTTGCCTGAGGTACGTAGCCACCACCAAGTGGGTGTCTGTCCATCTGCAGACCCATGCATTCGCCCATCTTAGATACACACTCACACTTCCTCCAAGTCTGCTTTTCCCCCAGTCACCCTGGATGTGTTTTGGGATGAATTATGTCCCCATAAAATTCACATGTTCAAGTCCTAACCCCCAGTACCTCAGAATGTGAGTGTATTTGGAGACAGTGTCTTTCAAGAGGCAATTAAGGTATAATTACTTCATCGGGGTGGGCTCTCATCCCATATGACTGACGTCTTTCTCAGAAGAAGAGAGGACATAGACACACACAAGGAAGGCCACGTGACTACACAGGGAGAAGACGGCCATGCACAAGCCGAAGAGACCCTGGAAGAAAACAACCCTGCTGACACCTTGATCTCAAACTTCTCGCCTCCAAAACTGTGAGAAAATAAATTGCTGTTGTTTAATCTCACAGTCTGTGGTCCTTATGATGGCTGCCCAAGCAAGCTAATACAATGCGAAAAATCCCAGAGGGAAACATGCTTTTGTTAAGGATATCTCAGTAAACCGTGTGGTAAATGAAACAGGGTGGACATCAAGGAAAGAATGGCAGAAAAGAAAAGAAAAACAAACAAAGGCATAATGTGTGGACATTTTTTATATTTGGTATTTGTAAGTCTTTTTAAAAAAAATTTTCAGGCCATTTTTTTTTCTTAAAAAATAAACAAAAGCAACCAACAGCAATACTCTGTACAAGTATAACAAACATTAGAAATATGCATCATTCCAAAATAGTTACAAGAAAATTACAGTTTTAGAGTCTACATCAACACGTCCTATCAACATGTGCCCCACGGGGAAAAAGGCTACAGTATGTTGGACACTCGACTACTCTGTATAGTCTGAAAACTCAGAACCTGGACTTTTGAGGCAAATCAACATCACTCGCCAAGTCTTTAGCTCAATAAGCACAATCAAGCATTTCAAAAGGAAACCAGGCTTTTTCATCCCAGGTGAAAAGCAAACGTCAATCAGCTGCATAGCGGGTCCCCAACCCCCAGGAGCTTCTGACTTGATGAAGCCCAGATCCAGTGGGGCCGAAGCCTAGCTGGGGGTCACTCCATGGCCACTGGGAATGGACCCCAGATGTTTCCTCCTGGCGCAAGTCATCACTAGATTTAACTTTGGAGGCAAAATGGCCAAGCTCCGGGGAGAAGCGATCAATGGCCCAAATCCCCCAAACACTGACCACTGATCTTTAGCCCTTTCACCACCCACTGATCCTGCCGTCCGCTTCACTGTACGTAACTGTCACGTACTAAAACGGGGCAACCACACCATCTCCACAATTCCACCGCATCCCCACATTTCAGTTCCTTGTTCCTGGGAGGGTTTGGGGCAGGAACTCAAAAGCACCTTCCTCTTTCCTATGACCAACCCCGGCCCATATGTCCCTTGTATTTACACATTAATCTTCCCTTTTCGATCACTGTGCTATAAATACCCTCAGTGCCCCACTGGCCCCACCCCCAGCCATCTTCCCTCGGCTTCTTCGGGATGCACAGAAGCATCATGACCTTTGTGTGACCTGCCACTTGGAATCCAGACGACACCCGGGAGTGGCCCATTTCCCAAGCCCACAACAGACGGAAAAGAGAAGGGTCTCTGTTTTCTTAACTTTTATGTGATATGTTTATAATTACAGTTTTCATTAATTTTAAAGACAATTTTAGGTCCAAGTCCTTCCCTCCCACTTCATGGCAGCGATGACTGCTGTGCAGGGGACAGCATTTTCCTGGGATTTGACACCAAGACTCCCATCACAATGGTTTCCTGACAAACTGGAGCGGGAAGGGGTGAAGCCCACAGAACAGCTACCTGAACAGGGACCTCAGAATGAAGTTCTGGAACTCTCCAAGGTCTGTCTGCTCTGAGGGGCTGACAAGCGTCAAGGGTTGGAGGCAATCCAGCCAAACCCACTGCGCTCACACCCCGGGACGGCATGGCTTCCCTGATTCAGACTCACAGAGCCAAAGGCCCCTCCGAAGCCGCATGGAAAGGGCCTGGCCTGGCCAACCATTCCTCCAAGGGCCAGATAGCGAGTGAACCACTCACTACCACATGGAGCAAAGGCGTCAGTGAAAAGTGCAATTTCCATTCGGGAAGTAAGGTCCTCCCAAAACATGATGCCACCACCTCCTCCCCTTTTAACCCTTTCAGTACCTCAAGGGGGAAGGGGGACAAAGACATGCAGCACTGAACCTCTGAAACTAATCAGGGGCCGCCAGTATGTCATCATTCACCCTTCACTGCCCTAAAACACCCGCTCACAGGTCCCATCAGTCATGAAAGTGCTGGTGAGTTGAGGAGCATGGCAGGGTCAGGAGATAGGCTCCCCACAGGTCCACAGGGACCAGGGCACATGGAGAGAAGACCCCACTCCCATCTTCAACAGGACACATTCGTCCTGAGTTTACAGCAGGATTTACGACTGTAGCAAACAGCCACAGGCTTCCAGGGACTTCGTAAAACTCCTTCAGAAGACCTTGTATACTTCATTGCCTGTTGGAGGATAAACTCAAAACGTCTTCACAATTTAACCTGAGCCACAATAAGAAATAAAAAGAAACAAATCCTTCCATGTTAATGCCTTGAGAAGTTTACAGATTATGTACCAATAAAATAAATCCACATAAATTCTGAAATTCTTGGTGGATATACACCTGAAGCAAAAAAAAAAAAAAGTTAATCTACATTTTTTTAAAAATCAAAGTAATTACAGCAGCAGTATAGTGAAAAGGCTTTAAAAATAATAATTACATCTTTGATACAAATTCAAACTTTGTACATCTCAATTCAAAGGAATGACTGTTTTTAAGAGTTTAGTGTATATATACATATATATACACATACACACACACATATATATATGTATATATATACACAGTAGATAGCGATATGTGTCACTGCAGACAGACTAAAGCCAGTGGACTTTGAAGGAGGGATTAATCTGACACTTTTTTTCACAAAGAAGTGTTCACAGATTGCCACGCTTTTAAACACACACACACGTACACGGAAACACAAACACATAAAATGCCAACCTGAGTAAAACGTTACTAAAAACCTAGAGTATCATGAATCACTAAGTCACATATTGCACCTTTAAATAATCCTTCTTACCAAATACAACGTGAGAAAAAGCATAAAACAGGGACAAGAAAAGGAGCGTGCATTACTGTAGGGGTTCCTTTGCTTCCCCCCCAGAAATTCTCAAGGTGATAGTTTCCACTCTCACTCAACCGGTGGGCTGAAAATGTGACCAACAGTTGTGTCTTTGGGGAAAACTGGGAGGGAAAAGGGAAGAGAGAATACAGCACAAAACAACGGGGGGGTGGGCGCAGGGAGGGAAGCTGGGGCAGGGGGAAGCCTCCTCTCATTCAATGAGGACAGGAATGTTACTGAGAAGGCTGAACTTCTGATACTACACTACCATTTAAATATTCCACATATTCCAATTAAGAGATTCAATACAAAAATATAGATATCTACTGAGTTTTGCCTGTGGAAGCATAATTCAGAAAAGGCACATGTTCAAATAGAAAACCCAGGCAGGAGAGGCGCCGTGTTCCCCTCCCAATGTGATAATCATCCACAGTTACATGCTTTCCATCAGCTAGATTCCAAGATACAGTAGGTAAAAATAGACCTCTGATACTTAAAATATACTCAACCCAACACAATCCTGGCTTTAGCATGTGGATCATATAAAAGAGTCTTTGAAAAAAAAAATGTTTTGAAAAAGAAAAAAAAAATCATAGCTCACTTTTCCTGGTTCTCCATAGTTCTCAAGGAAAAAAAAAAAAAAGTGAGCTCATCCCACTGGTCACCAGGAATGTGGTTGATTTGCTCGCCGTCCATCCACAGCCCCGGGCAGTGCTAGCTTTCTCATCTGTCATCGTGTTACATGTACAGCTTCATACCCTCAATGATTTCTAACAGAACAGAACAAGGAATTAAGATACTGGACATAGAGAAACATGTCAGCATCGGGGCGTTTTCCTATGCTGTGAGTGTGATGGCCTCGTGAACTCCAGAAAGGGTTTCCTTCGGAATCAGGCGATGTAACCGTTCGTTTTTCCGAACGCGGTCACTGGTGCGAGGTTTTCATAGATTGTCATTGCGGTTGTGTTCTGGTAGATGAGATCTACTTTTGAGTCCTTCTGGGATCTGATGATATCCAAAACACACTGATTGAGGAAAACATACTGGTCCTGTTGGAAAAGCAAGATGAGAAAGGACATAAGCACAGGTCCTGGAGGTTATCTTCAGATTTCCACCCCTCAACTTTGAAGACACGGCAGGTAAAAATAGACCACTCACAGACACTTAAATATATCCAACCCAATGTGATCCTGGCTTTAGTATCTGAATTATATAAAATAGTCTTCTTTCAAAAAAAAAAATCTGTTTCAAAAAAGAAAAAAAATTATAGCTTACTTTTCCTGGTTTTCCCTAATTCTCAAGGAAAAGTGAACTCAAACCCACTGGCAACCAGGGATGTTGTTGATTTGTTCACTGCCCCTGACTGCCCAAATTCTCATCTGTCACATGTTATGTGTGCAGTTTCACACCCAAGGAGAAATATCAGAATACTGGGGAAGGGCAAAGAAAAGAATGTGGAGGTGACAATGCACACATATGTCTAAATTATCAGAGTCTTTCAAGATTTTCTTGGCTAGTGAGGATGTGCAGCATAAGGAGTAAATTGTGGTTCTTGACAGAGGGGGTGCGTTGAAGAAGGACTGATGGAGATAAGAGTTGGGTGAGGACCACGCTTGCAGGCAAACATATCGGAATCTGCAGGTAGCCATTAGAAAGAGGAGGAAGAGGTATATGCCAACACAGAAAAGGACCCATGATGCTGTAAGAGGAAAAAAAAATCACAGGGCAGCATTATATACAAAACAGGATCCAATTTTTCAAAAATACTCCATGTGTGTATACGTATATGTGTTTTTCCACAGCTGAGCACAAGGAAGCCTACGAAGATATACCCAAACTACCTCCAAGGAGTGGGACTGGGAAAGAGAAAGAAAAAAAGAAATATATACTGTATATAACCCTGTATTGACAGATTTTTTAATATTGACAGGTTTATATTATTTTCAAAATATAAAAAAAGGACGTGGAAACAATTTGTAGTCAGGTATCAGATTTCAGTATTTCCCAAAAGGGGATAAAAGATCGAGAACTACTACTCTACATAATCACAGCAGAAAGAAGCCTTCATCTTCTCACTTGGTCAGCAACCTCCTGCAGCTATGTAACTGACATTCACCAAGCCGGGTGCGGCTGCGGTGCCGTATGAAGGCTTCAAGCATTATGCCAGTTCGTATCATTAAGATTTGATAAGTCCGCTTCACTAGCTTCGTTTAAAGATGGCGAGAGCTTCTTAGAAACAAAGAGTGAAATTTTCAGTTTGATGAGTTTCAAATCCGGAAGCCAAAGTTCAGAGAGACTTGCTAAGATTGTCTGGTGAGTGAGTCCCTGGCAGCCAGGTAAGGGGCCTGACACTACGGAGGTTTGTAGTGCCGATGCTGATATCAGCACCATGTGTCACTATCAGGTAGTTCACACCCTCGTGTCAGTTTAGGGTCTTAAATCCAGTGTGATGCCATGATCAAGAGCCAGATAGATCTGGAAGGGTGAAACAGTTTAACGCACGTGAAACCTTTTGAAAACGGACGGGAAGGGCAGACTGTCAGACGTAGATGTTAGCCTCACCTCTGTTTGCACCATTAAGGGCCTGTGCATTCGAAGGTCGTACACAATCCCGTACACATCCACCGTGTTCTCATTCTCTATCTGATAGATCAGACGATCGATGGCAATGAAAGTGCCCGTCCTTCCAACCCCAGCACTGAAAGAGAAGGGAAACGAGCACATGGCCGTGTTACCTCCACCGTACCACTCTCAAATTGCCCCGTTTGTGCATACATAGCTCGCTCTCCCCCACTATCAGCCTTGCAGGGCAATGCCCGTGATCATTAAACACGTGCTCATTTGAAATCCCAGCAAGTAAGACTGAACTAGCTTGGGACCGGGGCCCAAGTCCTACAGTTCCTTTGGAGTCAAGTGTCACAAATAAAACACCTTGCTAGAGCTTGTTGAACCTGTCTCATTCAAGTTGCCATCATAAGCTAAGATGGCAAGATTTCACAATTCAATCCCCATAGCACGACAAAGCCCCTCCTTTCTTCTCTCTTAAATTAATTCCTTTAGCTTTAAAGCTAATGACATTGTCCTAGACAAGGGGGTGGCAAACTTTTTCAGTAAAGGGCCAGACAGTAAATGTCTTTAGCTTTGCAGGACAAATGGTCTTTCTGTCACTACAACAAGAAATTAACTATAGATAATATGTAAACAAATGGGCATGGCTGTGTTCCAATAAAACTGTATTTACAAAACTAGGCTGCCAAATATATTGTGGTGGGGGATTCACAGGTAGATACTTATCCCCAAACTCATTGAGTTGTATATATTAATTTATGTACAGTTTCTGTATGTCAAAAATATTTTAAATAAATAAAATGAATATAACTATCTGTTTCAATGCTGTGAAATAAAAAAACCAACATGCGGAATGAAGAAAACAGGTTCCAGAATGATGTACGTGTGTGATAAAATCTGGTAAAAGTTTAAAGCTACACAAAACTATAGAGGTATATACATATGGAATAAAATGCAAAAGCATGCAAGGGAATGATGCAGATTGGCTTTTAGGACCACGTTCACCTGCATAAGAAGGAGCACTGGAGACTGGCAAGTAGAGACTTCGTATTTGTAACGTATTATTAACAAAAAGGAATGTATATGGCCTCATGCTATGCCTTATTAAATTGTTGTTAATCTCTATATTTTTGTAAGGTTGAAATATTTTATGAGACAATATTATAAATGAGAAATAAATTAAAATACCTTATGGTTTACAAAGAAACATACAGGCAATTACCAGACCTGGCCCCCAAGCCAATACAGTTTGCCACCCCCTGTCTCAGGGCTTAGGGAATATGTTCATGGTCCCTTAGCCAAAGTTTCCTGAATTTGTGAGTGCCTACTGCTTATACCTTGCTTTTCAAAAGCGTCCACATTTATAATTGCGTTTGAAATCTGTCACACATGGAGCACCACCTGCCTACCTGCAATGCACCAGAACTGGCGATTCGGGAGGACTCTGCTTCATGTAGTCACGAACAAGATACCGGAAGTTGATGAGCAGGTCAGTGGTGTCGGGAACGCCGTGGTCAGGCCAGGAGGTGAAGTGGAACTGTCGCAGAGGGTGACTCTCACTAGTCTGGTTCTAAAAGCCAAGAAAAAAGGTTAAATCCAAAGAGAAAGGCTGCCTAAGAACACCAGAAAGGAGAGTAAAATCGAGCAGTACCTGAACGCTGAACTGCACGGACAGCTAAAAGACAGCTAAACAGAAGTGGTTATGGGTAAAAATTAGAATTTTACTTTGGTGCAACAGCTAAGAAGGTGCTTGCATGGACTTCGATGTGCTCAGCAAATCTTCATAGTGTGCCCAAGCAGAAGAGTTTATTACCCCACCTTGAAAGAGCAAACGTTCCAAGAAAGCGACTTCCCCACACAGAGCCCAGATGAAGAAGTCCCTCAACCTCTGGTTTTGAGTTCAGACCTCGTCCCTTCACCACCAGTTTCCTGTCGATAGTGCGCCCATATTCCTACACTTCCACCTCCTCAGAGTTTCATAAACCCCATCCCGGAGCCCACCTGGGAATGTCACTGACCACGAACAGATTCACACAAATACAACCAGGATAACCAGTGCCTTCGGGGCAAGAACTGCCTCATAATTCTAATGTCTTCCGGAGACTCTAATAAAGTGATAGGCAACTAGCACACACCAAGTAAAAATTTAGACTTGTGGGCCTCTGTGAAAGGATCCCCAAAAAACATCTATTTCGAATCAGACAGACAATAGAAAGCGGACCTTGTTTTAACGGAGTTAAGTTATTACACAGAATGGTTCCTATTATCGACCTTTCATTATAACAGCTCTGCCCAGGATGAGCCATTCTTGTCCCTGATTCCACTGTGCTCAGTATGCCTATTGCCGGGCACTGTCTTTCCCCATGTACACCTACATCTGGACAGCAGGCACTTCCATCTTCTTGATGACAGCTACTCTTTGAAGCTTATTTATTTTTTAAATGCACATACATTACAAAAGCAGTGCATTCATATTATTCAAAATGTGAAAACACAAAGAAAAAAAGGCAGAGAGAGGAGAGAGAGTATTGTGAAGTCTCATCACACGCAAATGTAACGTTCACAAATTTAACAAAAAGTATCCATCCAAAGAAGGAAGTCAGCCATGAGAGATAAGAGGGGACAAAGTCAGACTTTTCTGTATTATCTCTGCGACGGGACAAAGAGGGCTGGGTTAGGGATGACAGTTAGAAGAAATGTTTAGTTATGTTCCCACTTTAAAAATGGAAACTATAGGAGCATCCTTCTAGTGGCAAGAAGGGATGCTGCCCCATTCATGAATTGCTTAATAAAGCCAATTCGATCTGCAAAGTTCAATAATTAAATAAAATGGAAACTATACTCATGCATTTTCAGTAATTAAAAAGTAACTTTTTACTAAATTTCGTGTGGTATCCTGAATTGGATCTTGGAACAAGAAAATGGTGAAAAAACGTGAAATCCAAATAAAGTCCGGAGTTGAGTTACCAAAAAAAAAAAAAAATAGTAACAGTACTTTTTTTAAATGATGTGGACAATTTCACCATGATTCTGTTCCACATTGGTGCACACCAGGTGGTGAAGACAACCAAAGATTAGCCAGTCCGTTTAAAATGGGTAAAATCTATAGAAATAAGACATTTTAAAGACTTCTCCAAAAGCTGGATATTTCCATGGTTTCTAAAGTCCCCCATTACAAATGCTGCTGAGATTCATCTTTATGAATAATAAACCTTTTCTTATATTTCAGATTTTTTGAGGGGGGGGGACAGATTCTCAAACATGGACTCACCATATCAAAGGGGAAGGGACATTTTTTTATGCCCTTGATATACCAATTGACATGCCCACCAAAAGATAACAGTGTCCCTTCCTGACACTGCCTCTACTTTTAAACACCCTTAAGAAGGAAAAAAAGGACACGTAAACCAGCGTTAATTGAACTGGACTTGTTTTCATAACTTTGGGGGCAAGGAGGCCATGTAGATACGTCCTGAATTCTATTAGTAAAACTGTTATCACAAACTGCTCCCAAAGGCTAATGGCAACTCCCGATGTCATACTTCTAACCAAATAATCCAAAAGGGTCTTGGTTTGTAACAAAACTTCTCTGCGCAAGTCTCCTGGAAGTGGAATGGGAAGAAGCTACAGATGCTGAGCCAAGCTCTTCCGGTTCACTTTACTCCAGAATAACTTATTCTCCTTAAGAAAGTAAAGCTAAAGGGTTGTCTAAGAGTATATATACATGTGGATTGTTTTATTCTGTAAAGGAGAAAGCAAAAGTAATGTTCTGATGTGTGACAAAAATACTAGTTAATATCAACCTGTGAAGGATCACCACCTGAAGTTATTAGTACATGGTCATTTTATATGAGACCTAATCATCTTGACCTCTTACTTACATTTTTCACTATAAAGTCTCTGATGGTCCATTCAGGAAGAACGATTTCTGATGTCATTGTCACAGTTATGTCCCCGTAGTCCTGAGCCTGCTTGGAAGGCCAGTATTCCTCACATTTGGTCTAGAATGAAAGTGCATTTTTATACAAAGACTCAGATCATGTTGTCTGCTATCACTAAATCCTCAGGCGAGAGACCAGATATGGATGGCTGGCATCACACAGCGAATCAGTCCTTCAGTTGGGTTCTGTTTGACCCTTAAAATTGCGGGATTTTTTTTTTTTTAATTTACGATTGTTACCAACCCTTTTAAAATTGGGAAGTTTTCATAAAAATCCAGATTTCTAGCCTCTCTTAAAAAATCGGAAGATCTTTTAAGAGAAGCCCCCATTTTTGCATGAAAATTGTTTTAATGCTGAGCAGTAGCTGTTCCTTCACATGGGACACAGTCCCACCCAGTTCCCTGTGGCCCCACAGCAGCTTCTGCACAACCGCTCCCTGAACTAAATCTCTCTGAACGGCCCATACCTTGTGCCTAGAAGAAACAGGTACTTTCCTCAATACTTGGATACATGCTAACTGCAACACAAATACAGACAACCAATAAAGAGGATCAAATTAAATGCTTTTGGGGTCTTTGGTTTTTATAAAGTCAGAGTGAAGATGTGAATAGCAATAAATTTCATGAAACAACTGCTCTCTGAGAATATCGGCATTACCATTTGACGAAAGACTTAAAAGACACACACACCACGCACACACACACACTCACCCTTCCAAGGTATGCTCTATTGCAGGTGGTTCGCAAACCTGGGTGGTTATCTGATTCACCTGGTTTGTTTTACTTTAATTCTGACACAGGCTGGGGATCCACACATTTTAAAAGATCCCAGTCTTGAACCACTGCTCTAAGAAAAGAGCATAAGACTTGGACACATACTGACAAGGAGCTGATGTCAGGCTCAGACTCAACCAGCTGGGCTTTTGTTGCTACTTTGTGGGCAAGTTCTTAAACTCCCTGAGCCTCAGCTTCCCCAGCTACAAAATAATAACACCTCACAGGGTTGTTATAGGAAAGAAATAACATATATGGGGTATCTAGGGCAGAAAATACACTGGCTCCCTTCCACTTTCACGGAAGTCAGTAACATCCACTTCTCCCCTGACTTAAGATGAACAAGGGCCCATCTAAATTCATCTTCATGTTCTCTGTTAATGTAACTACATCATTTTTGTTTGTCTAACAGATATTTATGAGATCGTTCCAAATGTGAGGCCCTGGGTTGAAAAGCACAGCACCATAAAGCATATTTGCATTCATAAACAAGGTTCTTTCATTTGCATTAATGGCCTGTTGTCCCAATGCAAGGAGGGGGTGCAGGGCTCTCCCTTCAGTATCCCAAGAAGTGTGAAGAAGGGAAGCATCTCTTACTGTTCTTCATTACTTTTCCCTCCCCCAAACTTAGGCCCTAAACACAGGAACTTACACATACTTGGGGCTGGAAACACATGTGGTAAATTAAAGTGAAATAAAAAACATTAAAAGGAATGACACCTGACAGGTTTCCATGATCACCAAGGGCAGTGCTACTCACAATGTGCACCCTGGAGCTGCAGAAGCAGCAGCTCCTGGGAATTGTCAGGTCCCACCACAGACTCTGAATGACAAATACCCCCAGGTGATTCTGATGCATGTTAAAGTCTGGGAACGAGTCCTACCCTAATCTTTGAAGAAAAACCTACGTGAAAAAAAGTTACAGAGCAACATCGCATCCTAGTCCTTGGGCACAGAACTTCTGAATTTAGCATGTGTTTTCCAATTCTCCTCAGATCCATTTATGGAAAGATGGGATTTTATTACTAGAGGAAATCTTATCTTTAATGAAAGTGGCTGGAAAACTCCAGGCCATCACGGGCGACAGGTGACTGCTGAGATTGTCTGAGGGTATGTCTGAGACTTTTGAGTAAAGAAAGGGTTCCAGTGTTAACAAACAAGTTTGAAAATCATCAAGTTGGCCAAGTGCTCCATCTTAAGGATGAAGAAGCTGGTTGCTTAGAGACACGATGGGTTTGGACCCACTCACATTTGTAATGAGCAACAGCACCTTGCTCCAGGCTCAGGAGTTTTCCACACACTAACCCGACTCCTGCTTTCACCAACCCCAGCAGCAGTGACTTCATAAACAGACACTGATATTTATCCACCAAAGAAGGTTAATGATGAAATGATTGTTTTTAAGATTTGTTTTAACTTTCCACTTAGAGGAGAAAAAGACAGAAAACAAGTTTCTAAATAGAGGTGGTAATGTTTGGGGGAGTATTTTTTTTTTTACTATTATTATAGACAAGTAGTTTTTAAGATACCCTTCCATCATAGCAAAAATGAATGAATGAATTTAATAATTTTTTTAAAAGATACTCACCCTTCCCTGTTCAACACATTTGGTCAACATAACAATGGCATATACATTTTTCTCCCAAACCATACGCCAAAAATCTTTCAAAGTGTTGGGCAAAGGTCCTTGTGTGGCAATAAAATCTTTCTTGGAATGGTAGCCCTGAAAATGGCAAGCAACACATACTCAACGTCAAAGAAACAGAAAGAGGAACTCCAAAGATTCCATCCCAACAAGCCAGAGGCATGAAAATGCCTCCCCACTTACAGGCATGTAGTTGGCATTGATGTAGTCGTCCGTTGAATGGGTCTGGACTGACAGTTTGACACGAGAAATATCATCTGTGGCATCAAAAAGAAAAAGGTCCTCATTAGAAGCACATGTTTGAGGAGAGTTGCATACAAGAGAGAAAAAGGACTACAGAATGTCAACACGGCCTCTGTCATACGTTGACGGTGCATGGGTTGGCATTTCACACACATTTAATCCTCACAGTCACCCTACATGACTGCGGCACAGAGAAGTTACGTGATCACCCGGCAGAGCTAGCAAAGTGACAGTCAAGGAGAGAACCCAGGCAGTCTGGCAACAGGGCCCCAGCCCTCAACCACACCACGCCACCTTCTCAGACGAAACAAACCCACTGTCAGCATCCTAGGGTGTGAACCTTGCCAGGGAATACTTATTCCTCAAGACTATCCCACAAGCTTTTATGCCCATTTTACAGATCAGGAAACTGAGGGTCCAGGAGATTAAGTGGCTTCCCCCAGCACTTATATCCAGTGAATGGCAGTCAGAATTCAAATTTAGTGCCCTTTCCTACCATGTGAAAGGTTAACCTTTTCACACTTTCTCTATTCTCGTAGGAAAAAAATAATAATAACTTGCCATAAAATAATGGTACCAAATTCAAGAATAAACCGAATATATAAGACTACTATGGATGAGAGGACCTAACATACAAAATTCTCATGTTTTCTAAAAATTGTCATCTCAAAAACACATACCCAAGCTTGTGTCTGAGAAACGAAATGATATCCTTAAATTCAAACGTCAGGCTGAGCTATAAGCAGCACCACCTGTGTTTCTCTGTCTGCCTGCAGACTCTCTCACCTCCCCTGGACAAAATACATAACAATTCTACCCCAGTTACCAGCATGAGTCTCAGCCTAAAACCTTCCAATAAAAACAATACCCGAACCCTGGATCTGAAACTCCCCACAGATAGTCATAAGAACAGGCGAAGCATCCTGAGTTAACCCCAGAAGGGCATTTCTCTCAGAACAGGGGTCAATGTCGACTGTCAATAAAGGGCGGAGAATAAAGAGAAAGAACCAGGAGCTAGAAAGCCCTGAATCTAAACAGAAGTTAACGTTTTAGGCCATAAAAGAAAAATCAGTTTCAAATAAAAAAGACAATGTTTCTAAATGTTCTGGTGTAAAAATGATCAGTAGAGCCTTAAAATTTGTCTAAATCAAAACATATTTGCAATCCCTGATAACCTCTTTCTGTACCCAAATAACCATCTAAAAGAGAAACTGCAAAGAACTTTCTGTGGAGGGGGGTTTACATTTCATCTCGATGGATGCTGTAATAAATAATTCTCATTTTAAACTCGATATTTTGTGATGCCTGTAGGTTAGACTGCAGACATTGTTAATTCTCAAACACAGGAGTAAATCCGAATATAATTCATTTAGCTGTGGAATGTACGCAGCCCACCAGAGACATGTCTGAATGAGCAGAAAGGGTCACTACCTGCCGTCCTCCTCCTGCTCCTTCTTTTTGTAACTTCATTAACTGAAATAAAGGGGCTGAGTGACAGGGGGGTGAAGGGCACATGTTCTGGCCTTGTCCCTGAAGGAAACTGACAGGCCTGGTCCAGGCCTGGTCCTGCCATGACTCTCCGTCACAAGTCACTTAGCCACTCTGTGCCTCGTTTTCCCTATTTCATAAGGTTGTCATGAAGAATGAATTCAACAGAATATGCCAAAATACAGTGTTTGGCACACGGGAGGTGACTAATGAATGGTTGTAGAAGTGGCTAGTTAGGACCTTGACTCCCTCCCCTCTACTGCTAGCGCTGCAGAGACCAGTGACAAAGAAGGGAAGATGGTGTGGAAAAAAAACAACTTACAGGCAGAACATTATTATAGCGATTCTTTCCTCTATTCTCAGCCAGTTCAGCTGCATATTTAGGTAGACTAATTCCAACAAGCTTCAGATCCTGAAAATAAAACAAAGGGGTTGTTCGTTTAGCACTCAGATATTATTTAAACTGAGCAAAAAGTATGACAGAATAAAGTCGGACTGCAACGTGATACTACAGCTAACATTATAGTGTTATATTGTATTATGTCCTATATGACATATAGGAAAGTTGTTAAGAAAGTAAATTCTAAGAGTTCTAATTTTTTTCTATTTTTTCCCTTCTTTTCTTTTTATTATCTCTAGATGAGAGGATGGATGTTAGCAGAACCAACTGAGGTAATCATTTCACAATATACTGTCACGCGATATGCCTTAAATTATACAGTGATGTATATCATTTATCGCAATAAAACAGGAGAAAGAAATATATTCGATTTATTATTTGTAATTATACCTCAATGTAACTTTTTTCCAAGGAGGAATACGAAGATGTTATGGGTTAAATCATAGTTCCAAATAAGATTGCATTCATAGGTACTGAAATTTAGAACTTCAACGTATCTATCTATCTTTTGGGAGGGCCATAGTCTTTGCAGATATAATCAAGAGGGAGCATGGCCCTGCCCAACACCCTGATTTTTGACTTCTGGCCTCCAGAACTGTGAGAGAACTATTTCCTGCTGTTTTAAGGCACCAGTTTATGGTACTTTGTTATGGCATCCCCTGGAAACTAATGCACAGGTTAAGACAAAAATGATGATCCTTGCTTTCAAGGAGCTTATGACCCAGGACAGAGGTACAGACAGAAAAAACTAACGTTACAACAAGGCAGAATTAAGTAAACGTGGATATTGGTAACAAGCACCATGGCACAGGTGAAACAGGCATGAGGACACAGGATGCAAGTCTTCCTAATGGCGTCAGAGAAAACCATGCAGAGGTGCCAGCTGAGCTTTGAGCTGTGTGTTAGGTTGAATGGTGGCCCCCGAAAAGACATGTCCACATCCTAACCTGTGGCATGCCCTGATTTGTGAAAAGGAGCTTTGCAGATATAACTAATTAAGACTCTGAAGATGCGATCATCCTGGATTATCCAGGTGGGCCGAAATCCAATAGGGGTGTCCTCGCAGACACAGGGAGGAAGAGGAGAAAACAAGCAGAGACTAGGGTGATGTAGCCCGAAGCCAGGGAACCCCTGGAGCCACCAGAATTTGGGAAAGGCAAGAAAGGATTCTCTCCCTAGGGGCTTTGGAGGGAGCTTAGCCCTGCGGACACCTTGAAGTGTCTTTCCAGCTTCCTAATTACTCTAGTTAATAGCCCTTTAAATTAATTCCTGGTTCCTATAC
The DNA here is from genome assembly GCA_003508835.1 of Eonycteris spelaea. Taxonomy (NCBI): domain Eukaryota; kingdom Metazoa; phylum Chordata; class Mammalia; order Chiroptera; family Pteropodidae; genus Eonycteris; species Eonycteris spelaea. The sequence continues at coordinate 22,801,112 of PUFA01000007.1, read as the reverse complement.
ATTTCTGCAGACTCTTCCGGTATGAACAAGATTAAACATGTAATCCACTAGAACCGAAAGTCCATCTAAGTGCTCAGAGCCAACACAGCAACGGTGTAACCCCACATGACACTCAAAGTTCCTACCCAGAGCTTCACCTTAAAACAAAAATGGACAGTTTTCCAACTTTCAAGAAAAACATAAAGCAATGAAAAACATAATATTTACTACCACGTACTTCATATTCTTCTGCAAACCCACAGTTGGAGTCAGCTCGCTGTTTCTTAAAATAGGCTTCAAAATTCTCCACTCTGATTAACTTGGATCTAAGAAGACAAAGCCATGTATTAGGATTTTCTTTAAATTTAATAAAGTTCACACTCAAAATAGTAAAATACAAGTTATAAAAAAAAAAAGCAAAGTTTACTCACTTTTTAGGTCTTCACCATAAAAAGGGAAAGAAAAGAAAACAAATTAGAAAAAAATGACTCAATCATGCCTCTGGAGCTGATAGTAAACATCCTCCCAAAAGAAGAAGAAAGTATAACATAACTTGGGGGAGAAAGGGGAAGTTGAGGGAGGAGTTGGTGTGATGTTATTTACAAAACTCTAAAATATTCATTGGGAGATCCAATGAACATTGGATTTCTAGAACCTGTGACAAACTGACTGGCTTTGTGACTTTGGATTTTGATAACCTAGATCTTGATAACCTTTTTCTTTAAATCACACAATAAATACTGATCGGTAGACTATTGCAAGTATAGTTCCACCTGCCACAGCAGAACATGGCAGGAAGCGAGGTGGCAAGCGACTAATAAACACAGGTTCTTTGCAGAACAACAAAGCTAGCAAGAACTTCTGGATGATCGTGGCCAAATGCGTCAATCAGGAAAAATGAGAGCAAGTTCCATCAAAAAAGTCTCTAGATAGTCACTGAACAGATGGATTAAATGTCTTAAAATAAAGCCCATAACTCAAGACACTTACTTAATTTGAGAAAAGGACACGTCATTGTTCTTTGCATCTTTCCTGTTTTAAAAGAAAAAAAAATAGACAAAAAAGGTTAATTCCGTGCTTTGCTCCTTTCGTGTGCCAACAAAATACCTTCTTCCTGGGCGTTAGCTCATATACAGCACTAAATCCTACTCACTAATACGAAGCTTAATAGTCTAAGCAGCAACGGCTGACGATAAATCTCCGGAGTTACTCTTTTATACCATCTAAAAGTATAAAAGAATCTTCCTGAAGCAGCTTTTAGGAATTTTATTGGGTAAATATATACATATATATGCATTACCTTATTATAAAGCAAGACTCATTATTTCATACTCTGCTTTGGAGAAAGGTTTTCTAATAAGTTAATGGATGAGAAACTATATCAAGTGTAGCAAGGTGGTGAGGCATCTGCTATTCTCCTGCTTTGTTGGCTACATCTCATATTGGTATTTAAAAAAAAAGAAAAACAACTTTCTGAAAGGCAATTTGGCATAAGTATCAAAACTGAAAGCATGCCCACCCACTGACCCAGCAAATGACCAGCTTGGGAATTAGCCTAAGGAAATAATCATAAATGAGCCCAAAGATTTCGGCGCAAGGATAAGTAACTGTGGCAAAAGAGAAAATGTTAGGAAATTGGTAAATAATATCCATACAGTTGAATGCTCCGTAGCCACTTAAAATGAAAAAGACATGAAGCTGTCTGCGTGTCTTAATAAAGCAGACTAGAATATAATATGTACAATATGATTCCACTTGTTTGTGTGTGTGTGTGTGTGTGTGTGTGTGTGTGTGTGAGTTGTAATCACTTCGGTGTTGCGGGCAGTTGTGTGTGGGTGCTGCGATTGTGGATTATCTATCTTCTTCACTCTTCTTTTCTGGTTTGTTTGGTGCTTTTCGTTTTACCATTGCACATATTTCTTTGTTTTAACAGGACACAATAAAGCTGTTTTTGACTTTCTGTTGCAAAAACAAAAATCAGAATCAAATCCAAAAAGCTGACACCGAGCCCTTCCTATCAACTCGACAGGGTGAGGTGGCGGCAGAAGCAGCAAGCATAGCGGCATCGGAAACCCAGAGCCAGGATGAAAACGCCTTGGCTGGCAGGACCGATGACACAGAGGATTCCCAGCTGATACACAGGCTTCACACACCATACAGTGAGGCAAGAGCGCATGCAATAAAGAGCAAAGACCAGGTTCAAGTTCATTTCCGCACTTCTCACATTCGGCTTCTTCATTGCAATAGGGCTTATAAGGCCTGCCTCACAGAGCTCCAGGAGTGAGAGAATTCAAAGAAAGCACAAATCCGGGCACAGAGTAAGCGCTCAAAACAGAGTTGCTATTTTTGCTATTTAGCTACCTCAAGCAGCAGTTTTACAGATGACATAATCACAGCATTCGAGGCACAAGACACTGCGAAGAGCCTTATTTAAAGTTCTTCAGTGTCCTGACTTAGGCACTGCTATTACCCCCATGGCACAGATGAGAACGTTAACGCTAAGGCCTCTAACACCTAGTCAGAGAGGGACCGCGTCTTTAAACTCAGCTAACCCTTAACAGAAATCTCTTAACACAGAGAAACTGATTGGCGAACCAGAACCCACTGTTGGAAAGCACCCTGCCCTGCTCACCCATGACCAGACGTCAGAGCTGGGATCTGCTTTAAAATCCTCCAGCTCGGCGGTTGAGATGAAGTAAGACGAGACAGATGGTGAAGACTGTGGGCGATGGGGACATGGGGGCCCGTTACCCTATTCCTTCTGATTGTGTAGATGCCTGAAATTTTCCATCATAAAAAGCTTCCTTAAAAAAGCAGGGTATTATGATTAATGTAAGCAAGAGTCACCTTTTCTTTCTCCAGAAGATGAAGCCTCCAACAGCCACAATAACCATGGCACCAAAGATACATCCAAAAACTGCTCCACAGATGACACCTGGGAAAAGTACAAACGGAAGGCACATGAAGAGGCAGGTGTTCACCAACCGGAAGAGTCCTCGAACCAGAGGGAGTGGGCTGTGTATGCGTTGTGTGCATAGACTCTCTCCTGCTCCCTCGCACATACACGCACACATGCATGCATGCACGCACACACAAACACACAGAGTTAAGTACTTTGGACCTAAAACTAGTCCAGGCATTTAGGAGCCGGGTTACCTATCCACAGTCTACCACTAACGGGAGGCTCTGTGAAAGTCACAGCTCCTCTCCAGGTCTCAGTTTCCCCAACTGCAAATTTAGGGAGCCATGCTCCACATGGTTCCCGCCACCTCCAACCCTTTGAGCACAAGCACCTAAGCACCATGCTCAGGTGACATAAAACCCATCAGTTTATTGGGGAAGCGGGTGGGGGCTCCCCAGACTTGGCTTCTAGGGCAGGAATCCTTTTCTGCAGCCAACAACTACCGAGTGTGAAAACCAGACACACTAACAAGCCAGGTAGTCAGCCAATGTGTCCCTGGTCTGAGGTAAGTGATGTACCCGCCTGGGGTCCTCGAAGCTCCTATATCCTGCCGCTCTGTGTGATAAAGGACAGCAGTACTCGACTAGGGTCCAAGAGTGTCAGACCTGCCTCTAAGCGACAGTGAAACCCCAGGTAAGCGCTGCCTCTCTCTGGGCCTTCAGGGCCTCATTTCTAAAAGGATTTGGACAAGATGATTTCTGTGGCTCCCATAAGGGTTCTATGCTCTAACAGCCACCTCGTGTGTCTGGCACGGGACACAAAAATGACTGCCATGAGAAGAAAGGACTAATCAGTGTGCAGATGGAAACGCAACGGCATTCCGAGGAGGAAGAGTGTGGAGGGCAGAAGAGGAAGCTGAGCCGGTTTCTGGGAAGGGGCTCAAGTGACATCTCGACTTCTGGGAGGAGAAACCAGGCACTCCACCCCTCCTGGGACCCAAGGGAGATGCGCAGACACCCGGCCTTCTGCGGACACTGACGGCGAAACCCACTGGATTGCCAGCAGCGTTATTGTTTTTCCTCTACCTGGATCCTGGGGCAGGGAAACAGCATCTGAATAGCGGCTGAAGGACACGTAGCTCCCGGCCCCATCTATGAGTCCGACCTTCGCAGGTTTAAAGGTGATGTTGGTGAAGCCGGCCACACAAGCCCTGAGGGATGACAAGAGGAAAAGAGGTGGCTGAGAGGTGTCTAACGGGCAGGAATGTAAAGCTTTGCATCCAGGAGGTTCAGCCCCCAAAGACAAGAACCAGGAGACGCTACCGATAGGAGCCCAGGGGCTCCAGCTTCCCGTTGTAATAGCCTTGCGTGGTTGATTCATTCCCAACATCAATTTCGTATTTCGAGTCTTCAGACAAGCCCTGAGAATGTCTTTTTTCTTCCGTTGTTATGAGGTATGTCACGTAAGTATTTGAGAACCCCTTTTTGAAATCTTCATATGTATGACTCAAAACATCTACAGACGGGTAAACATCTAGGAAAAACACACAGAAGAGAATTCAGAAGAAAGTGATGTCAAACGATTTGTCTCCCACACATCTAAACAATGAATGTTGACACTGGGTGACAATGAGGACAGCTGCCATCTCTCAAGGACGCTCTCTACGCCAGGCTTTACTTATATTACGTTCTAAGTGCTTTATTTACATTAACTCATTTAATCCCCACAAGAATCTCATCACATGGGCTTATTCTCCCCGTTTTGCAGACAGGAAAATGAAGGCACAGAAAGCTAAAGGACCAAAGGCCACACTGCCTGCGTGGTGGATTCGTATTTCTAACCCAGCTGATCCGATTCAAGCGTGTGGTCCCATGCATCACAGGCTGGTCAGTTTGGTCACTATGCAATATCGCCCCCTCATTTAGCAAAGGTCTGTGCATGGAATTTGCCTAAAACCTTCACAGCAAATTGACTAGGTGCTTGAACAGACCCAAAATAAAAGGCAGATCGCAACATCACTTTTTGAAATTTTCTGCAGGTTTATGACAAATTCCTTCGTTTCCATGGTCCCCACAATCCTGACAGTGTGTTTGAACTTCACCTTCCTCGAGAAGATGAGGAAAGAACCACAGGTTGAAAGACAGAAGGAGCGTGTACTACATTATTCACATTTTAAAAATCACCAAAATCAAAAAAAAAAAAAAACTTGGCTTTTTCAACCCAGGCCTTATGCAAAGCACCCACACACAGCTAGCAAAGACACCCCTGAATCACTCTCTTCTCACTCCCAAAGAATGTACTAGAACCCTTTAAGGAACAGCAGCCTTCCACCCACCTCCTCTCCCAGCTATGAGGACACTCTTTGCAAGTTCCCACTACAAATGCAAATTATCGTTTTCTTTCAAGAGAAAGTCACCCTTTGACTATTATTTGTGCATGTGCATTTGTGTGTGTGTGTGTGTGTATGTGTGTGACAGGGGTGGGAGGTGCTGCTTTAAGACTAATTTTGCCAATTAAAAGGCCCTGTGTTGTAAAGCAGATGAAAAACCTAGATCGAAATATCCCCAAGTTATGGCCCACGGGCCACATCCAGCCAGCCACCCATTTTGGTAAATAACGTTTTATTGGAACAGCCACACTCATTCTTAATGTATCCTCTATGACTGCTTTCACACTTCAGAGTTCGGTAATCGTGACGGAGACTGGTAAGGCCTGGAAGGCTTAAAATATTTGCTGTCTGGCCCTTTATAGAAAGTTTGTCAACCCCCAACCTAAATCATCAGGCAAACGGCCTACCCCTCCCACCCCCATCTGACTGTCAAGCATAGGCTACAGGGAAAAAACAGACATGCATTTGTATCTACGACGTGCCTCAGAGGGCGCAGAAGTGGCAACCAGTCACCACATCACTCACTGACTATGTGACCCATAATGACCCCCCTTACCTTCCCCAGTGGTGAGAATAAGAGCATAGGCTTTGATGGGTCCGTGGCTGGCTTCAAACCCATTGAACTTGACCTTTACCGAATTGTGGCTGACAGATGTAATATTAGGAGATTCATCTGGAGAAGGGGGATCTGAAACAACCAAACGAAACAATCATTCGACATCTAAAACCGAAGAAGGGACGAAATTATTATGGAGAGAATTGGCCGCGGCGCCCTCGTCAAGTTCTGCCCTTGCTGTGGGCGCTGGGTGCTGGGCTCATGCAAAGCAAACCCAGAGGTAGGGACCGCCTTGGGACCGCCTCTGGCTCGCAGCCCTGTTGGTGGAAGATAACTTGCCTTCTCGATCTTTCCCTGGTCCCTCCGGACTCGGAGGAGCCAGGTTCCTTATTCTGAGAATGGAAGCAGGAGAAGGAGAGCAAGAGAGAGACTTATGTGGGCAGAACTCTAAGGTGGGGACTTGGGAGCTGTACGCAGACATCTACCTGTCCACTCGGCACTGGGATCGGACAGTCAGCTGAGAACATGAAGGAGCAGACCCCGAGGGGAAAGTGAAGACGACACAGAGAGAATGCACTTTCTCCTGAGACCCGGCCACATTCCTGCTCCACGTCCCTCACGAGAAAGTCCTCATTTTGCTGGAGTCAGTTTAAAATGCCATCTAGACAAACCTGACTGACCTTCTTCCCAGAAACCAGAAAAAGCGCACACAGGATCATTCCACAGCTGATCCTCATTACGATAGGGCTCACCTTTCTGAGCTGAGCTCGGACGTCCCTCTCCAAAATAACACCAAAGGAAGAAAACTCTGAATTAAAGACGATCCCTCTGCACACACACACTCTCTGCCTAAACTCGCCTCCCCCACTACGGTTTGAGATTTTTCATTATCATGTTGGGAGCCTGAGAAAACTGAACTCTAAAACAACCACAATGCAATGCTCCAACTTGCTCTGCTACTAGCCTCACGTCGCGGTCAGTCACTTGAAATGTGACGAGGCCGAATTCAGATGTGCCACACATGTAAAGTACACACTGGAGGTCAAAGATGCAAAAAAAAAGACTGCAAAGTATCTCATTAATAACTTATACAGGTTACGTGTTGAAATCATGACATTGTTAATACACTGAGTTTAATAAAATGCAATTGAAATTCATTTCAGTTGTTCCTTTTTATGTTTTCTTAATATGGCTCCTAGAAAATTTTAAATTATATATGAGGCGCAGGTCTAAACTGTGCTTCAGCAACCCCTCTAGTAACTGACAGCAGTGGCCAGTTGAAGGCGGTGTCCCCATGTCTAACTGTCAGCTGTCTCAACAGAGACGTCCTATCAAGGCTCCCACATTTCCCAGCAGCTCCGTGCCTCTCAGCCACCAGCATTCCATCCCGAGACTGTCAGCGGGCACGCTGGCACCCCCACCTGCAAGCCTGGGAACCCTTTCCTTCCCACTGCTCATCTCAATCCTACGCTCCATGGGCCCCGTCTGCCTCACTCACCATGAAGCACCCCCAAAAATGTGTCCCTTACCCCGGCACACAGTAACCCAACCAATGTTGGCTACAAGACTATCATGCCAACTGTCCCAGATTTACCCACCCTGGCAACACTTCCTGCCTCTTCCAGAGAACACACAACTCCACTTTTGTGTTAAATGAAAACCATGTTCGATTTGTCCACTTAAAAAGTGTGTTTGATTTATACATACCAATTCATCTGAGGAAAGGGAGCTGCAGATTGAAAAGTGACCAATCACTGGACTAAATGATGGTGGTCATCACTCAACCCTACCACGCACTATCCTCCAAAAACGACTAACTCTGACAAGCCCCTACTCTTCACTGTGCCCGGCGCTGGAGACAGCCAGCAAGAGGTGGTTTCGGTTTCTCAGGAGCTTACACCACTGAAGAGATGACATTATGAAACAGAGAACTACGAAAAAACTCCCGAAGGTTCACTGTTTCCACTATGTTCTGGACTGCAGAAACTCAAAGGAGTGTGCCCCAGGGTCGTCCGGCACAGCTGTGTCCTACACAGCTCCAGAAAGCCCTGGAGTCTGAATGAATTGTGTCTCCTGGAATTGTGCAGTGCACAACCTGAGTGGCCGCATATGGCAGCTCTTAAGTCATCTTCCACTCACATCACCTCATCTAATTTGTGTAATAGTCTTAGAAGGTAGGTATTATTTCCCCTTTTCACAACTAAAGAAATCAAGGCTCAGAGAGGTTAAGTTGTTTTTCTGAGATCACATAACTGGTAGAAGGAAGAACTTAGAACCAAACTCAGGTCTGCCCTTCTAAGTTTGAGGCTCTGTCTACAGAACCCTTAATCACTTTCCAAGTCACCTTCTCTGTTTTTTTTCTTGTGTTACCACCACTAATTCTTATAAAATTGTCCAAAACAGTCTGGTACCCGAAATAACATTCAGGTGTCTAAAAGCACGAAGCAAAACCAACTCAACCAGGTTGATCTAAGACATAACCTTGGCAAAGACAAGGGGAGTAAAAGACAGGTAAAAGTGAAGCAAAGATAGAAGAAGCAATTCTTCCAAGGACAACAACCAAAGATGAACATGGGAAGACCAAGCAGAGGATGCCCCGCCCCCCGCAGTGGGTGACCCTGTTTCCCAAAACAGCTGGTAAGCTTGTTAAGACAGATTCTAGGGCAATGTGAATCTTGACTGAATATCTGATCAAAGTGAAAAAAGTATCATTAAATTTTTCAGTGTGATGGTAACAGTCATGTGGTTACATTTGAAATGAAGAAAAAAGGAGTCCCTACCTTGAAGCAATACATACTGAAATATTTACCAATAAAATTCAAGACTGACCAGAACTGGTCTCAAAGTAATCCAGGAAGGGAGAAGGGGATTTAAATGAAACATTGGTCAAATGTTGATAAATGTCAGTCAGGGGATGATGGGTACATGGGTTTCTTTACAGATGCCTCCATTTTTTTTTTTTTTTGTATATTTGAATATTTCTATAAAAGTGCCGTTTTTAATGCAGAAAGAGAACTCACTACTTAGAAAACGTGGCAATGATTTCTATTCAGTAAAGCAAAGGGAACTTTTGGAATGTGAAAAGTTAGTCCCCCGTCCTTGGCTTTTTTAGATGAGATTTCTATAGAACTGGGTTAACAGTCTACGCCAACAAAAACAAATATTTTAGCAGGGATTAACACACACACACACACACACACACACACACACACACACACACACACACACAGATTCCTAGGCCACACCTGCAGACCTGCTAGGTCTGCCTCTTCAGGAGTGGCTGCAATGCCACTAGGCCACCCTGCCACCAGGAAGCCCACCTGTGATGCCTGTGAAGCAGGTGCTCTGGGCGGCGGGTGCCATCTTGTTACAAGACAAGGCAGTGATGCTAATGTCATACGAGGTAGAAAAATTCAAATATGTGACTTCCGTCCTGTACTCAGTGAGGTTCTCTGAAGAGCAGCCCTCCAGGCGTGTCATATTTCTCCAATCTCCTCTGCGGACCTCCAGCTGAAAGCCTGTGCTGGTACCGGGAGGGCAGGCCCACTTGAGAACCAAGGTTGGCTCCTTGGGGACCACTTCACAGCGGAAGGAGGCCACTGGTGCAGGTTCTGCAAGGCAAGCACAGCACAGCATGAGATTCCGGGGCTTTGGCCTTTGCAAACACTAAAACTTGGCGAGCAGCAGAATCCTGATCCATTCATGAGGAGGCGACAGGCATGGGGCATGGTAGAAAAAGCAGAGACTGACCTTGAATCGGGCATTACTAAACTATGTAACCTTGGATCAGTCACCCGACCATTGTGAGCCTCAGCTGCAGGACTATTTGAAGCTCACACACTGGCTGTTGGTCACCAAACTAGAAGAGAACAGGGCTCTGCGAGAGGTAGCTATATTCTAAAAATTTGGTGACTTTTTTACCTACAGTGACTTCTTCTATGTCATCTCATTTTGGGGATTACTATCCCATTTTGCTGATGAATCAGCTGAGGCTTAGAGAGGTTAAGTAATTTGCCTAAAGTGGCATGGCTTATTCAGTGGGGAAGCCAAAACTGGATACTAAGTTTTCTAAACCCAAGTCCAGAACATTTTCTATACACCCAACATGCTGAATAATTAATAGTAAATGGTATCAGTTTCTTTATCTTTAAAACATGGTATTATTTGTTTCTGCCTATTTGAAAGCCAACAGGGTTTTGCGAGTCAACATCAAACTGATATAAATGAATAACTCGGTATTAATGCACTGGGAAAGAATGGCATCATTACTTTAATGTCGCACTGTTTTAAAGCAGGAACAGCTGGAACAAGTCACCTAGCGCAACTCCCACATCCTCCGCCTGAAGCCTGGAAAGGTAATCTGCCCAATGCACACCTCTCTGCTCCTGTTCCATCCGCCCCCAGTCGTTCATGCTCATGTATGCTTTTCTCTTGCTTTGGGCTGCAACGAGTCTAGCTAAGAGAAGTGTCAGCAACAGAAGCCACCCAAATCCCAAAGATTGGAGTCTAGGCTAGGTAAGACAGAGCCTGAGTTAGCAGAGGTGACTCAAAGAAGCAGGGATTTCTTTAGCCACCCACGCAAAAGGTCAGAGGTCGTCAAGGTTCCAGCTCCTACACTAGCAGGGAGGCTAATCCAATGAGACTCCCCCCGCCTTCCAAGTCAGCCTGAACACACTTGAGTGGCTTGGCCTTAGGAAGGGAAGATATGGATGTAAAGAGGGTGGAGAAGAAGGTGATACAAGGGCCAGAATCAGAACTGTGAGCAGAAGTCCTTATAACCGTCTGCAAAACAGTCCCTGGGATACTCTCCAGAAGCTCCCTCAGCAAAACACGGGGTTCCCCTTCATTTTATCACACTCTTTGCAGTGAGAGATAAGAATGAAAAAAGGATTTTAACAATATCCTTTCCATCTTCTTGGTGTAAAAGCCAAACTATCGACTACATGCCTGTGCTCCGGCCATTACCTCCCAAGCCTCACTCTCCTGTTCCCACGGACCCACTCCTGCAACCCTGGCCAGCTGCTCTTCCCTCAAAGCCACAGGCACACTCCAGCCTCAGAGTCTTCACACTGGCTGCTCCTCTGCCTGCAATGTCTATGCCCAATGTCCAGATGGTTGGCTATTTTATTTCTTTCAGGTCTTTGCTCAAAAGTCACCTTTTCACTAAGCCTTCCCTGAGTACCCTCAATAAACATCTCATCTCCCTATTCCTTGTTTTATTCCCTCTCCTTGGCAGTAATCATCATCTAATAACTTATTTACCTTATTATATCTTCCCCACCAGAATAAAAGTTCCAGGAAGGCAGGGACTGAGTCATTCAAAAGTACCTAACATGTAGTAAGTGCTCAATAAATATTTGTCGAATGAATAAATGATGAGGGCAATAAAACAGCACTAGTAAGCTAACAGGATGTTTCAGGAGCTCTGTCTCTTATTACACAGCACACAAAAGCTGATAAACAAGTCTGGGGAGGAGCTACCTGCCAGGTCAGCACCACACAGGGAGTCCGAGAGGCACCCAGGGCTACTCACCTGTACAGAATGACTGCCAGCCAGGTTCCAGGGACTCAGTGACACCCCCCACCTGGGTGAAGATCTTTACTGTGTACCACGAGCCAGGTATTAATTCAGCGACTGTGGCATAGGTGACACCAACGCCTGTGACTACTTTTGCTGCCTCACTGGAATTTCCCTCCTGCTCAATAAAAAGGTGGTAGGTGTACGTGGAAGACGCCTCATCCAGGTTCTGCCAGCTGAAGGTCGCTGCTGTGGTGTTAGAATTTACTTCGATGTTAGACACATTGCTGGGCCCTTGATTCAAAGAACAGAAAAGGCCTGAATTAGCCTTGAATTCCAGGACTGTTGTACTTATTGCATTTTAAAATAGCCTGGCTCTTTTTAGGAAAGAATGAGTAAGTCTAATATTTGCTGGCTCGAAAGATAGAAAACTTTTCAAAAAGACATTTTTTTAATACTTCATATTTATCTGAAATACATTTCAAGATACAAGTTCCTATCTGTTTTTGAAATCTGGCCAATGAAAGAAAAAAATACCAAAAAGATATGTCAAACTCCCATCTCTGCCATATATTTATTTAGATCAAATATTAGCAAAGTACCTCCCTCACTGTTTCATGCAAAGCTCCTCATTTGAACAGTATCACCAATACCAACATGACAAGGTGACTCTCCTCTAGTCTCTATTCCCAAGGAATGAATAGAACAGTTATGTTTGTCATGCTTATGGATCACTTTCTGCTTCTAAAGACAAGTCCAAGTTCACATGGCTCAACACCAATGCCCCATGAGAAGAGCAGAAGTTTGCTGAGGCTGATGTTTTCAGCTTAAGCAGTTTCACATTCAACCGGGAGCCTAGAAACAACTGCTCCTTAGCCACTGCTTACATCTCACCCTCCACACAAGAGTCATGAAGAATACTCCCTTCCAAGGGCATCCTAAGACACTTACGTGTGTACTGCGTAGTGGCGCTGGAGTTCCCCTTGATATTGTTCACTTCTGGAATGATGGTGATATTATATAAGGTGCCTGGGGTCAGGCCTCGGAGAGTGATCTCTTTGAGAGAGCTGTTCACCTGGTCAGAGCTGTGCTTGGAAACTATGTCCAGATGATAGATGTACTCAGAAGCAATGTCTGTGCTCTGCCACTGCAACATCATATCGGTTGTGGTGACAAGGACCACGGAGATGTTAAACACTGCACTGGAGTCTGGTGAGAGGAGAGGAAGAAAAAAGAAAGTCTGTGAGTGACCATCATAATGTCCACTCTTATTTCAAAGGGCCTGTCCAGAGAGTCACTCTTTCACCATCAAACTCTCGAATGAATTCACAAAGGGCAAACTCCAAAACTTAGGTGAGAAACATACATGCTCAGTTCTTTCAGAAAGTCTGGCTTCCCCATAACACAGATAAATTTACAATTCACCCACTCTACTAAGAACTGGGAGACACAGCAGCCCTGCCTTATATATAGAAACAGACACAGGGAGGCAGACAAACTGGGGAGAAAAGAAAAATGTCCCAAGCAAAAGAACAAAACAAAGCTCCAGAAAAAGAACTCATCAAAATGGACAAAAGTTACGTATCAAATGCAAAGTTCAAACACTGGCCATAAGTATGTTCAATGAACTAAGGGAAAAAGTAGATGAATTCAGTGAGAACTTTAACAAAGAGATAGAAAGCAAAAAAAATGGAGATAGAAACAGAGACTCAGGGACATGGACTATAGACTAATGGTCACCAGAAGGTAGGGGGTGGAGGAAGAGGGGGAGGTAAATGGGGTAAAGGGGGTCAAATATGTGGTGACAGAAAGAAATCTAACTATGGGAGGTGAGCACACAGTGTAAATATATATGCTTTACTGTTCAAGTGTACAGAGGAAATTTATTGGGTTTTGTTGACCAATGTCACCATAAAAAATTAATTTTAAAAAATGGAGATAAAAGACATTAAAAAGTACCAGTCAGAAATTAAAAATACAATAACCAAAATGAAGAAAACATTTCAGGGAATCAACAGATTAGAGAAAGCAGAGGATCGAATCATTAATTTAGAAGATAAGGTAGCAGAACACACCCAATCAGAACAGCAACAAGAAAAAAGAATCTAAAAAAATGAAGATAGTTTAAGGAACGTCTGAGACATCAAATGTACCAACATTTGTATCATAGGGGTACTGGAAAGAGAAGAGAGAAAGCTAGGAATTAAAAACCTATTTGAAGAAATAATGACAGAAAACTTCCCTAACTTGGCAAAGGACCCAAAAAGGCCCACACCAAGACACATCATAATTAAAATACCAAAGGTTAAAGACAAAGAGAGAATCTTAAAAGCAGCAAGAGAAAAGCAATTAGTTACCTACATGGGAACTCCCATAAGCGTGTCAGCTGATTTCTCAACAGAAACTTTGCAGGCCAGAAGGGATTGAGATGAAATACTCGAAGTGATAAAAAGCAAGGGCCTCCAACCAAGCTTACTCTAACCAAAAAAGCTATCACTTAGAATTAAAGGATATATAAAAAGCTTCCCGGATAAGAAAAAGCTAAAGGAGTTCCATCAATACCAAACCAGTATAGAAGGAAATATTAGAGGGAATTCTTTAAGAAGAAAAATGAAAAAGTTCAAAAATATAAATAATAAAATGGCAGTAACTACATATCTTACAATGACTACTTTAAATATAAATGGATTAAATGCTACAAACAAAAGATAGGGTAATTGAATGACTAACAAGACCCTTACATGTGCTGCCTAAAAGAGATTCACTTCAGATCGAAAGACACACATGGTATTTCATGAAAATGAAAATAAACAAACAAAAAAAGGCTGGGATACCAATACTTGTACTGGACAAAAATAGGCTATGACAAGAGACAAAGAAGAACCCAGTGATCCCACTTCTGGGTATTTATCCAAACAAACCCAAAACAGTACTTCAAAAGAACATGTGAATCCATATGTTCATTGCAGCATTATTTACAACGGTCAAAGTATGGAGGCAACCTGGGTGTCCATCAGTGGATGAATAAAGAAGAGGTGGTGCATATATACAATAGAATATTACTCAGCCATAAAAAAAGAATGAAATCTTGCCATATGCAACAACACGAATGGACCTGGAGGGCATTGTGCTGAGTAGAGTAAGTCAGAGAAAGACAAATGCCATACGATTTCACTTATATGTGGACTCTAAAGAACAAAAGAACAAACAAAATAGAAACAAACTCATAGATGTGGAGAACAGTTTGATGGCTGCCAGATGGATGGTGGATGAAAAACGAGAAGGGATTAAGAAGTACAAATTGGTAATTACATAGTCATGAGGATGTAAAGTACAGCATAAGGAATATAGCCAATAATATTGTAATAACTAGGTATGGTGTCGGACGGGTACTGGATTTATCAGGGTGATCACTTTGTAAGTTATATCAATGTCTAATCACTGTATCGTGCATCTAAAACTAATATAATATTGTATGTCAACTATAATTGAAAAAATTTTTAATTACTTTAAAAAAAGAATACATAAGCGTACATTCCATTAGCTGTCAGAGTGATGATGTCATCCTAAGTCATATAGCATCTGAAAAACTCCACTGTACACTCATCATGAGAGAATGAGAGTGAAAATGCCAAATAACATTTTACTATTATGCTAATAATAACCTCGCAGACCCTTTGGATAAATCTAGGGGGACTCCCAGAGATCCCTGGGTCACACTTTGAAAGCCGCTGAACTCACCCAGGGTCAGCAGACTTTTTCTATGTGGCTTTGCAGGCCATATACATATTCTATGTTGCAACTATTCATTCTATCACAAAAGAAGCCATAGACAGTACATAAACAAATAGACACGGCTGTGTTCCAACAAAATTTTATTAGCAAAAACAGGCAGTCAGCCGGATTTGGCACATGGGCCGTTATTATCTGTTGGCCTCTGATATAGACAATGGAATGACAAGAAGGCATGAAAATTATCCTGTAGAAATATAGAAATATTTATATTGACAGAAATGTTCATGATAAACTGATATGTGGGGAAAAAGCAGATCACAAAACCACATGTACAGAATGACTTCAATGTTTGTAAAATATATATATATGTATATGTATGTGTATTTATATTTACACCTATATAAATCTTAAAATTGTAAAACATGAAAAATTACCAGTGATTATTTCTGATTGATAGTTTATATGTGATTTTTTTTCTTTTCCCTTATCTATATTTTATAAAAATGAATATGCACTATTGTCATAAATTTTTTAAAGATTTTTTTTTTAGATAATTCTAAGAAAAACAATATCTGGAAAACCCAACATTTATAAATCATCCTTTAAGAAACAACACTGTTTCACAGGACGCACAGCCTGTCTGCTTACCAGTTGTACTGCAAACTGTCTGGGGCTCTCCTTCAGTCCCATTTGGTCCTTGTGGAAATATTTCAAAACAATACTTGGTTCCAGGGAATAAGCCCTCGA
This sequence comes from Eonycteris spelaea, assembly GCA_003508835.1. Classification (NCBI taxonomy): domain Eukaryota; kingdom Metazoa; phylum Chordata; class Mammalia; order Chiroptera; family Pteropodidae; genus Eonycteris; species Eonycteris spelaea. The sequence goes on along the minus strand of PUFA01000007.1, from coordinate 22,785,286 downwards.
TGACAATACTACTTTGGTTGGTGGTTTTCTCCTCCGGAGGTTTTCCACCTCCATCCTGTGTGATGAGGATCTTAAAGAAATCTGAGTAGTTGCTGCTCCAAGCTAAGCCGATAGCCCTGATGCTGACACTCGTCACTCGAAAGTCAGAAACTGGACCAGGGCCTGAGGGAGGAAGTAAATGACTAGATTCAGAATCTATTTCTCCAGAAGACAAGGGCAACTGAACTTCACAAAATATTTATAGAGATGAATGCATATTTGGGACACCTGACCTATATTTTTCTCCTTTGTATTATCACCTACAACATGAGCCCCTTCAGAAACTAGTACTTGGCCACCGAGAGAACACAGTTGGCTACAAGAATGCAGAAACCACTTGCTTAGGCTGTACACCGTCATTCACAGGAAATGAGAGGCAGTGTGAACCCTGTGGGCATGGGCTCAGGCTCTGAAGTAGGGCCTTGTCTTCTGACAGTGTGCTTCCTGCAAAGGCACAGACACTCGAGTAAAGCATTCTGTGAGACGAGCCTTGAGTCCAGAGCCAAGCACTGTGTTCAAGTCCTTGCTCTGCGACTTGCTAGCTCTGCGGCCTTGGGCAAACTGTTCAGCTCGGTTTTCTCATGTCAAACTTATCATATCTGCCACGAAAGCAATTCAATACCAATATTATTGTAGTATTATTCTAACCGGTACACCATTATTGTTTTAGTTTAAATTATGGCTCTTCTTTGGAACAGAAAGCTTTTAGTTGTCTATCATCTTATCTTCATGGGACAGTTAAAGTACGCAAAGGATGAGACAGACATGGCTGTGCCCTGCTCCATGATTACGTCAGCATCTTAAGGACAAAGGGACATGAATATCCAGGTTCTTTCTGTCTGCATATAGCAATTTGCTCCAGCCCTCTACCACACTAAAATGGTCATTACGAGCACAAGTTGGAGTCGAGACAACTGTCTAATCCCACTTGTCACTTGCCAGGTGTAATATCAGCCTTGGCTTCTTCATCCAAAAAATAGGCTAATGCCAACCACATCACAGGTCTGTGAACATTAAGTGAGACAGAGCAGGGAAAGTAAGTCACACTATGCTGGGTAGGGTCGGTCAACGATCACCGTTATCATGTCGCACATCCTGAGTTTAAGAGTCCCGTGGGCCCACGTACTCAGCTGTGCGTTCCTTGAGGGGTCTTGTCTAGTATTTGGGCCCAGTGCAGAGCACGCAGGCAAGAACAGTTAGCGAACAACACGTGAACTCACGGGTGTACACTTGGAGGAAGCCGGGTATGCCCTCAGCGCTGCCATTAAGGAAAGGATGCACTGTGATGTTGTACAAGGTGCTTGGGCTGAGTGAAGTGATAACAGCACGAGCCTCGCTGACAGTGAGGTTGAGAGAATTGGTCAGCCCAGTAACTTGTATCTTGAAGGTGTAGAGAGAAGATGGCTCATCATCATTGATTTTCCAGGTCAGGATCATGCCCGTGGCACTGATGTTTACAGCTTCGACGTCCAAAACTCGACTGGACTCTGTGAAGACACAAAAGGAGTTAACAGTAACCAGAATGATCAAGCCAAAAAGAGAGAAGCCATCATCAGAGCATGTCATCTAGTCTAAGAAACACTCCTAGCGAGTGTTCCTATTCCACACCATTTACTCAAAACCACAACACACGCAAATGGATGGGGGTCCCAGCAAGTCAGGCAACGTCCTCCACGAAGAAACACCCTGGCCAACTGCAACCGCGGAGTTCCTCCTTGTTCTTCTTGCGAGTTGACCCTTAGAGATACAGTGGCCTCCTCCAATGATAACACAGACACCATATGTGCCCTGCCCCAGGAGCGGCGGCAACCCAGGAAAGTACTCAAGCACACATTCAAAGGCTTGACACAATACATGTACATGCATGTGCATGTATGCATGTGTGTACACGTGTGCAAGTTTGTTTGTGTGTATACACATACATATACGTACACATACACCATATAGAGAGATTTAAGGTTTCCACAATGATCATTTATCAAGGACAGCTCAACACAAACCAGACTCTGTGTATATCCATGTGACCAAGAATCTAACATGCAATCACTATTACTTTAATTCTGCTCAAACTGCATTAAAAAGCAGGGACCCAGGCCCATACTAATCATCTGACCCTTTTAACAAATCAGGAAAAGGGCTCCTCCTCCGGACAGACCCAGTCCTACGCTATGTGGCTTGGTGAGAGCCCACAGACTAGATTTCAGCCCCATTCACCTTCCTGTGCATCTTGTGTGTAGGACAGCACCCCTGCCCTGGTCAACATGCGCCCCCTCCTCCTCCCCTTACCCACCCTCTAGACACCAAGCCCTCCTCCCCCAGAGCCACCCACCTGCCAACCTGCTGAGTCACTAGAGGTCCCCAAGTGGCCTTTCCTACAGCTGCATCATCATCACCCCTCACCCACACATGAGCATCACCAGTAGAAGAGGAAAGAAGGAAGGAGGGCACAAGTGAACCCTCGTCCAGTGCGGATACCAGAAAAGCAACAGTTCCTTACAGACAGGCCTTGCCATTATTGGCTTCTTGTCCAAATTTTCTAGCCCTGTGCAAGCAATACGGCCAGGCTAGTAACTGCCTCCAAGTCATCAATAGCGTGCCCTGACCGCCCATCTCCCAAAGAGAGAGACGACTCCCGAACATACAAAACATCTCTCCAGGAATTAAATCAACCCCTCGGGAATTAGGGTCCTTGAGAGGCCCAGGGTCCTTGAGGTCCCAGGGCCTCTCCACCTTTACCCCTCAGTGTCCACTGTCTGCACTTCGGCTCATGACCTTTGCTCAACTGACGTTGACCACCTCCTCTCCATTTTTCCAAATCCTATTCTCTCTTCAAAGACAGTTCAAACTCTAGAAGAGGATTTGGCATAAAAATCGTGCTCCAGCTTTCCAACACCCACAGCGCTTAAAGGGCAGCTACAGTGGACAGCGGCCACGTGTTCCCGGCGCAACACCCCACTCCCCTTGGTGGGGGGAAGTTCTTGTCATCCGTGTAGACGCTAGGTGGACTGTGTCTCTCTTCCCCAGCACATATAAGTCCAGAAAGCTGGTATGTGACACTTTTTCTGTCTCGGGACTCTGAATCCTGAGGGAGTGTCACCAAGTCCAGGATGGTCCAGCCCTGCAGTTTCAGAGACACTAGTCTGTTCTCTGTCCTTGGTCCTCCAGCCGCCACCACTTGCGTTCTGTGGGTCTACGACAGCCTTTCAGAAAAGACATACTTTTGGATAAGACGATCAGAGTCGGGTCATGCTGCCTGCAACCGGCCCCCAAGAACTACACCGTGCGGCACGTGTTCCTGAACCGACAGAGCCTGGCCGTGTGCTTTTCCAAGTAGGTTTGTCTTGAGTCCCTATCCATACTGAAACTCCCTGAAGGTAGGGACCAGGCATTTCCTTTCCTCTCTCATCAGCACCAATCCAAAAAGCCCCCAAATACTGATCAAGTTCCAGAGTGGGGGAGCTGACAAAGGAGAGGTAGAAAGCAGCAACGTGCACGTCGACGAGTTTCGACAGACAGATTGGCACGCTGCCTCCCAGGGTCAGGCCAAAAGAGGAAATCCTTTCTCTCATCTCGAGGGGGAGACACATAACCAACACTGATAAAGTGAGTATCAGTTTATAGGGGGAACTATTACAGCTGCTTGTCCCACTGGCCCGTGCGCAGAGGGATGAAAAAGACGCGAGGCAGCCCACAGCCGCCACTGCGCTGTCCCGAGCTCAGTGGAAGAAGTGTCTTGGCCACCGGGTTAAGAAGAATCTCACTAGGTCTGGTATGTCCAAAATCTCTTCCAGAAGACTCCCTCTGACAACAGAACGAACCACTTGTGAAGCAAGTGCTCACTCAGAACCAGAGTCCCAGAGCCCAACACTTTGTGCTAGAGACTCTGGCTGAACCCCATTTTACGAAATCCAGCATACCTGTCCTGAATCCTATCTCCAGGGGCTGTCCTTCCGTGCCATCGGGTGCTTGCGAATAAACAGTGGCGTTGTACTCTGTGTCCGACTTTAACCCGAGGAGCAGGGCCTCCGTGGCGTCTGTTTCACACACAAAAGACAGGACATTAACGACAACCCTGTTACCTTTCCGTGTCTCTGCCCTCCCCCCACCCCATAAGATGACACATGAGGCAGGCTCCACAGTTGGCGTTCCACAAATGTCTGTCCCCCTCTTGCCCCAGAAAGACACATCCTGAAAAGGCCCCAAACGGGAGCAGACATTTCACTTCGTACTTTCATTCCAGGCTGCACCACAGATCCTGGCGCTTCTCTTTCAAACTCAGCTATCCGCCTCTCTTCCCCTCCTGTCAGGAAATCATCGTCTCCCCCCCAACCCCTCATGTGGATTTCCAGGAACAGCCACAGAACTCAAACGTGGCTCATCAGAGCCCGTCAAGGAACTGTTCCCCTGGTCCAGAACCTGGCTGACAGGGGTAAACTGGGAACCGCTGGTGGTCGTTTCTCCTCGAATTGCATGGAGGGAGCCACTCTGAGAACAAAGATGACAGAAAGTACGAAGCCAGGAGAAGAGATAAGAGTTGCCTCATCTCTTGCTTTAAAGCCTGCTGCCCATGGCAGGGAAATATTACACAAGGCAACAGTGGCTCTTCTGGTCGAAGCTACTGAGAGTCTGGTATCCGTCACCTGCAGTCAAGAACCCTGACATCCACTTTGTAGTTCTGCTTCGTGTGTGTGAAATGGAGATGGAGTACCTATTTCTGTGAATTCACAGAGCCACCCCTGAAAATGCTATGAAATCTACAAATGTCTACTCCAGGGCAGGAGACGTCTGCCAGAAAAGCAACTTTTTTCTCAGGAGGTGTGGTGAGTTCCTCCCAACAGTCCTAATTGGGTTAACACATCTGTCCCTTGTTCAACTGAAAGCGTGAAAAGGGGCTGGCTACCTTCCTGGATGCAGACTCCAAAAAGTTTCAAGCCCCGTCGCCATTCTGAGCCCCAATGTGCTGACCTATAAAATTAGACCTTTTTCCGTCCTCCCTCATACAGGCATGGAGTCAAACTAAAAAGTGGAAGAGGACCTTCTATAAATCCTAAAACCCTATACAAATATAAGAAGAACATTTTTAAAACTGGAAGCCAAAACCATAAAGCAGACAGGAAGCACAGCCTTGTAACTCACCTGAGCCATTTCCTAGAACCAAGTACTCTCTCTGTGTCTCATGTGATTCTAAAAGATCCAAGGTGACATTATATTGAATCCCTGGCCTCAGGTTTAAAATATTGACCAACTCCTTATGGCTTCCAGTGTCTTCAAGGAGTATCCGGTAGGCGGCAGTGCCATTATCATTCTTCCAGGCAAGAGTGACTTTCGTCACACCCACAAAGACCACGTGAAGACCAGAAACTGGAAGGGGCTCTATTTTAAAAACATACAACAGACATTGATGAAACAAGGTATCTACAATCAACTTTCATTAAGGATGACTGGGGACACTGATGTTTCAATAATGACCTACTATAAACACTTCTTTTATATCAGAGTCTAGTCAATCCCATCATTTCACAGAGGGTAGGGTGGGGGTTTATTTGTTTGTTTGTTTGTTTATACAAAAGAGAGGACAAAAGAATAAACCCTAAAGCCAAAATTTTAGGATCTGAACTATTCTCCAAGACAATGATGTCTAACAGTGATTTGAAGGTCTTCTAACAGCAGCATTTAATTAGATTTGTTTTAGACATTAGGAACGAAGCACGAAACAAAGTGACTGTTTGCTATATCTAAAGGCCCAGATAGTGCAAATCAAATTATTCTGCGATACCAAGATATTCCCACGCAGGAGCTCACCGTGGTGAGGGCATCTTTTTTGCCTCTATACTCTCCCTCCACCGTTCTTTTCATCACCTTATTTAACTGTCGGTGAAATAACTGGAACCATTTCAGCCAAATGACATCCACCCACTTCATTGTAAGACGAGATTATGGAGATACAGAGAGGCGGGGTTACCTGCTCTAGAACGGACACCACTGGTGGCGTCCGGGAAACCGGAAGCCAGGGCTCCGGCCTTCAGCTCACGAAAGCACCGACAGTGCCGCAGACAGAGCGGAAACCCTGCCCGAGGTCCGCAGGTGGCTGCACGCGAAGGCGCTGGCCAACGTGACTGCAAGTCGCCGTCCAGCTCTGAAGCGAGCTGATCCACTCTACACTTCTATTCTTTGTAGCAAATGTTTCTGATGCAAAGATTTCTAAATTGGGTCACTCACGTGTTGTTGTTGTTGTTGTTGTTGTTGTTGTTGTTTTTTAATGGAACATCAATAAGCTAGCCAGCTCAATGACTCTGGGTACCTGTGATAAATACCCATGACCCTGTGGCTCAGGAGTCAGGCCCCCTGGGTCCCACACTTGTAACTATGGGACCTCAGAGGAAACGACTGCTCAGCATTACAGCTTCTTCCACTGTCGCCTTAAGCTTTAAGCACATGAAAGCACGAGGATGCTCCAGACAGAGCAGAAGCCCTCAGCGTTACTGTGAGGACAAAATAATGTGTCAAGGGCAGCTAAGCACACGTACATGCTCAATAAATAGTAACCGATGAACACAGCCTGGTCCTGCCGGCTTTAAGGTGGCGCTCTGGGCTGGGTGCTTCCTGCCGCCTCTTCCTGACTCTCCCCCAAAGTCACCAATTATGCACCACCTTGTCCCCATCACCGTTTCCAAATTCGCTCTTCTTTCTCCTCCTTAATTCTCTTGTCTCTCCTCTCTGCCCTTTTCCTCATCTCTTCTCTTTCAAAATTTAATATAGTAAAGTTTTACTGTGGGTTTTTTCCCTCGAAAACTGTGCTCTGAAGAACTCTGGGAGTTTTCCGATGGTCCCTCAGATACCCCATCCCTTAGCTCTTCTCTCTCCAGGTTTGTGTTGTTTTTGTTGTTGTTGTTTTTGTTTGTTTATTTGTTTTTTTACTTTTTGGGCTTCTGGGAAATATTTTTGTTAAAAAAATAGTTTCCTGGCTTAAAAAAATGTTGAAACCTATTGGTTTAGTGTTTGCCTATTCCACGTGCAGAAGCCAGACAGTCACTTCACACCAGGGGCTCTAAGAGGTCAGGCTTGCATGGCCTTCTCCAGCCAATGAGATCACATCTCCCGATCAGAAAACCAAGAGAGCGCCTCTTTTTTAAATTTTTGCTTCTTCTCAGCTTAAAAAGAGTTTCTCATTTCTTTTTTATATTTTTGGTTCTTTTAAGCTTAAAAAAAAAAAAAGAACTGAATTTGTAGCTATAACAGGTGGCTCAAGTATTAACATCTAAGCTACAAAAAAAAATCTGAGCTTAACTGAATGTCACTAGGCTCTTATTTAACTTGAAACATACATTCCTTTATGAAGTATACCAAAATTTCATGCCTGGCAAAAACTCCTGGGAATATAAGCAGCGTCAACTTTCCTGGGGAACTTAAAAGCAGCCCAGCAATTAGTGACACCAACAAGACAGGTTTCGAATGGGGTCTCTGCTCCTAGGTCTTAGCAGAAAAGTAGTAAGCAATAATAATAAAAGCCTTTTAAAACCAAACAGTTGAAATTAGTTTAAAAGATCAGAAAACACATAGGATCTTAATACTGAATGATCCAGCCACCTGAACTCCTGGACTTGAAACAACATAGAATCTTTTCTCTTCCACAGTTAATGAAAACCAATCTTTCCAACAGGCAACTTGAATGGACAAGGTTTTAGAATGTACGATGAGAAGGAATGGTTCATGATCATTCCCGGTCACTAGTCAACTTACCCGTTGTGACATTTATGATCTTGGCCTCTCCAGAAACATTGTTTATTTCTGGAGTGATGGAGAACGTATATGGAGTAGCAGGACTTAAGTCTGGGATGGTAATGCTTGTTTGATTCAGAACAGCGATCAGACGCCTGTTTTCCTCCACACTCTCTACTTTATACATATAAGAAGAGTCAGATGTGTCGTTGTTTTTCCACATCAGCTGCACACTGGTTGAACTGATGGAATCGACTTTAATGTCAAACACAGGACTGGGCCCTGTTTGAATATTTTTTCAAAAAAAAAAAAAGAAAGAAAAAATATATTTAGAAAAGAAAGGTAAGAGTAAAGATCACCCTATATTCTACTTTCCAGAAGTAAATTTTGCAATCATAGAATTTCATTTCTCTTTACTGCCTCCTGAAATTCCCTCCAACAAAATACATTGAGACACATATACATACAAGTATGATGTGTGTTCATGAAACAGGAGGCTTTAAAGCAGACAAATGGTAGAGGTTGGCATGTTGACTGTGATCTATACACGGGTTAAATCTGCATAGAAGCTGTTACAGAGATTTAAGATGCCAAGTGAGTCTCTCTCCTGATTCTCAGAAAATACTGTGAGTGAAGAGGTGTATATGGCATGATAACTTTTTTGCCAACCTCTGCTATCAGGAGGAAGCTCTGTAGTTTCCTGGCATAAAGATGGCAAGGGATAGAAGAGCATAAAGAGAACAGAAGCAATCTTGGCATCCAGACCTGGACTTAAGGACCTGCTCCCTCCTTAGTTGTCTAACCTGGAATTAGTCCCTTCAAACCAATCAGTCTCAGGTTCCTCTGTTAACAGGTCTAATATACTACACTGAACATAAGGATGGTTATTAAGGCATCACGATATGGCAAACAAGGCCACTGGATATGGATCCTTTTTAAACTCTGGGTTCGGAGCCCAAACCGTCTAGTCATTAGTCATGTGATTTTCCTCAGTCTTCTCACCTCTCTTGAACCTCACCTTTGTCTTCTGTGGAACTATAGGTGCGCAGGATCATAAACAATGGAAGTTATTACGGTTATTAACAGTAACTAAAACTTCAAAGTGGGTGCATCCTAATTACATTCAAGGTTAAGCAATGACAACGACCACAGAAGAGGCGCACTGGCAATAAGGCCCTTCTCCTAAGGACCTACAGACTGACCCCAGAAAAGATGGTACAGTAACAACACCTTGGCATGCACATGACCTTCACACAGATAGTGTGCCTCACCTGGCACCTGGAAGAGGCAAACATTTACTCAGTCCTGAAAAAGGCAGGAGAGGAAACGACAGAAAGGAAAAAGGAACAGGCTGGAAAGAAAGAGGCTTGTGGCCCATAGTTCAATAAACTTCATGCTAGGAAGCTCCTCCAGACTTGACCTTCCTCTTTAGAGTGACAAGTTCATAGGGTCAGAGTAGCAGGTTATCGCTGTGGTGCCATTTACAGTCAACGCTGACGATGGTGAGGGATCAATTTACAGTCAACGCTGACGATGGTGAGGAGGGATATAAAACAATAACCACCATCAGAGTGGTGGGAGCAGCGAGGACAACAGCCCATCTGGGGCAGACTGTGTCCCAGGCCCAGTGCCAGGTGCTGCGCACACATTTTCTCATTTATGCTTCACAAGAGCTTCATGAGGAAGGCTGTAGCACTATTTTTACAAAGAAGAAACGTGTTAAGAACTAAATTTTATTGATTCATACAGAAATTTTGGGAAGGTTTTTAGAAAAACAGGTTCTTAGTTTCAATAGTTCAGAAAATAAAGCACATTTTAAAATATGGTTTTAAAACATGTGTATGGGTGGGGTTGTTTGTTTGTTTTTAATAAAGATGAAGAAACTGGGGTCTAAAGGATCAATGACTTGCCCAGGGTCACAGAACTAGAAACTGACAGATCTGGCTGGGAAGCAAACCTGGGTCTCTGATTCTAAGTCCATGCTCCTGACCACTGGGCCGTGATAGCACTGCTCAAAGAGCAGGCAGGAGGGCAGTGTGAGAACAGCTCTCAAGAACCAGGACACCCTCCACCCAGGCAACAGGGCCAAGAATCAGAAGAGAGCTCTGAGAAGTAGTTGCTTCTAACTGTTGAAGCTCAGAGAATCTGATCTCAAATACACAATTTAATGAACTGTGTACAAATTTAGCTTCATTAAAACTTACGATATATCCTTATTCTTCTCATTTTACTACAGACCAGGGAGGACTTCAAGCGACCAGCACAAGTTAGCAAGTGGGACTCAGCCCCCACATGACAGTAAAATATACAGGAGGCTGTCTGGCTTTCCAAAGATTATACAAACTGTGTACACCGTTTCATAAATCATGAGGCAATGCAGTGACCCAAGGAAATACTTATGGGATCATAGCATCTAACACTAATACAAATCATATCGCATCACAGTTTCAATCAAGTTTTTTTTTTTTAATTACCATGGATATAGGTTGGGGGAGGGGTCTAAGAAAATAGAAATGTTTTATTTGTCCAGGTTACACAATTGATTGAATTTTTCTATCACCTGCCATTCCCGCCCTCACCCCACATCTACAGAAAATCGAAAACTAAGCGAGTTTTAAGCAATTAGCATTTTCTGCAATTTTTATATCGCTGTCAACGGCACTGTGTCCATCAGGGGGCAGTAGCAAACAACACAAGAGTGGAGAAGGAAGTGGTACTTACTGGAGTCACCTGCACACAAAATCTGTAACAGAAAAAGAAAACGGAAGTCAGCCGATTCACTCAGCCATGGAAAATGCAAATCAGAAATAAAGCAGCTGGGAATTCAATAATGCGGGCAGGGTGCTAAGAAGTCCATTAGGCAAGGCCTGCTGGCTCGATTAATATGTGGGGACACTGACCACGGAAACAGTGTAACTCGGTGTAAGGGTGGCAGGTCCATTACAAACAATGGCTTCCCAACGTTTTTCCCCACAGATACACCCCATACTGCAACGCTCCCTCCTGAAACTGCATCGTGAATTGAGACAGGACACAGAAACAGCATTCAGACTTCCCTAGGCCAGATAAAAGGCAGGGCCATGCCCAGAGACATTTTCAGGTCTCCACTGCAGAGTATAAAGCCAGATGTGGGACAGAAGAAACCACTGGGTGTGGGATTTTCACTGCCCAAAAATTCATCTTATTCCTTCTATCAATAGGTGGTAGTAATTTTTTTTTTTTAATCATAATGGCACACAGCTTTGGGACAAATACACATTTGAAACAGAGGGACCTTAAAGACTGTTTAGTTGACAAATGTCTCTATCTGCCTGCCATCTCTGGGTCCCTGGGAATCCTCCAAGATAGTCATCGTGATCCATAAATTATTTCCCCATATTTCCCCATACTTTAAAAGCCTAAAATCATTCAAGTTGTGGGTTCTATTGTTTCATACACACACCTTTTTTGGTTAACAGCATTTTTCAAATGGTCCCCATGAAGACGAAAGTAATCAAAAGTGACCCTAGTAGAAAAAAATGTCCTCCAACCTCCCGTCACACTTAGCATCCAACACCCTGAGCCACAGCCCACCTGCCCCTCTGCTCTCACCCCTCCCCTCCACACACACGTGCTTTACAGTGTTTTTGAAGCTGGTTTCCCCCGAGGACCTTTGCCTTTCTGTATTTATTCCCTTCTCCAAAAACACTTTGCCCCAGATCGTCCTGTGGCCCAGCCTAAAATGCCACCTCTTCAACGAGTCCTCCTCCAGCCAACCAGTGGAAGTCAGGGCCCCTCACTCTCCATCACAGCAGCCGTGTGTTTCTTCCTCAGCGTTTACCTCAGTCATTATTACGGTCTCCTTCAACCAAAATCTACACTCCACAAGAATAGAAGCCTCATCTCTGCCCCATGCCTCGAAGAGAGCACACCGTAGGCACTCAATAAACGCCATTGGAAAAAGACTGAGCCTCTCATTTTGGAGAGGAGACCCGGGGGGGGGCGGGAGGGTGAGACTAGCCCCAAGGTCCCATGGTGAGGCCAAGGCCGGCTGAGTCCAGGAGCCTGATTCTCCAGCCCAGCATCCCGTCACTTGTAAAGACAAGGACAACACTGGTTTTCACTCATGGGTTAGAGGGACAGAAGGAAGAGCATGTTCCCCATCCCGTGGCCCAGTGGCCCAGGCACCAGTCTTCAGAGGTACCCTGTACTCCCTCTCTCCGCACTCCTTGCAGTGGGGCCCACGTCTTGTTGATTCTCCTTTCCTACCCGCCCCCAACTCTCAAACTTTCCATCCCCACCACCCACTCCACTCTCAAGCCCTCATCATCTCAGGCCTAACCTCGTCTTCCTGCGCCCAGCCCCACCCCTCAATCAGTGTGCTACGCATCCATCCACATTGTCCAGGATGGATCACAGGAGAGAGGGGGGGAAACAATGAGCTGCTTGCTAGACAAGTAGCTCAAGGCAGCCCTTTTTTATTTTTGGCCCAGGAGCTGGAAAACATTAAACCACATAATCTCATGACTCTAGGATGACACGTCCCAGCTCCTTGTAATCTTGTTATCTCTTCGTATGTGTCTCTATGCACTGGAATCCATTTAGTCATCCAAACATCACCTAAAAACCCTAAAGCTCCGGGCTCGACCCCCAAAACTGTTCATAGGAAAGTAAGGGAAGTCAGACATGTCTGTGAATAGGTAATTTGGGGTAGAAAGCCCTGACTACTCCTTGAACAAGCAATTCTCGATGCCAACATGGGCAGTGCTGTGCTAAAGGCCTGGAACTAAAGGGGGCTCAGGGCGGAGGGAGGAAAGGAGGCCGGCGACCCACACCAGAGCAGGAGAGAGGGACGGAGCCCAGGGGTAGGAACCATTCACTGAGGGAAGTGAGACAGAGACACGCAAAAAGGCAGGGGGCGTCCGCACGTTTCCGGCTGTGCCCTCCCCATCTTAGACGCGGTGGACACTGAACTGCTCATGATCGTCACACGGGACAACGTAACAAAGAGCTCTGAGCTCTTGAGATGAAAGTGCAAGGTTCACCGTCACCGCGAAAAGGCAAGTTTCCAGAAATTAAAATCACAGCGTAGACTCTGTACTCTTTGATGCTTTATACCAATTACGCCCAGTGCTGACTCTGCACTGTTCCAAGTGTTTTCAAATATGAAGTCATTTAACCCTCCCAAGAACCCTGCGAGGTAGGCAAAGGTCCCTCGTGGGCCCATGAGCCATAGGACTTGAACCTGAACCCAGGGACTCCATGTCCTTAACCACCCGCTACACTACCTCCCAATGCAAAGTGGCTGAAGAGAAATGTACCGGGATTTAGGGAAGATTTAAATATTAATTTTAAGCAACATTATCAGCGTCTTGCCTTCTTCTCTCTACTCCTAAGAGTCCAGCAAGCAAAGCAAGGGTGTTTCTTGACAAATCGGGTACAGTTTCTCCTGTCAACTCTCCAAAGAAGGCCTTAGGTGCCATGCAAACACACCAGCCTGTGTCTCTCTGAGGCTCCTGGTGAAACAGACTCACAGACACACTGCACCACATGGCTTCCATCTTTCCTGGCCTCCCTGCCTGCTTCTTGTTGTCCCTCTTCTTGACCTCCATGGGCCTCATGTCCCAAATAGAGCATCAACACTTTAATCCTTGTCTCAAGACCCAGGAGGCCAAAAGGTCCCAGGCTAAGACATGGAAGAAAGAGACCTAAGAAAAGTCTGTGAGAGGGCTCCTGGGGAGAGCTTCCTCATGAATAAAAGGAACTACGTGGAAGGACATACCATCCCCTCTGCTGGACTTCATCAGGTCCGCCCATGATGCCTGGAGCTGCTGCAGCCTCTATGTGAGGAAAAACCACCCATCTGCTGAGGGTGGCTGGCGACCGGACAGAGGAAAAACACCTGAACCCTTCAGCCGCTAACTCGACCGATCCTAGACCCTTTCTACGCCCAGACTTCTCGTCTGGAGAGATGCAACACTCCCTATTATTTACTGACCTTCTGTGGAGGTTGTTTAATATTTGCAACCCAAAGGTAACTAGTTGACAGAACAACAGCAGCAAAGCAACGCAACTCATGTTCATATTAACTCCGAGTTTTACAAATGAAGAAAGTGAACGGTCAATGATCCACGGTCACAGGGCTAGTTAAATCTAGGATACAAGCCCGTATCAGCTAGGTCCCCAAACTCTCCCACAGAAAGGAAGAAGAAGAAGGGAAAAAAAGACCCTTGCAAACAAAACCCCGCAAGATACCCAGCAGGGTGGACAGAAAGCTGATCTTTCTAAAATTAGCTCAAAGCCTCATTGTGCCTGGGGTGAAATGGGAAGAAACCAATTTCCTCAGATTCATGCACTAAGCAGCAAAGTTCACTGCAGAAAAAAAGGAAGTTGGGAACAAGTTTCCAGAAATGACATCTAAAGATGGTGATGAGAATAACCTCAGCTCCTTCCCCTTCTAAGAGGACCCCAAAAGCCATCGTGGCTGTTCATCAAGAAAGATTCCACAGAAATCAACCGGCACGCGAGCGCCCTTTTATAACTGGTCCCTCAGCCAGCAGCTCCAAATCCTGGTAGGGAAAGAAGCCAGCCTTGCACAGGCTCTTGCACTTAATCCTCACAGCAACTCTGTAAAATAGGAATTATCCCCGCTTTACAGATGAGGAGAGTGAGGCTGGCTCACAGGACACACCCTGAGATCACAGAGTTTCCTGGCTTATATAAACCTGCCTCAGTCCCAGGAGGGAGAGATGAAAAGAGCGGCCTCAGAGTGGAGATTAAACTAGAACTTTCCACTCTCTATTTCCTTCTGGGCAGAAATTAAACCACGTAAAGTATGCAGAGCCAAACCCAGTGCTGGGACACATGGGGCTCCAATGTCCCTTCCCCTCTCCAACTTGAGGCTCCAAGCTCCCTCTCTCCTGGCTTCAGGAGACCCATCTATAAAAGGGTTTTAAATGAGCCCACCCTGTGGTGAGGACTCAGAGACACCAGAAGTCACAGCCCTGGGACCCAAACTGAATCAGGGGACAGTGTTTGCATGAAAGACAGTGGGTGTCATAGCAGCGCTAGCCACAACAGTCAAAAGGTGAAAGCAACCTAACTGTCCATCAGCAGACAAATGGAAAAAAGGTAAGTAGTCCATCCATACCACGGCATACTATTCAGCCAGGAAAGGGAATGAAATTCTGACACATGCTACAATAGGGAAGAACCTTAAAAACATCACACTACATGAAAGAAGCCAGACACAGAAGCCCATGTTTTGTGATTCCATTTATATGAAATTTCCAGAAAAGGGAAATCCATAGAAAGAAAAAGCAGACTAGTAATTATGAGGGTCTAGAAGGGGGAAGGGACAGTGGTTGCTAACGGATGTTGGGCTTCCTTTCGGGTAATGAAAACGTATGGAACCAGATAGCGGCAGTGTTAGCACAACATTGTGAATGCAGTAAATGCCACTGAACTGCTCGCTTTAAAATGTTAATTTTATGTTATGTTCATTTCATCTCAATTATTTAATAAACATGCATAGTAAGTGGGTTACTGTAGAAGCACGCTTAGCCCCGGGAGGGAACAGGGAAAGGAAGCTTCTTAAAGGAGAAGGTGGAGGGAGTTGGAGGAGAAAGGTGGGTAATAAGTAGAGAGGTTCTGAAAGATGGATTTGGACAGTCAGCGGAGAACTGAACCACCCCGAACGGGGAAGCAGAAAACAAGGACTGGGCAAAACAGCCTGACCAAAAACACTACGGGGACCTCCACTTGCAAATGCATTTCAAAGATTAAAAGAGGAAGGGATTCAAGTTTACTAAGCTCCTACTGTGTGCCAGGCACTGAGCTGGGCTCTCTACACCCCTTGTCTTGAGCACAGAGTCATGGAATCACGGTTAGGAGCTTGGGATCTGGAACCAGACCACCTGGGAGAACCCATTCAGTGCCACCACTTACTGGCTGTGTGACTCTGGCCAGGCAGCTTTCTGTTCCCTGGTGTCGATATCTGTAAACAGGGATGAAAATCACACCTGCTTTCTAGTAGTGAGGATGAAATTAAGTGACCTATGTAACTACTATTGCCATCATTGTCGTCGCCTTTCAATCTTCACAGCAACTCTACAAAGTGTTTTTATCCCTATTTGACCAGACAACACCAAGGCTCAGACCCTACCGAGAAAACCGATGAGCGATCTGAAATTCACACTCCCCAAAAGGTTTAAATAACTGAGCAGTTACAGAGGTGGGCACAAGAGACGTCGGTGGCTCACCCAAGGACATACAGCGAGCGAGGAGCACTAAAATCAGAACCCAGGTCTTGACCTATGCCTTGACCTCAACCATTCTAGCCAAGCTTCCCCAATCCCTTCTCTCGTGCATTGCTGATCCGAACCAGATGGAGAACTCATAGCTCACCCCACTTCTCGCCACTCCTCTGCAAAGTCACCCATGCAGATGACCCAAGGCTTATACAGTCCCCATAGCTGGGCAAAAGGAGTAAACACTGAGAGAGAGCTTAAGCTCACTAATGTAGCAGGAAGACATGCCAACACATGAGAAAAGAGTAAGATACTCTTCTCAGTTCTGCCAAGGGCTTCCGGTTACCTAGGCACAGAAGAAACCCAGCAGTCAACCAGATGGCCAGACATTAACTGTGCCCAAGAATGCCCAATGCTGCACACTAGAATCTTCTTCCTCTTCTTTCCTGAGGAGCACCCTTGAGATTGAGTCTTCCAGTCTGGTTCATAATCCCCTACCCTAGAGAGATGCATTTTTATTTCATAATTCCCTCGGGTTGCTGATGAGCCAAAGCTCTCTTCTTTGAGAACCACTGCGAGGCCCAAAACTGTGGTTCCAGTCACAAGGATTGCCTTCCAGGTCCCAGAGAAAACAAAACCGTTAGCACTGCCCTCAATGTCATCCCAACTCAGCCAAAGCTACAGTCATTACATCAGTGGTCCACTCCGACCCAGCACCTTATGACTAGTAAGTCTCACGCTCCAGCCCAGGACTGGCAAGGCTCTTGACCTTGAACCGCTCCCAGAAAGTGCCAGCCTGGTTCATCCCTGAATAAACCTCAGCTGAGAGCATAGAACCCGAAGGCAATTCCAGAGCTGCCTGTCACAAACCCCTACCTGGCATCGGCCTTGGGGACAGGTTCCATCAACCCATTTTAAATGGACTGAATTAAAACGGCTTCTGTTCTCAAAAGGAGCAGCGTTTGAGAGAAAATTCACAGAACAGTCTGATTTTAGCAAGTGACAAAGCTTTGGGATTTCTATTATACATGTTCATTTCTTAGGGATGGGTAATAAGTGACTGAATAACACAATGGGTAACAATAGACTCTTTGTCCTTCTAAAACCAAGCCCACACACCATATGACAATAGTTATTTTTACTCACTGACGTAATTAACCAAAATGTGAACCGCTTCAAGCAATTTTTAAAATCAAATAGCATTTTATGGGATTTGGAACATGCGCAGATTTCAATTCTGAAAGGCCTTCATTCTTCCTAGCTCTCATTTATCCCCTCTGTGAAATTATCCAACAGCTCCCAACACAACTGGCCCCTAAAAGGTAAATCATTAATCATGAAAATGGTAGACAGGGTGGGACTTCCCAACTGAACCCAGAACCCAGGCAATAAATGCCATTGAGGAAAACTTCCCAGAAGGCAGGCATGGCATCACAGGGTGGCCTGAGCACTTAGCATCCATTTCCACTCTAGAGTCCAAAAGGCAGGGGCTAGGCAGGCCAGCGGGCAGCATGGCAAGTGCTATGCACAGCACGAGACATCAGGCAAAGCAAGGGGAGAATGGGCTGGCTTTCTCCCTGCGAATAAATGACTCTCTCAACTTGACGCTGTCATCAAAAGGAATTGTGGAGAAGGGTTGGCATAAGCCATAATTCTGTGCCTCCAAAAAGCCAGGCGAGGCTTCGATGGAAGGGATAAGCACCCACCACCCTGCAAACCACCAGCTGGCTCATCTCTTCCCTCTTGGGGAATTTGATGGCATGATGAACTCTTCGAAATGCACAGAGAAAAAAGGAACCAGAGGGGCTATTTTGGTGAGGCCATGTGAACTCTGAGATGCAGCGCTGAGGATGACCTTGGAATCCCAGGCCAGAAGTTTCCATGGGTATTTTTAGGAACAGAACCTTTTTTTTTTTTTTCAAAAAGAATCTCATGAAGAATATGTATAGAGTTCCACATGTCATACATATCTATATACGTATAAATATCTAAAAGCAGTGTTTTCATTATATGTTCATTTTAACGTTCAAGTTACCTTATTCTTATTTTGAATATAACTGATACATAACCAAGATACTGGTGTTCTCCAAGATATTAAAATTTGTAGTAACACCTATCTATACAAGTATTTTCATAACAATTTCATAATTTCAAACACAGACAAATTGGGGGTGGGCTGTTTAATGAAACTCAACGTGAACACTTTTGGGATCCTATGACACATCCAAAGGAACACCGTTTGAAAACTAGTGATTTACCTACACTTCGACTTTACAAAGGGAAAAAGTCGGTCCCGGACCCTAGGACAGGGCTTGTCTCCTCATCTAAAGAGCGGGTCAGAGTCAGCAGCCCCGGGCCCTGTCTCAGCCCTTGCTCCACATCCTATGAAAAATCATGGGCCCTGACCCGGAGCTCCTTCACCCACATCTAGCCCACTGACATGTTTTATTTTACCAGTTTCTTCCTTTTTCAATTGAACTCCATTAGAACACTGCCCTATTATTTTCCCTGCTGTGCTTTTTTTTTTTTTACCAACTTTATTAAGGTATAATTGACAAATAAAAATTGTATATATTTAAGGTGTAAACGTGATGTTTTCCACCACGATATTTCCTAAAATCTGGAGCAAATACTGAAAACTTTGAAGACTTAAGCATTTCAAAAACTGTGATACTTAGCTTCTCAAAAAAAGACAAGGAGGAGGAGGAGGAGGGGGAGAAGAAGGAGAAGGAGGAAGAGGAAGAAGGAGGAGCATGGGGGCAAGGAGGAGGAGGAAGGAGGGGGAGGGGAGGAGGAGAAAGGGGAGAAGGAGGAGAAAGGGGAGGAGGAGGAAGAGGAATGAAGATGCTCTGGCTTTTTCCTCTGGCCATATTCAAGCAATTAATTGGATCTGTTAGCTCTGCCTTGTGATAGGGTAGGTGACTGGCGTTCACCATCACTCCTCAATGCCGAGAATGCCAAGAACAAATGGGCAGTTGCCAAGAAACATGGCACCCACACCATTCATGTTCTCTCTCTCTCAAACCGGAGCACCTAAAAGATTCAGAAGTGG
Source organism: Eonycteris spelaea (assembly GCA_003508835.1). Lineage (NCBI taxonomy): Eukaryota > Metazoa > Chordata > Mammalia > Chiroptera > Pteropodidae > Eonycteris > Eonycteris spelaea. The sequence continues at coordinate 22,766,248 of PUFA01000007.1, read as the reverse complement.
TGTGGCTTTTCAGGATTTAGTCCATTCCATTTATTTTTGTTCCCAACTACTCCTGAAGACATTTGAGTTTCTGACTTCTGATTGAAGTGTGCCTAGCGATCAAAGTTCATGGGTAGCAATTACAAAGAGTTTACTTTCTAAGTTGCTCTCTTAGGAAGAGATCGCGAGCCAATGTCAAATGTGAACGGCGTGCATGATGTGACGATGGAATGCTCCATTTTTGCCTGCCCCTAAATCCTCTGCTTATCCCCCCACCTGCCCCCTATTCATGCCACCACCACCCCAAAAAGGAGCAAAAAAGAGTATAGGGGTCTGACTCTTCAGTTGAAGACTTTAACTTCCTATTCTTGAATCTCAATAATAAAGCCATTCCATAAATCCCACCAATTCCCTCCGGCACTGCCCATCCACCTTAGAGTAGGAGAAAAATAGCTAACAGCCACTATTTACTAAGTGCTCGCTGTGTTCTGCGCCAGCTCCTCATGGAATCCTCTCCTTCCCCACCCCACTCAGCTGGGACTATCCGGACTCCACAGTCTCACATGTCCCTCCCTCTTCCTCCCAGAGAGGGAGCAAACATCAGGACTCCAGGTCCCAGCTTTTCGAGCTCTGCCTTTGACAGACCACAAAGAGCTAAGGGGTCTCTCGCTATCTATTCACTCTGGCCAAAAGCCCAGGGCGGATCCTATCTCACAGGCCGCAAGGGCCAGCAGTGATTTCAACCGACCCACATGCTCTTCACGCCCTCCCAGAACCATCCTGAAGTAACCCTGTGTTCTTCCAAGGCTCTGCAAATAGAGGTTCCCACAAGCCAAAGCACCGCCCCACTGGTTTCCACAGCGCTGCAGACAGACTCGAAGAGGAAGGACAGAGAACACAGTGGGGGCGAAAATCAATAGGACTTGAATCGGATCTGGATTTGAATCCTGGCCCCACCACTTATCCGCAAGGAGCCTGAAGGCCAGTGACCTCACTTCTTGAATTATTTCACCTGTAAGTTACCATCTACTCTGTAGGCTTGATGTGAGGATTAGGTGGCACACAGTAGGTGCTCGATTAACAGCAGCAAACATCAGTCATTGAGGTACGAGAGCACAAGGATTAGGAAAAAGCAGAAGCAGAAGGTCTTTCTGCTAACACAGACGCCAGAGCGGCAGGGAAGGGCAAGTTGGCATCTTGGATTCTGTTGCACAATGAGAGGAACTTGGGCTCAAATTCTCAGACGCTGCATTCTTGTCTCCCATCAGGAGCTGCGCTGAGGCTGTCCTGCCCAAAAAGGACTCTTCTGCAAACCCCCATCAACGCCCCTCCCCACACTGCCAGCAGGGTCTTCCCGTTTAGCTGAGAGCACAGGACGCAGGCCCTGCTCCTCGCCACATGAAAGGACGTCTAATGGGCTCAGAAACCACAAGTGGTGGTGACAGGCCAGTTTTTATACAGATTTTTCTGCCTACGATATTGTCTTGCAATTAAAAATGCATCACTGAAATATCCAAATAGCACAAGAAACTTCAACAGTTCTCCACTTAGCTTTTAATAATAACCGAAATACAACCACCACCAAAAAATGAAAAGTTCCAAGGCAAAGCCGTAAGTAATACCACTGTCCTCTCTAGAGACTGGTCTTTGACAACATGGCACCTTTGCAAATTGCCTTGGGCAGGTCCTATCAAGCCAGTGACTCTACAAAGCAGACACTTTTATTTTATATCCAAGCAATGAAGAGAGAATTCAGAGTCATAAAGTACTGAAACTGGAGAGCTGGCTTGGCAGACCTAATCCACAAATGGTGAAGACAGCGATGGGAAGTGACAGGTGATTTTCAACATCTCATAAAGCCTAAAAAAACACCCTAAATCAGTGGTCGGCAAATTATTTCCATAAAAGGCCAGACAGGATCTATTTTAGGCTTTGCAACACTGCTTTTGTACAGTGAAATCAGCCACAGATAACACACAAACTAATGGCTGTGGCTGTGTTCCAATAAAACTTTATTTGTAAGCATCAAATGTGTTTTGTATCATTTCACTCTGTCATAAAATATTATTCTTCTCTTGTTTTTGTTTTTCCAATTGTTTAAAATGTTTTAAAAAAAAAAAACACTCTTAGCTCACAGATCACCCAAAAACAAGCAGTGGCTGGATTTGGCTCTCGGGACTGTCGTTTGCTGACCACTGCTCTAAATCACATATTTACCCTGGACAGAGCCGCAAGCACAGCCCAGTGGCAGGTCAGAGCCTGAGCGTGTGGTCTGGTCTGCTTCCGTATCCTGGTCCTGACAATAACCAGCTTAAGCACTGAGCTGAAGTTCAATCTTCTCATCCGACGTTAGAGATGATGACAATGCCCTCCACAAACACTTGAGAGAATTAAATGAAATAATGTCTGGCACAAGGCAAATGTTCAAGAGAGGAGAACTCTTTCATTGTTCCTTTGCTTCTGGCTAGATTTCATCAACTCAGTTTATGAACACAGGGTCTCTGGTGCTGGTCTGAATTTCCAATTGGAATTCTTTGGCTGACCTAAGACATAGGAAGGAACAAAATTTTTCTAACTGAAAACAGTGTATGTGAGAGATAAAATAATGTGCAACATGGGTCCATTGGCGACAGAAGATGGTGCCTGGTGGTCAAAACACACTGACCACAGAGCTGCTTTCTCGGAGCAACACCCTCTGGTAGCCTGCACATCTGCGGTCCGATCTCTTCATGTGGCACTTGGCGGAAGCCGCCTTATTTTTCAAGGTAAGAGGAGTCCCACACTTCATGTCCACTTGTGCCCAGCACATGGCCTCCCTTGTAATGCTCATTCATTACTGGCTGATTGGTGGATTTTTTTTTTTTTACCACCTACACATCTGGTCTTCCTAGGTGGTCTCCCATCCAAGTACTAACCAGGCCCAACCCTGCTTAGCTTCCGAGATCAGACACTCAGGGAGGCATGGCCACAGACTTCATGATTGGTAGATTTTAACTGGATCTGCAGGGCCTAGAAAAGAGCTGGCCTGGCCATTAGTGAGTAAATACATGTGTGTGAACTTCAGAGCCTTGAGAACAATCAATCGGGGTACATGTGGTCAATCACGAAGTGGGATAAAGTCTTAGGGATTATCTGCACCAATCACCCTCTACCTAGAGTTGGAGGAAACAGAGGCCCAAAGCGGTAAAGTGATTTGTCCAAAGTACCTCTGTCTGAAACTCATTCACTCGTCCATGTTCTCTGACTGCATCTATATGCCAGGCCCCATGATCATTAGGGGCACAGAGATGATAGTTCCCTAATCTCAATTGCTGAAAGACTGGCAAGGGAAACAAAGAAAAACAAATGATTTTTTCCCTCCCTTTAAGAATTATTTAATTTGGTGAGGATGGCAGCATGTTACATTTGCCATTTTATATTCTGAACTTTCAACATACACTCTTTTTCTTTTTTCCTAAACAACAGATGTAATCGATGCCTGCTGTAAAGGAATGTGTGAGTCACAAAAGCAGCACTCACATTGAAGGTGCGTTTCTTTCCACGTAGCTTATCGACATACCTTAAATTCCCTGAGTAATCTGTGCTGCCCTCCCCTACTGGGGCTCGCGCTGGTCCTATTACCCAGGAAGTGAGAGCTGTCTCACCCCCCTCCTTTGTGCAACTTCATCAAACTCTGTTCCCCAGCACAGCCCAAGCTTTCCTCTGTGGTGTGCTCAGCACCTACCCCCACCTCTTATCGCTCATTACTGGAACTGTTTCGTCTGTTTCACCGGCTGCAAACTCCTTTGAAGTGGGGACTTCATAATTCACATCTAGCACAGCACCCAGGACAGAGCCTGCACCGGCTGACCACCGGACAGCTGGATGGTAAGCAGTGCTGGTAGGCTGAGAGGATGAGGAAGGGGACAGGGTCTACTGGATTTTCTTTGGACAGCAGGAAAGAACAAAGGAGTACATTCAAGTCAAGATTGTGAGGGAAAATAAAACAAAACACAATGGCAAGGGTACACACGGAAGTGGTTCTCACACTCTGGCAGGTATCAGAACCTCCTGGGGAACTTGTTAAAAATACAAAGGCCCAGCCCTATCCTACTTCAACCAGCCTGGTTCTCTGTTCTTTATCAGTTCTCTAGGTGACTCAAATACCCTCCAAAGTTTGAGAACCACGGGCTGAAGGTATTTTCAAGGGCCAGTAAGAAACGATGGTATAGCCCAGAGTCCCCTCTAGTCCGAAATAGTCACACTCATCATCTCCTAGGAAAGCCATGAACAACTCCGGGAGGAAACTGGGAGTTACTCCGGTTTGAGGAAAGCTCGACCCAGAAGACACTGAAGATATCCTTTAATGACCTTCAAACAAGGGAGGTTGCCTGGTCCTCTGGAATCCAGGCCGAGTTCGCCCCGTGGGTTCCAGCTGGGCTAAAACCAGACTGCTTGGTGGGGAAGGTGGGCCAAAGGCAGGGCTTCCCTCAGATGCACTGCACATTTCTGGCAGTTTCTTCCAGTTCTCTCTTCAACAAATCCAGCAATCCAACAAATCTTAGAAAGTAATCCCATTGGTCTAGTAGGAATTTGGGCTAAGAGTGATTTTCCTCACTGACCAAGAACTTGAACCATTTTCATATCAAGGGCAGAAGACCAATACTCTGTCACTCCATACCTAGTAAGCCCTTTCCCTGCCCCCTGACTGGCACCGTCTGTTCAAACAACACATCGCTGATTGCATTTGTGGATCCCTTACTTTTTCCTTCTGTACTTTCAGGAAATAAAATTCAACACATAAGAGACATGATGGTTATAAACATATTCAGTAAACAGCAATGAGCTGTTTTGGATTCTGGCCAGACCTAAAGTGATTGCGACAGCATTTTGTAGAACAGGTGCGGAAGTCAGACCTGGGTTCAAATCCCCACCCCACCACCTACTAGGTGTATGACACTGGATGAGTCACTAATTCTCTTGAAACTTTATTTTCCACATATTTGTGGGGAAAACAACACGGTCTGACCTCCCATGGTTATGGCAAGCAAGAACTTCCACAAGGTCTTGTACAAAGTAGACACTTAATAAATGTTAATGGCTACACTAAAGCACACTCATCTTCAGAGGTAGTAATATTTAACTTTGAACAAAAGATACATACACACACACATACACGCAGGCATCTTATCCCGTTGAGGATAATTATTAACTATTAACAATTACCACATTGTACAAATGAACTGTATTATATAAAAAGTCGCTCTCTTCCAAAGTTTGCATTATCAAAGAAAAAGCTAAAATTCTCAAAGTCTCATAAGTCCAGTCCATCTTTCTTTGCCATCTAATAAAACGCTTTTTATTTCCTTTCATGGGCTTAAACTTCACTAAAAGGCAAATTGTCTGAGGGCATGCCTCTGAGACAACAGGACTCTGTGTGTGCTCAAATAATCCCCTGTTCAAGTTGACTCTTTTCTTTTTCTGAATAGACACTGTACAGAATCAGGAATCAGAAAGGGTCCTGTGATCTCGCTAATTGCTTCCACAGACAAGTCCAAAATGGGTAAATTTTTTCAAAGACACAACTGACTCAAACCCCAAATGTTCCTCAAGGAACTCTCAGCTTTCTCTCCCACAATGGCATAGACTCCCCTTAGCCAGCCCTCACCCCAGGGCTGGGCAAGGACCCAAGTGACAGAAAGGGTTCCCCCACCAGACAAGAACCATCTCTGCCCAGTAAAGGCCAGCACTCGGAAGAGGAAGGCCAGGAAGTCGAAGAGGGCACCCATCCTCTTGTTCCCCCGAAGTTGACCCCAAGCCTGATCCAGAATCTAGCAACTGGGGACTCACTGTGCTACCAAGAACTAACGCACCCCAAAAACATCCTTAAAAGCCATATATACAGACACACATCCATCACAGCCGACACTGCAAACCAGCCCGCCCAATCTCGGATCTGACAGATCTCAACAGAGATGAGGGTCTCAGTCTTCCCAGGATTTTACTGGAATTCTTCAAATTCCTTTCATCAGATATGCAAGGAAACAGTCAGGTCCTGTTAATCAAAAGTTGGGACCCAGGGAGAGGCTACTAAAGTCTTATCAAGTAAAGAGTGTAAGGCCTTAATTCCCAATGAGTTTGATTTCAGACATTAACCTCTGTCAAAGTTATTTCCCCATTCAGTAAACTTACCATGCCGAGAATATCTTATTATGGTTCTTGGTAAACCTGAGAAAATAACCTCATTGCCATTTTTTTTTTTAATAAAGATAATTAAAAGCTCCAGAAAGGTCGTTTTGATCTTTCAGTGGCATTCTATTTGGGATCTAAGAGGGACTGTTCCACTCTCACATTTTAACAAATTAAATATCAGGAAAACAATTTTACTCGGCCTTCGCTGTTCAAAGGAGAATTTCTCTGCTTGCACTGTGGCTTTTGACATCCTGCCAAGTTTCAGACACTGAAATATGAATGGGATTAAAAAGGATTAAGACAGAGTAAATGCTATTAACAGCTCTTCTATTGCATGCATCCATCTTACTCAGGAGCCAATGACCCACCAGGGAAAAAGGAGGATGGAGAGGGAGCTGAGCTCATTCAACACCTGCTCTCTCGGGACGGCGAGGTCAGCAGTTAATGGTGGGCTCTCTCCGGCCACAGTTGGGTCTCTGTCGAAGGTTTGTGCCATTCATCTTGACACATAATCAAAGAACACTTCATCATGGGTCATCAAAACTGCAGGAGCCATAAATGCGTTCCCTTTTTGATTATTTTAGAACAGCAGAATCCTCTTGACAAATTAAATCTTATGTGAAACCCACATAAAACCAGATAAGATGGACGACATTACTAGTAAGCTTTAATTTTAAATGTTCAAATTGATAACATTTACTTATCGTGGAGCATTGACGTTTTTAAAAACGGCAACTAGGCAAACAAAGAAATCTGAAATCACGTGTTATAAACCTCATCCATTTCTGAGTTTCATTTGGCTGCACAAAATCAATAATATTCTGATTCATAGAGACGTGTAGCTGCACAGGGTGAAAGTTTAATAATTCATCTCAATTAAACTGAGATCGGAGGTTTTATTCCTCAGCGTATTTCGAAGAAAGGAAAAAAAAAAAAAAAAACGTTGAGCCAGCGGTACAGAGGAACACATGGGTGGCCTCTAATGTTAAAAAGTTTTTTTCTTAATTTTTCCCTTTTTTATTGAGATATCATTGACATATAACACTGTGTGAGTTTAAAGGTGAACAACGTGGTGGTTTGACATACGTATATATTGTGAAAGGATCACCACATTAAAGATAGTTAACACATCCCATCACCTCACACAGTTCCCTGTGTGTGAGAGAGAACATTTGAGATCTACTCTTAGAGATTCGCAAATATACAACCCAGTACTGTGTTAAAAGTTTTAAATTAAAAAAATGAATTTTTAAGAAATTGGAACCAAACATTTAACAGAATCCTGAAACATTTCAGAAAATGTTTCCTTGGGAGACTTTCAAACTACTCATCTAAACACTTAATTTTATACAAACTCTACTAAAGGATTAAAAAAAGTGTGAGAGGAACATCCTTGATTCTAAGAGGTCAACATAATCTTGAAACTAAGACAGACAAGGACAAAATGAGAAAGGAAAATTACAGGCCGACCTTATACATAATCATAGCCGAAAATCCCAAACAAAATATTAGTAAAAGTGAATGCAGCAATGTGTTAAAAACAATAGTACCATAACAAAGTTGACTTACTCTACTTATGCAAGAATGGCCTAGAAACAGAAAATATATCGTTCATTACCGTATCAGATTAAAGAAAAAAACCACAATTGCATCTCAATGGATGCAGAAAAAGCATTTGGTAATATTCAACACTCATAGGTGAAAAATTCTTAGCAAACTCAGACTGGAAAGAACCTCCCTGAACTCAATAATCTACCAAAGTGACCGCAGGCATAGTTCCAAACGCAGGAGAAATGAGGACTCCCTTTAAAATCAAGACCAAGATGCTAATTGTCAATTATATCTCCATGAGGCTGGGGAGTTTAAGACCAAGACAAGGATGCTCACTGTCATCACTTCTGTTTGTGGAACAGACAAATAAATGAATGAATGAATGAATGAATGAAAGGAAATAAATAGATAAGGAGGAAATAAAATTCTCAATGCTTACAGAAAATGAGATCTCAGATGCATTATTAGAAATAATCAGAGAATTTAATTTAACACATTTACTAAATTAAATGTTTCCATGTACCAGCCATAAAAAAATGAGGTAATTCTTTTAAGTTATCATTTATAATAAAAACAAAAATTTAAAGAACATAGGACTACATCTAATAAAAGACAGGTTAAGTTTTGTGTGGAGGTAACTGTCAAACTTCATTTAAAGACTTAGAAAGAGAGAGATCATGTTCCTGAGCTAGGAGACTCAATATTGAAAGATGTCAAATTCTCATCAAGTTGATTACAGATTGATTCAATGCAATCCCAACCAAAATCCAAAGGAGGTGGGGTTTTGTTGTTTTTTTTTTTTTTTCAGAATGTTGATCCTAAAACTTAAATGGAAGTGCAGAAAGCCAGGAACTACCAAGACTTCCTCCTGAGGAATTAGGTGAACAGATTTCTTCCACCACCTCTTAAGGCTCATTATAATGCAAATAGTAATTAACACAGTGTCTGCAGGTATGAAAAAAATTGACCAATGAAACATTATGAATAAAGAACTCAAAGAGAAACCCACACACCTATGAAAGCTTGCTATAAGGCTCCTGTGGCACTGAAGATCTTTGACAAGAAGGAAGTATTCATCAAATAGTGCTTGAAAATTTGGTATCCACAAGGAAAAATGTGAAATTGGACCTCTACCATCATATCACATATCGAACTCACTTCTAAACAGATTAAAGACATAACTATAAAAGCAAAACTCTGAAACTTTTAGAACAAAATAGAGAATATTTTTGTAACTTCAAGGCAAGGAAATATTTCTTAAAACTCAAAAGCATAACCATAAAAAACGTGACTGATAAATCTGACCTTATCAAAACTATGAAAAGATATGTATGCTCTGTATGGAGCTCACAGTTCCTCAAAAGATACCTTACAGAAAGTGAAGACAAGCCACAAACTGAGAAAAGATGCAACGCATATAGCAAACAGAGACTGAATCCTAAAAATATATAAAGAGCTTCAATAAATCAATAAGCAAATAATCCAAAAGAAAAATGACTGAATGACCTGAACACTTCACAGAAAAAAATACAAGTGACCAATAAAGATATAAATAGCTGTTCAAATGAACACCATAAAAATATATCATTTACAGCCACAGGATTTGTAAAAATGAAGAACTCGGATGATATCCAGGGAAAATGGATAAACTGCAGAAAAATACACCAATTAAGAGTTTTATGCCCATAAAACTGAATTAACTGTAGCAACATACAATACTGATGAATATTAGAGAGACAATACTGAGTGAAAAAAGCAAGTCATAGGAAACCGTATGAGACACCTCCTTAGTAAGCAAACCTAAACAATATAGTGTGCAGGTATAGGCATAAATCTGTTTTTTAAATTTTTGAATGCTGAAAGTGATAAACATAGTTCAGGACAGTGGTGACTGGCTGGAGGTTAGGCAAGTCATGAGCTCAAAAGGAACAAAGGTGAACGAAATAAATAGGTGGTGGATTCGAAGGTGTATACTTTTATTATTATACCTGTAACTCGACTATATTCTTTCAAATTATCAAATATTGTATGATGAAAATGTTTAAACCACTGACACAATCCACCATCATCATCCACGATGATGACAGAGGCCAACATCCATCAGGCAATCACTGGAGGCCAGGCACCGCTCCAATTATATAGATGAAGAGCTGGAAAAATTAGGTGACTTGTCCAAGATAGCACGGCGAGGAGGGAGGCAAGGGGAAGACAAACCCAGACCTCCTCACGCCTGGCCAGTGCTCCTTCCACGGTGCTCAGGGCCTCACTTCACACTGGCCTAGATTCGAAGGGAAGAGGCAGGTTTAGCCCCAGGCTAGGGCCAGGGGCCTGTACAGGGTGGGGGTGGAGAGGTACTGGCCTTGAAGGGAAAAAAATAGGGGGTGAGGCAAAAAGAGGAAGAAAGGGAAATGAGAGAAGGAAAAAGAAAGGGAGGGAGACGAGAGAGGATGAGGAAAAGTCAGGAGCTGGCCCGAGGTGGTCGGCGGATGGGCTGGCTGGTTAGAGCAGGTGGTTGTCTGATGAGGTGGCCGTGGGGAAGTGCAGGAGGCTGCTGGTAACAGATCACGGCGGATGCCAGCCGCCCGCTCCAAAACCAATCTGAGGGAAAAGGGAAACTATGTCTGTGGGTCTGGAAACCTGCATTCTGGTCCTGCATCTAACTACCTGTTCCATCCCTAGGCTCAAGACACCTCACCTTGACTGGGCCTCTGTTCTTTTGTCCATAAAAGACCCTGGTCACCCCTGCCTTCTAAACTGCACAGAAGTGTTCCAAGATCCAATTACATGGCATGTACTAGCCCTCGGCAGACTGTGCTCTTCAAACGCGATGCGTACAAAATTTTCCTGTCTGCAAAAGTACCTATGGGAGACAGTTTTTCGGAAGAGGCCACCCTTCTTTGTTTGGCAGCTACCCCTCTCTCCCACAGCACCTGCATTTCTGGACAGCACCCAGGGGAATCAGAAATAATGATGCATGCAGCAAAGACGACAGCGTACGTGCTTCATAGGGGAGACTCCACTCTACCCCACAGACCAGCAGTGCTCCAGTTCCACTCCCGTCCTCAGCAACCTCTGCCCAACCTGGGCCCCAGGAGACAGGCCTCAGCCTTCCCTGTAGTTAGGGGTGGGACATCGTCCTTTGGTTGAAATAACAACCCTGAGCAAAGAGCAGGGCTCTTGGAGCTGACTGTATCTGGCTGGCTGGCTCACTTGGCATTGACTTGACACCAATCCCAAGGGAGCAGGTGCCTCTGAGAAATTTTTCTATTACCTGATGTGACAAAAGGTCAAAGCTGAGCAGAAACGGAAAAGAAGTTCACATAAACAACTATGTGTTTTCACTTAGAAGAGGCCAGTCCAGACCTGCCTTTCAGAGAGCAGAGGTGATAACGGTGGAGTGGCGACGTTCCCCTCGTCACCAAACACTGCTAACTAAACAAAGCCCATCCTGCCCTCAGCTTTTACAGAGTTTTATTTTGTGGCCTAACTTTTTAAATGCACACACACTTAGCTCCTCATGGGGAAGTAATACAAGATGCAGATTTAT